>VZTZ01045147.1:2746819-2807222 GCA_013400955.1 Drymodes brunneopygia | reverse complement strand
CAGCATTGGCTCCTCCAGCACCTCCTGGGAGCACTGCACGCTCTCCTTGGGAAAGCACCACAGAGCTGCAGGCAGAGCTCATCAGCAGCCTCTGGCTAACTCCACATTCAATGGGGTTTTTGTCCTTCACCTCCCCAGGAGCAGAGTAAGGCCCTTAACAAGCTCCTCACTGGGCTGCCAGCAGCACTAGTGCTATTCTCTGCTAGCTTAGAAATCAGAGATGGAAAAGATCAGCCAGGTCACCCTGTCCCTCCCCTGGCCAGACTATTCCTGCAGAGCTTTTTCCATTCAAGCTGAAGTGCCTCATAGCAACAAAAACCTGAAGGGTATGAATCAGAGTGCAGAGCTGAGCAACAGCAGCAGCCAGCATAATGCAGGGACAAACTCCTTCACCACATTTTCAGGAAAACACCACTCCCAGCACCCTTTTACATCCGTTTCTAAAAACACAGTGCCCAATTCCACACTGTGTAGTAGAAAAGCCAATGCCAGAATTACTCACCGGTAAATGCCCTAGAAGAGGTGTGATGCTGTCAGACACATAGATGATGCTTCCACCTGTGGTTACTGCTATAATGAAGCCATCTAATGCCTAAAGAAAACAGACAAGTTGAGAGTGCTTTAATAGGAATGAGTGGTGTAAACAGGACATCTCATCGTATGTTCATCAAAACAGTTTGACTTTGGCACCATATTGTTATCGAGTTCTAGGACTGTTATCTCAAGTTGCAGAACAGTAATTCTCTGATTTTACAGTCTGATTTAACTTTTACAAGACTCTTTGTAGTCTAGTAAAAACTACTATTGATGCAACAAAGGGCTCATAGGAACATTTCATGTCTCAGTTTTTAAATTAATCACACATTTTAATAATGCAAAATGACTAAGACTGGATCCCTTGGAAGTTATTAAAATGAACATTTGAGCTCTGTGTAAATATCAAAGGACGATGAAAGGATGCAGTCCTATCTCAAAATGGTACTTCTCTGCAAACCCCATAAATCTTGGTTTGTATTAATGTAACATTGTATATTACTGGGCTTTCATGTAAGTAAAAGCAATGCAAATGATCAAATAATCCTTAGCCTGAGTTTTAATTGAGTGATTTATTTTAAAGGTCATGGTATTAGATTACTCATTCCAAGAGAAATTCACCCTTCTGCAGAGTTTCTTCCTCACTTTGGTCCTATCTTGTGGTAAGCCCCTTCACTCCTAGGACTGAAGGGAAATGTCAGCCTTATCCCTACCCTTTGCACAGGAGCAATTTCACCTTCAAAATGAGTCTCTTCTTTAGTCTGAGCTGCCAAGTTTTGAGCTAAGTTTTGTTCAAAATTAAACCTAGTTAGAATTTGAGATCTAAGGCAAGATTAACTTATTTTTTCAGGGGATTCTCCTCAGAATGAACTAAAGCTAGGTGATCTTTAGATCACTATAAGGCCAACACCTCAAAAAATTAAGACACAACAGTAGGTGCTCAGAGAATATATTAAAATCTTCCCATTTTCAATAGGGAGTCACCGGTGAGGCTTCCAATCCTTCAAGTGGAGCAAGTCTGTGTCCTTCCTGTCGGTTCCTTGGTGTTCTGGAGTCAGCATGGCCAGCAGTACCTGAGCAGCAAAGGCACTGCAAGCACGACTGAATCAGAGCAGGGTTGGACTATACCCCAGTGGCCATACCTGCCCAGGAGACAGGTGTACTGCAAACAGCCTGATCAGAGTGCCACGGCCTTACAAAACACACTGCAAATCCAGACCTGCCTCCAAGCCAGACTTGCAGTTGATCTTGTAAGCCACAGCACATCCTTCCCCCCTGCTGACTTCAATAAGGGAAAGAATTCTGAGAACACTGGAAAATGCTAATTGTTAAAAAAAAAAAGAAGAAAAGGAAAACACAAAGCCTTGAATAAAGACACAAACATATGTTCCTTTTTCCAGAGAATGCTGAGCACCCACAACTATTTAAGTCAATGGGAATCTGCTGGTGCTTCAATCCTTTGAAAAGCAACTCAATAACTTATACCCCAGTAGAAGAATGTATGTTTAGCATCTCTGAAAACCCTCCAGCTGCTATAGTTAGTTTGATTTTGTTAATCTAGGTACAGAGAATATGTTTTTCTTTAGTGCAGTACATTCAAGCTGTTTTCTAAAAAAGCATGATAGCTGTTAACCCATAGAAGAGAGCAGTGGTTTTACAAGGCAGTTGGATTGTGCATGTTACTATGGTGAAGGCTGTTAGTTTTTAAAACATCAGTCTTTATTTCATATCCAATGCAAATTACACACAGTGACTCATATCAGAACTTTGTGGTAAAATCACGTTAATGTGTGCATACATAACTCTGTTTTTATTTACTTGCAACTGGACATTCCAACATTAAGAGAGCATTTTCCTCTTCGAAGGTTTTACTATTGCATCAGTCCTAGATGGACAAGCAGAGCCTAATGCCCACTGTAATTTGATGACAGCCTTTTCAATGGGGTAAGAAAAGGCCATTTTCAGGAAAGCTGATATATTACTGCAGTCAATTATGCCCTGAATCTTTTGAATTAGTGCTTGGAAAAAACCCTTCCCATCTTTTAATAAAAGGATGGGAAAAACTTCAAGCAGTCTTGTACAAATGCTAATAAAATAAGATTAGTAGAAAGACAAAATAGCAGGGAATGATGAACACCTGGCACAACAGGACATCCCAATATCCAATGTTATCTTGAAGGGCATGGAAAATCACAGTAGCAAGAAGGAGATTTATAAGCTGGGAAACCAAAAGTGATTGTTTTAATCTAAAATTGTGTAGCATACAAGTAGAATCAACAAAGGCCCAGCTTGTCAAAACAACAGCCAATTTATTGCTATCTGAGGGACATATTTCAGTGCAGACTGAAGGAGTTATGTGTGTTAAGTTCCCGTGCACTGAGAGGGAAATGGGCAGTTCCCAGAGCAATGGGAGCAAAGTGTCTCATAAAACAGGTCCAGGGGAGTCTCATCACAACTAATTGCAATAGCTAAGGGACTGCCAGCCCCTGGGAGCCAGCAACATGCCCTGGCTTTATGCCACTCCTTGGTGGTGAAGTAGTTGCCCAGCATCCTTCCCTGCCCACCACCAAAGGCTGGATCCTGTGCCATGTTCACATTATTTGTAGGAGGAGAAGCTTGTTCTCAAAGGACACTGTGGGGCCATGCAACATCTGTGTGTTTAGTACAGGAGAAGACCCTTGCTAAAGGCAGTTCTAGCTGTTACTGAGAGAGAAAAATGCATCCTAGCAACTCATTTGCTTTTCATTTTGAACTTACTTAAACACCATTGAGTCGCCTCCCTTCAAATCCCAGCCAGCTTTAAAAGAACCCATGCTATAATTTAAAAACTATGATTGCAAAATGCTAGAATAGGAGGTGTTTGATAAGGGCCTTGAAAATCAGAGTGGAAGCACCAACTGTATCAAGCCAAGAGGAGCTGTCAGGCTTTATCTGCTTGTACAGCACCCAGCACTAGAGGGACGCGACAGCACTGCGTTTCAGGTGCTAGCCTTGCATAAATATTAGATGATAATAACGCCTTCCAAGAACAGGGGAGAAACGGCCATGTGCCCTTTACCTCACCTCTGTTTGTAAAAAGAAAAATATAACCTGTGATTTGAATCTTTGCCCTGAACTGCTCTTCTTGGGAGTCACTGCACAGCCTTTGCAGGCTGCGGCAGCACAGCGCAACCGTACTGCTGAGAGGGAAGAGCAACAAGTGGGGACTTTAATCCCAGTGACAGCTCTGCTTGATGGTCAAAGACAGCAGTTCCCAAAACCTCCTTTTTTGGAACTGCAGATGACAGTTTATTCTAAATGTGTGGGCGTTTCCCTGAGTGCTAGACAAAATCAGGAAAGGTATATATGCATGTTTACCTCCAACATCAGCTGGGTGAATTCTTCATTGCTGAGAAATGAAGGCTTCCAGTCCTGCTGAATTTCAGAAATCTCCGTCTGTGCTGAGACTTCTAGACAAAAAGAACATTTACATCTTTCAAATTCAAATTAACTTCTATCTTGCAATCCTACATATGAGTTGCTATGAAAAGAGAGAAATAACCTTTGTATTCAAAAATTACAGTTTTCAAGCCTAAAATGTTTTCCTCATTTTTTACTTGAGGCAACTTGTACTGACTTCAGAGGGAGCCCATATTCACAGGGCCACTGGCCTCAAGCAGCATTACTGGGGTATTGATCAAAAGATAAACCACTTTACATGAAATTAAAATCAAGGCAAGGATTAGCACGTGTCAGATTGCTATTTACAATTTACAGCTCCAAAATCAGGATGCTAGAGAGGGTTCAACCTATAGCTTCTGTGCCGAACCGAGAACAGCAAGAAAGCTCCTTCAGAGGAGCCCCAAAAGCTGTGACCCCAAACTGCTGAGCCATTGCTCTGTTTTCCAAAATGAAAGCAAATCATGAGCATTTGCAGCAGCTACCAGCACTCTCTCCCTACCTTCAGCCACATGGTGCATGGCAGCCCAGGTGAAGAAATGGAGCACCAGCATCTCATCCCAAATGCTGTCTGGAGGGCAGGGTCCCTGTGGGTTCAGCCCATAAGGCACCAAGAGGAGATGTGCCCCACTGTTGTCCAATCCTGACCCATGGCACCCTGCAGAAGACTTGTTCCTGGAGGGCTTTCCATGGACGGGTGCAGGCACACCAGCTCTCAGGTTTGCACTGAAACTGGGAACCATACTGGATGGCTGGTTGCTCAAAAAACAGTCACTTATGTTAGCTCTGCCTGAGCCAGACAGGGTTCTGGGGAACAGCTCTAATTTAAAGAAACTTGAGCTGGTTTAGTTTGCTGCTCACTCTGCTTCTCTAGGAGTGCTCCCTCACTCAGCTCTAGTAGTGAGGGGATGGTGAGCACAGACTGTCTCCTCTTTTCAGCACCTCCTGCTAATTAATCCTATTGATTAACACTTCCAGAGCATGTAACACCCAGTGCTCCGTATTTGGAGCACATGGGCAAACTGGTCAGAGAAATACAAATGTATAAATGATACTAAAGACAGTAAATTTATAGGAGTGCCTGTGCATTTTGTCACTGAGAAAGAAATCAAAGCCTCTGTTCAGTCTGTATTAGTAGAGAAGCAGCTGTTTTAATTGCTTTCTGCACTGCTGGGGGCTGTCACTGGCAGCACAGCAACTCTCCACAGCCCCTGTGCTTTTACACACAGGTTTGAAACCAGACTAAGGAAAAGGAGTCCATCAGATTTTTTCAAGTAGTTTCAGAATATAGGATACTTTCAGCAGATCTGCAGCTTGCAAAAGCTAACGTACATGAAATGGTGACTGTTGGGAGAATTACTTGAGATTTGTGAGATTCTGTGGATTATAATGAAGGAAAAAATCTGAAAATCTACCTCCTCCTCTATTATGACTAAAATCTTAGTTTAGTCTACCAAATGGAAGGGAAATAAGACTCAATAAACCAGATCCAAAGTACGCTGAAAATAATCAACATTTTTAAATGCTGATGTTTTGTATTATATTCTGTGACTACTAATCTGGTTTAAAAATAGATAACATTTGCTTTTTTTAGCAAGTGCACAAACCCCAGTCACATTTTGACCCAATTGCTGCGGCAAGCTTTGTGAATGTCAGCTTTCCTTTACCTAGTTGTTTTTCAAAGAAAAGCACCTTTTGGAGTAAATTATATGGACCTTCAGCTACACTTACACACATACTTCAAATCTTGGGTGATTGTTCTTTGTTTAGCTTTATAATTGAGCATATTCACATCTTCCTTTGCCTTGGGCAGCTAAAAAAACCCTAAGTTATTACTATAAGTTTTAAGAAAGTGTATATAACTACTAAACCTTGAGATGTCCTTGTCATCCCCTCCTGTACAAAACCATAGGTTAATGGTTGGACTCATTGGTCTTAAATGTCTTTTCCAGCCTAAACAAATACATGATTCTACCTTGTCTGTGGTAAAAATTCATTTAAGGAAAAACTGCACTCTAATGGCAGAACCATTGTAATTATTTCCTCAGCAAGACTGACATTTGTGACTCCATTCTGTTAGGAGTCACAATACAAGAGTTTCCACGGTCTTTCCTGTTACACCCAGAGTTCTCCAGAGAGTGAAGGAGAGAAGTGCTGGATGAGCAAAGGTAAGCCAGGTGATGCAGTGCATCATCTTGTGAGACCCCTATCTGCTTTCTGGGACCAGGGACATTCCCCACAGTCACCATTGAAACTTCCTCCTCATTGAGGCAGAGCAGGAGAGCCCCATTTTAAACCAGTGCCCTGATTTGTAAGGGAGAAGCATTTTGATTGACCGCTGCTGGTGGGTGTCAAAGAATCAGGAAGACCACATTCCTCCCACTGAGCAGAAACTAGACCAAAGAGAGTAGATCAGCAGGGTCAGAAATCTCCTCTGCCCTCTGGGAAGGTACATTTCTAAAGGACTTAACTGTCACTGGTGCAAGCATTTTAAAAAATAAACTCCTGGCTTTCCAATGCTGAACTTCACTACTGCAACTGGATGCTGTGTACATGTGATGTAGCTTCTGCTTGTGCAAACGGGGTGAACCATGCCAACTATCTGTGGATGCAATTTGTTGAGGCCAGCTTCAAAAACTGAGACACTTTCTAGTCTGAGTTTTCTACTCAATGTGGAAAATTGAGTCCTGCACAGTCCACTGAGGAGCCAGGGTGCTGAACAGATTGCTTCCCTGCTTTTTTCTGCAGAGGAACTGGGGCGAATGCTTTGTTCTTCTGCTCAGAATATTGCAAATTTCAAGGAAGGAAATCTTCCCTCTGCTCCCAAATCTCTCTTGTTCACAGCATCTGTCTTCTTCATGACTGCTGTAGGGCACTGTTGCTCTCTTTCCCTTGGCTGCTGCCATTTGCCCCCTTCTCTAGCAGGTTGAGAGTCATCTTCAACTGAAGAGCAAACAAGGAGATGGATTTCAGCAGCACAGTGTCTGCAAATGATCTTTCTTTGATGAGACAGAAAAAAACCTCAAATACCTTATGTTGGCACTTTTAGGTCCCTCAAGCCATTCTGATAATCACTGAAGAAAACAGGATACTACAGCAACTGTCTGGCAAGTGCATGAAGAGCTGCACTAAATCTTACCATTGTGTTTCTGCAGGAAGCCGATGACTTTTTCCAGCACAGTAGTTTTGTCCATTTTGCGAGTGTTGCCTGGAAGCATGGAGCTGAGCTCTTTGATGAGAACATTGAACTGATCGCGCCTCTTCTTCTCAGACTTGTTACGCGAAGCCCTGTAGACAGGGGAAAAGAAAGAAAGGATGAGCAGACCAAGAAGGAAATTGATCATGTACCTGCTCTTTGCAATGTATATACATAAAATCAGCTTGCTGCATGTGTGTGAAGATTGTCCAGAAGACACTGGACTCCAGTCAAGCTGCAGAAGCAAGTAGGAGGCAACAGTTCCCACTCCTGCTTTTGTCTTTGAGCCACCTTTAGTGCCCAGCCGAGAGATGGAGGCTCTGCTCACTCCTCTGTGCTACCTCTGGACACTCTGGTTGAGCTTATCAAGTCAGTATTGAGCTTGTAGTTGAAGGAGCCCTGTAAATCTCCCAGACATATGTAGGATCTTAAAAATTCATGCACTCTCTGGGGAGGCACTCAGAGTGCAAAGAAATAGGAATACTGTGACAACAATAAAATTGTCCATAAAGAAAAAGAGTGGAGACTGGATCATATCCATCTGTGCAGACTTAACAGAAGAGAAGGACCCCAGTCCTGCAGCTGTTGCACTGGAGCTGGGTTGATCTAGAAGACCTGTCCACTTTGGTCACAGGTGCTCTGCCTACATCCATGCTGGCAGAAAAGGATCAGGATGTCTTCCAGTCATTAAGATCAGAGACCTGAGTAGAAGTTGCTGCAGCTCCCATCTGGTTCGTATGCCGCCTTGTTCAGTCTCCTTTCCAAGGTCACAAGACAAGCAGGAGAGAGGGCATCAGCATGGATTGGGTCTGAGGCTGGGACGAGTTGCCAGACCTGAGGTTTCAGAAGTGCCAGCAGCGTTTGCCCTTAATCTCTGTGTGCCACTGGGAAAATCAATGTCAGTGCCCCAAGTCTCTAGGCTTACAACGAAGACTCTACAGATTTCTTCTCGAGTCTTGTCTGTTTAGCTTGCAGATTCCTCAGAGAGCCTGCTTCTGCTGCTGTGTTTGAAGAGCTCACAGGAAGAAAGGATCTGATTTCATTAGGGGTGTTTTGGCACCATCATAATGCTGTCATTAAGGCTGTTGATGATCTTTTCAGCATGCGCACTTTGTTTTTTTTTAACTCTATGTCAGTCTGTATACACACACGTTTTCTGACTTTTTCTCATGATTAGGACAATTGTTCAACTCGGAGGTTATCACCTGGACTTTTCCATCCACGTGGAAATAGAAATAAGTATAGTCCAGTAGGTTTGTTTATTCTTCTGAAAGGTCCACAAGCAGACGAAATTTGCCTTGTCAATTACATAAAGATCTAAAAATCTGGTTACATGTAGATGGGAAAGGAAAGCCAAGAGGCCAGTTCTCACTCGAGTTTCTCAGTCCCAGCTAACTCTGCTATGCCTCAAAGCAGCTCTGGATGCACAGTGTTGAAAATTAGAGCAGAATTTAGCCCAGCATCCACATCTCCTGTAAGGACCAGGATGGTAATAAACATTTTCAGCAGAGAAATCACTACAGAGGCTTCTGGATGTTACTACTGACAGAGGGGTAATTTTTGTTTGTCTTGCTCTCAACCCTGGACACACTTGGAGATACACTGGATAGAAGCCAATGCCTGATTATTTTACAGCTTTGAACACAAGAGATTGGGTGGATACTGCCTGACTGATTTCAGCTTGCTCTTATTACACTGCAAAAGGCTGTCAGAACAAGATGTGAAAAGCTCCAGCCTTATCCTATTTCTCTACAGTTCAGGGCAACGTTAAGAATATCAACATTTTACTTCCTCATAATTCAATCCTCAGTTCATTTTAAGCTTAAAGAGTCCAGATTTCCCTGAAAATAAAATAAACCACCAACTGTCAACAGGGAATGTGTTGCTTTAAAGAAAAAAAAAAAAAAAAACAAAAAAAAAAGCCTTGACAGAAATAGAAAGTATCTATTTTTAACACTTGACATTTTATTCACAAAGGAAATATAAAAACTCCTCTAGTGGAAATAACTCTACCAAGACTACCAAGATATGAATCAATGATCACAGTAAAGTTTTGAAAAGGAAAAAAAATGAAAAAAATCAGAAAAAATGATAAAAACTATCCCTGCACAGTTGAAAATACTTTGTTTAGCACAGTTATAAATGTATGAGATGAGACAGTTTTCATCACTTCCCTTTGAAGATTATTTCCTGGCCTTGCTTGCTTCACTGCTAGGTCATACAATTACAGTAAGCCCAAACAACCTCTGTCTTAATTCCATACTACTTTTCCCAGTTCTCCTCCCTCCTTGCTACTCCACAAAGATTACAGCATATTCAAGGGGAAGGAGGAGATACAGCATGAATAAAATCAGGACTTTTTTAGTGAATACAGCTAAAGGCAATACAGAACAGCCTGAATTCAGAATGATCAAAATCAACAATTTAATAGCCATTTTTATTTGCTTACATATATGCTGCTTGTTGTCTTAAAAAGATACTGACTGACTAGGAGATGCTACATATTGCTAACTTACAATACCATGTGACTTTACACTAAATTTCAGATTTCTTTTGGCTGTCCAGTGGAGTGTGTTGTATATGCATCAATGCAAGTAACTGTACCACATACCTTCATTCAGGTTCTTAAATTTACTTTTTATTTCAGTGGAAAATGGCAGGTAGTAGTCTTCATGATTAAGCACTTTCTCATGGTTCACTTCAAGCTGGTTTTGGTTGGAATTTGGAATTCAACTGAATTGCAAAAAAAGTATTTTAAAATTATATACTATTAAAGCAAATTGAAAGAAGAGCAAATAGAGAAAAAAGTGCACAAAGCACACCTTTTGTTTAGAATTAATAAATCTATAAAACAAAATAAATCTCATCTAGTATCAAAGAACTGAAAATGAAACTATGGCTTCTGATCTCAGAAGATCAGAAAACCTCACATTGGTCTTCAGTGATCCCTAGTGTGGTGCCATTGTTTCCACATTTCAGTCCTCAGGTCTTGGGAGTGAAGTGGTGCCTTAGGGAGTCAGGCGGTGCAGAACAGGGCTCAGTTTAACCAGTGTCCTTCCCAAAGGAAGAGTTAGTTATATATCTTGGCCAAGTACTAAACACCTGGCACAGGGGTGGGAGTGCAAGTACCTCTTCTCAGGAGGAGATGCATTCTTTTTTCATATCTGTGTAATACAACCTGCACATGCCTAATAAATTGCAGCAGATATACACGGTGTGTATGTGGATCTCTACACACACCTACCCTGAGAAATTCAGCTCCTGGCTTGAGGCCATCCCCAAAGACTTACGGCCAGAAACTTCCAGTCTCACCTACTTTTAACAGAGAAAATAAAAGGAGCGAACAATTTCCTGGGCTTTTTAATCCCCCCTGGTGTTTCTCAGCCCTGAGGGACGCAGTCCTTATACCAAATAGAAGAAAAAAAAAGCGTTTCCCTTGTGGTACAGGACAGGTGAAAGTCCTCAGTTTACAAGACACAGCAGCAAAATATTCATCAAATAGCTTCTCCTAAGTTTGACTCTTTCTGGAAGAAAACCTGTAGCTTTTAAATGAATCTGAACTGTTTCAGTATAGGTATTAACTTCAGATCTTCATGAAGCATCTCATGATTTCAAACCTGATTTCAACTTTAGCTTTATTTCTAAAAAGCAAAATGAACTTAAATTACAATTTGAAGGAGCAGTTTCCTTTTTTAATTTTTAAAGTTCTAACTTTTTTATGCACCCTGATAGAGGCCTGCCCCAGGGCACGACAAAAATTCCTTCTGGGAACAAACTGCATGAAAACCATACCAGATGGTGATGACAATCGCCGATAGCGAGGATATGTGTTATCCTATTTTTTTCATATATGGATTCATTTAATGAACTTTTTTTCACTAAGCAATTAGCACACAAATATCTTGAAGATGATCAGGCCTTTAGCAGGTGAAGCAGTGCTGCAAGGTGGGCTCCTTTTTGCACCCTCTGAAAGGAAGCAAAGGGGAACAGCTGAGCCTGGCTGCAGCCTGTGCTGACCTATATTGGTGAGAAAAAGCTGCAGGGAGGGAAAGAAGCGGAGAAGGAATCAAAAGAGATGAAACTGGATCAACTGCTTGTGCCTGGACTGGAAATACTCTCATTAGAGGGAACCAAGGGGAAAAATGTGGGCAACCTCTGGCTCTCTCTAAAGTAATTAAACTGCGGGCTGAGGCATTGATAACCTCGAATGCTTCCAAACTGCTTTTCTGCAGATGCCGGTCAGCTCTGACAGTTATTAAGGGTTTCACTGCCACAGGTCTTCTGCCTTGAAACACACCTTTTCTCTCCCAACAAAGGGTTCACAATGAATTCCCACCAACCGGGACTCGATGGAGTACAGACTGTATGTGAATATAGGTTTGTGCCAGTTTAAGGCTGACTTTTCGTGGTCTTTCTCTGCTCCGAAGGTAACTTCTGGGTGTATTCACTGCTTTGAGATAGGCATTGATGAATAAATGACCACTCTAATAGGGAAAAATCTCCACTTTTTCCATTCTTTTTCTTTTGCGAAATGTATTTTAAGAAAAAAAACCACAACATCTTTGTACACTCTGGAAGCTCAGATGATGTATTATAAGTGGCAGAATTATGTTGTTGGTGCTTCAGTTCTGATGTTCTGCAGTAATGTGAAGAAAACGATCAATGCCTTGGCTTTTTAAACATTTTCCACAGGAAACATTGCTAGGTTATTTTCTTCTTACAGTGCAGCCAGTAGGAGTCTGTGTGATGGCAGTTTTTCAAGTTGTGTTTGACTGTGTTTTACACTCTTGTTCTTTGATTAATTGATTATGGATAAAACAGTTTCTGCAGCAACAAACAGTATCAAGCTCATCACAGAGAGTTATAAAAGAAAAGATACTCGCCTCTTTGCCCTGTCTTTCTCATCTTCATCCATTAGATTGTCTAAGCAGTTCTTTCTGTTGAAGGAAAGCAAGAATCATTATGAATTGTCATTTTGTGAGCTCTATTTGCAGGTTAATCTCATAGTCACTCTATTTCATTTTAATAACACAGTGATGATATCCAGGTCAGATAAATGTGTCAGCAGTGCTCTATGCCACAGTCCTTGATTTTAGGAAATATCCATTGTGGGTAATGTTATTCCTGAGTATTATGCTAGCTTTAGGGTCTCTAGCCAGGGATCAAGGCTCCCAGGCACCACGTGGTGCACCAGAACAGTACAAAAACAGCCACTTCTTGGGGATTTTTTTGTGTGAAGGTTACTCTCTGCAAACTTGTAGGCTGTATGAGCCTGGGGTCTGCTCAAGCTGAAAAGCATTTTCATTGCCCCCACGTTTCCACCAAAACCATCTCTAGTACAAGAGCCATCATCACTGATGCCTTTGACTTCTCAGGCTGCTTTTCCTACTGGGAGGCTCTTCGTCCTCCTCTGTGGACCTTGACTCAAAGCCAAAAGAGACGGTAGTAACTTTGCTGAACTACACCTCAAATTCAAAGTGTCCTTTGAAATCCCACTGCCTAAGCCACACTGAAAAAACCCTCTTGCAGCCCAGTCAGACCACCTGCCCAGCTATGCTAGCATCAAACATGGGGACTGTCCCATCCCCATCACTCTTTTTGCTAATCTTCACCAAAATGATGTGACCTCAGCTTTGTAGCTCAATTGCTCCAGCAGTTTGAGCTGTAAGGAGAAAAGGGTAAATTGGGTAAATTAAGTAAATTTATGCAGGCAAGGCAAAGGGAAAAATACAAAAGCTGAAGGCTGAGTGCCTCAGAAAGACTTGACACCAGCTCACTGCCCACCCTCCTTTGCCCTGTGGCCCTATGAGAAAGTGATGCTTGACCTGTAACCACTTCAGCCCAAGAAGGAAGCCCTGTGCTGCTGCACCTCTCAGGGCACCTAGCACCCCTGCTGGGTACAAAATCCATGTGCTGCTGCATCCTACATCACTATTTTCTGAAACAGCAGCACAATGCCACTGGATATTGTCAAAGCCTCATTTTCAAAGCAGTGGTGTAATGACAGGCAATGATAACACTCTTTTTCAGCAATCAATGTTTCTCATTTAACAAGTCCTCAACATGTAAGACGTGAATAAAATTGGAGGAGAGGAGGAAGGAAGTTAATTGCTAGGCTTTATTTAAGCCCATGTTATTTTCCACATATGACTCACACATAAATTTGTCACACATAAATCTGCCTGTTTAAAGAACATTTTATGAAAAAACAAAAGTGAAAATGCAATGATAGTAAAAACAGTGCTTCTGCTACTAGTTCTCTTACAGCAATATTCTACCTGGTCCTTACTCAACAGTTAACTAAGAACACAAAATACCCCTTAACTTTTCATCAAATGAGTTATGAGGAATTAGAGCCACTAGCTACTGATTGGAGGGTAAAGCTACTACTTAATAGCACTCAGCTCTTTTGATGAAACATAAATAGGAAATATGACAGCCAAGGGGCTAATTTTTTTAGTCATAACTGGTGAATTTAAATTGCTGAATTCCATTATACAGAACAAAATAATATTTTTTTTTTCAGATATTTATTTTAACTTGCAAAACAGCCACTATCAGCCATGATTTTTGACTTGCAAGTCAGCCATATCATAATCCATATTTTGGACTAGGAAAATGTATAGGATAGGCCCAGCAAAATTTTATTAACCGATGTTTTACATGTATTTTAGGTGTTTATTTGCTTAGTCCCATAATGAAAGTGTTACCCCAAGCACTGCATTTTCAAATAATTCTGGCTAAAATGTAGCGACAATATTCAGTGGGTTTTGTTGTTATTTGCCTACTTATTGCAACCTATGCTATTCAGGAATACAGAAGGCATCATTGATATGGGAGGATTAGCATTTAGGATTTTGCAGCGTTTCTCTGCTAAACCTTGGCTCAAAATCATAGAATCATAGGATGTGAGGGGGTAGGAAGGGACTGTAAAGACCATCTAGTCCCAGTGGTGGAAGGACACCTTGCACTAGACCAGGTTGCTCAAGGCCTTATCCAACCTGGCCTTGAACACAACCAGGGTTGGGACATCCACAGCCTCCCTGGGCAACCTGTTCCAGTGTCTCACCACCCTCACAGCACAGCATAGCTCAGCACAGCTCAGCACAGCACAGCACAAAATGTTCTGTTGCATGCACACTTGTTGAATCTAGGGTATCACAATCAAAATGGGGCAGTATCAGCAGCAGAAGTCGCGCTCCCTGAATCCCTAAAGATCTTCCTCTGCTGCACCGAGGCTGCCTCTGGTAGTAACAGATTCCCAATAGAAAGCAGGACAATGTGGACAAGTGTGCTGAGTGGCTGTGAGGAAGGATGGAGGTGCATGAGACAGTCAGCATCGCTGCTGCTCAGCCCTGGCTCTTTTGGAGAAGCACAACATACCTAATGGAAAGGGGCTTCCTACAGCTGTAGCCCATAAACCATCAAGAAATTACACTGCTAGAAAGCCTCTACTCTTGAGAGAGAGCAATAGATCTAACTGGTCTGTTCTGCCAAGGATTTGGCTAGATCTGTAAAGCAATTCGTGGCCAGCTTCCAGTAAACAAGGTTTCTCACTGACTGACATGAAATTCTGGACCTGCTGTGCTGTTGCTAGCATGAGACAATATCGAATTGTCATTTTGCTTCTGTTTGCTCACATGGCGAAACCTCTAGAGCATCACAAGCATTGCTAACAGGGTTTGCTAGTACATATGTACCACATGAAATTAAAACTGTACCCAATAAAACAGATACCTCACAGTACACAACTGCTGAGAACTGGTATTGCCACCCCTCTCCAGAGCCCCACCAGATTCTGCCTTATACCTTGACAGAGAACTCCATGGCATGGAGTGCAACCTGCTTGCTTTATGTTATCCTTCCAATCCCTCAGCTGTGAAGGTGCCAAATTGCAAACTGGAAATCTACTGTCTCCTGGTTTAGGAGAAAATTCTGACTTCATTGCAATGATGGAGGCAGGCAGTAAACACCAAAGTTCTGTGCCACAGCTCCCCTGCAAAGAAGTGACATAAAAAAGCAAGTGGCACAAGTATTTCTCAAAATGTGAAGAATCCTTTCATGATAACAAAGGGAATTTGGAAACCTATAGGTAAGAACATCACATAATGTAACTCCAGCTGGCAGAGTATTTAACAGTGACAGTTACATTTGGAGCTTCATTAGTATCATCATTATCATCAGGGAGTGAAGACTATCACTCAAAAAGATGGGAACAAGGAGGAGAAAAAGGAGGAGAAATCTCACTACTCCCAGCAGGGTGGTACTCAGACAAAAACACAGAAAGATGCATATCCACGAGTAGGGAAGAATGGCATTTTGGAAACAAAAGACTGGCTAAAACTGTTAACCATGTACCCCTGGCTTAGTTATCAGATGGAGAATTATAGCACAAAGATTCTCCCCCCACCCCATTCATTCATACAATGAATAGCTGCTTGGGAAAGAAGTAATTCAGGCAGAGTGCCAGCTCGCTCCAGGGACTCTCCAGAAGAAAGGTTGCACATGTTTATTTTGATACAGTCTATTCCCAGTGGACACAGAGCTTGCACTATAAAAAAAATCATCTGGCGCTGATCACCTTATCCTGTGCTAGAAACATGTTTTTTATTGAGCTAAGCTACTACTTTTCTGGGCTGGTGAGGTTGGTTTCACTCCTTCCTGCCCTACTGCTCATAAGGATATGCTGTAGACACTCAAACGTAGGTAATCAGTTGTTGATTTCCCACTAAGTTGCCACAAGGACAGCTAATAGTTCCTACAAATCAGCCTGATATTTAGCAAGAATTTTTAATCATATTCATTTAACTCAGCTGAATTAAATCACAGATGTAAATTTCCTTCAGAGGTCCTGCAATGTGCCTGGGGACCTTGTGAGAAATCACCGTGTTTATGCTTCCACGGCCCTTACATTTGGCAGCTCAAGGAAAAGACTGGGCTTTCCCTCCTCCTCCCTCTCTGGCAAGGTGGGGTGTCTGCCTCCATCACCCCACAGGTCTGCCTGGGTGTTCTACCATTTGTCCTGGTCCCCTGAGGAGAGGGGTGCTCCCACCCACTACAGACACACCTGAACCTTACACCTCAGACCTAACCCTCAGACCACTTGGGATGCTGGTACAATACAACCTATCCTAGTCAAAGATTATGATATTGACTTGGAGAACAATCCTCTCAAAGACAGGATGGGCAAGGCTTGTATGGAAAACTGGGATGCTGGGATGCAACACCTTGAACTACTCTCTGACCTCCGGGCAGACCCTTCCCAACAACAGCTATCTTTGTGAAGGAGGAAGGAAAAGAGCAACAGTGTAGGGCAGACATGCTCCCATACCTTCCAGACACATTGCTCAGCCTCCAGTGCCCCCCTCTGCTCAGCATTGCTCCTGTTCTCCCCCACAGGGAGTTAGTCTCCCATCCACTCTTTGAAGGGGAGGAAAAGGATGTTAGCTAAGAGGTCAGTGTTATATAGGAGGCACATGGGTATGTTTGCTGGGGTTCAGGATTCAAAGGGCAGATCCAGCCATGCTTGGCATGGCTGTGCTCAGTGAGTAGGATCCAATACATTGGAAGAAGGCACCAAAAGAGAGTAGAGGCTCTAGGTATGATCCAGGGGCACAGTTTCTGGGCACGCACTAGCACAGGGGACAGTGTAGCTTGGTCACTGTGCTGGCATTGCTGCCAGATCCCCTGCCCAGGGATGATGGGCACTGTGGTTGCTCAATGGCATCGTCCTGTGGATGTTCCACAGCGTGGGTTAGATGGGACTTGCCCACCCTGTGGAGCACCACTGTGGTTAGGAACTCTATCTGCTTCCTCTCAGCTAGGCAGAGCTCTGAAATGAATCACACGAACAAGTGAAGTATTTCCCTTCCAAGCCTTGCTGGAAGGCAAAGAGAAAGATCAGCAAATGGGAAGTGGCAGAAAAGGTCACAGAGTGACAAGCAAGAAGTGACCATCTGACCATTTTAAATGCCTTGTTCCAAGTTTCTGTAACACGGATGAAGCACTCAGGTATCCCACCAGCAAGGCTATAGTGTGAACACACAGCAGAAGGATTTGTACAAACACAGATCAGAACAGATCAACAGATTCATAGACACATCAAACTGAACTGTACCACTCTCTTTTTTTCAGATATGAACTGTTAAAAGAATATGCTGGAGTCCATAACTAAATATGACACATTCCCAAACACAGCAATAAAAATCGATTTATCAAAATGAAAACAGATTAGCCTTTGGAAAACTTGAGACAGTAAAAATTCACTTTCCTGATGATATACGTGGTTATTTGAGAAAGATATATGACTTCTTAGTGGGAGAATAGCAGTCTGGAGTTACCATGGGTCATGTAATGCTGAGACTGTTATGAGAATTACTGGTGAGAATAACACTTTACACATTAAGTGTCCAGCTTTAGAGTTTTTGCCTGACAGTGTATAGCGAGGTCTTCCTGCATTCAGTAGGCTACTACATTTTGTTTACACTGGAGATCTTTAGAGGCTTCAAATAAAGAAAAAAAATTTTTTTGAGAAAATACTGGCTTCATGAACCTCATGGGCTGTTTCATGTTTCAATACATATGTGTACAATGAATCTTTAGATGGCAATAGGCTTAAAGGAAAACAGACATTAAAATCAATCCACATGTGGACAATAAAAATAATGGAATTTGACAGAAATTAATGCTCCACTCTTCTGAACTGGGGATGATAGGAAGATGCTCATAGGTAATACAGCTGAGTATAAAGAGATTATGATCAATAGAAATAAAGGTTCAGAGCATATTCTGGTTTTATTCTTTACAGTGTTTCAGTTTAGTGGGAAGGGGTATTATTTTCCACATGCCAGAAGCCTTGCACCTATTGCATGTGTAAGACAGCTTGCCCCCTCTGTCCCGGTGCTGGCTGAATTTTGGGGTGTGCAGCCTGCGATCCCTGTGCAGATGTGGTGTGATTCACATGGGTTTAAGGCAGGAGTGAGACAGCTGATGTCAGCAGCACCCTGCTGGAGCATGGCCAGGGACAGAGGCATCTTTCATCTCGAGCTTTTGAGCAACGTGTAAAGTTCTGTGCAGTGTTTGGATATCTGATGAAGATCAGTACATACATGCTTGTTATCTTCCTCACTGCTATTATTACTACTGAATGACTAAAGCCATTCAGACTTCAGTGAGCAGGCTGTGAATCCCCGCGTTCAACCGCTGCTCTGCTCTCCCCTCGCACGGCTGGAAACAGAAAGGCAAACAAATTAAACTAACATTAATCAGCAAAGACTGCCATCTGTATAACTCAGAGCACTTCTCCGCGTGCCCGTCCCCTTCCAGCAATGCTAAACAGGATTAGCCTTCCGTGGGCGGATGGGGAAAGTAGGTCAGTTCGGTAACATCGCTGCGTGTGATGAACGGAGGAGGATGTGACTGCAGTGGGCTGCTGGCAGCCCTCTCGCCTTCTCTGTGAGCCAGGAGATGAAGCACCTGGGCTTGTCACGGGGCGCACGACTGGCTCAGACCCTCTGTCCCTGCATGGTGACACCTGACATTTGTAGGATCAGGGGTGTGGCACAGCCTGGCTGATGCACTGCAGTTAGTGGGTGCATTTCAACAAGGAAACTGAGGCACAGGGCAGCTAAATACTTAATTATTACTAGTTTGTGTACAGCCAAATATTCATCAAAGCTTACACATAAGCCAAAGTGGCAAGGGATGGTAAATCACCCAGTGGAGGTATTGTCTTTCTGTATTGACTTCATTGGGTATTGAGAGATGGTGGCAGGAAAGCCAAAGCTCACCTGAAGTGACACCTGCAGGGCATGACAAGGGCAAGAAGAAGAGCTGCTGCTGCTACATCAGTAGTAAAATGTTGAACAGTCAAAGTGCAGGACTGCTGCAGTCCTGGAGGTGTGTGAATTAGTGACAGCAAAACAGGTAAGGCTGATGCCTGCTCTGAGGCAGACTTCACCAGCAAGGTCTCCCAGCCTCCATGCTGGAGGCAGGAGCAGGGAGGAGCAGAAGCATCAGCAACAGGTGAGGATCAGCTCAGGGAACTTGAGGAAGCTTGGGGGAAGTTGCCCATACAAGTTGATGGAGACTGACTACTTGCCTCGTTGGGTGCTGGGAGACTTGCTGGTGTCCTTGGCTAGACTGATCTCTCATTTTGAGAGGTTGTGGAGGTTCCTGATGTTTGGAAGCAGACAAATGCTGGCCTTCAAGAAAGGGCAAAAAGGCGATCCAGGGAGCAACAGGCCAGTCAGCATCACTTTAGTCCCTAGCAAATCGTGGAGTGAGCCCTGTTGGAGCACACGGCTGGGCATGTGGAGAAGAAAGTGATCACAAACAGCCAGTGTGGATTTACCAAGAATAACCTGACAGCCTATTATGATCAAATGGCAGGATCTGTGGATGGGGAAAGAGCAGTGGATGTCACTTATGCTGGCTTCATGCTCAAAGGTTGGGCTGTTGTCATGGGAGAGACTGAGAGGCTGAAGGAAATGACAGACATGAAACCTTGTGAAATTCACTGGGGATGACTGCCAAGTCCTGCACCTGGGAATGAAGAGCCTTGAACTCTGATACAGGCTGAGGATGGACTCACCAGGGAGCAGCTCTGCAGGAAAGGCTCTGGGAGTTCTGGAAGGCAGCAGGCAGCATGCTGTACATGAACCAGTGGTGTACCTTGCCTAACAGGACCCTGGGCTGCATGGACAGGAATGCAGCCTGATCAAGGGAAGGGTTTATGTCCCTTCACTCAGCCCCTGTTATACCAAATTTAGGTAATATGACCAGTTTGGGGCTTTCAAGGACAGAAAAGATAAATTAACAGGAGGAAGGTCAGTAGCCTGACCTTCAGTCAGTGGTGGAGCCTGGAGCCCTTGACTTGTGAGAAGGGGCTGGGGTAGCCAGGCTGGCTTAGTTGGGACAAGAGATGGCTTTGGGGACACCTAAGAATCCCCTCATTGCCTACAAGGGGTCAATCAAGAACCATTGCTGGACTCCTCATGGTGGTGCAGAATGGGAGAGTGAGAAATAACAGGAGTAAGTTTGAAGAAGAGAGCAGGAACTTTTCTCCACAAGGACAGCCAGGCCATGGAGCAGACTGCCTGGAGAAGCTGTGCCATCCCCATCCCTGAAGGCTTTCAAGATCTGACTGGGCAAAACCCTGAGCAGCCTGGTCTGACTTCAGAGCTGGCCCTGCTTTGAGCAGGATGTTGGACTGGAATCCTCCTGAGGTTTCAACCTGAATTCAATTTCAACCTGAATTGTCCAGTGATTCTGGATCTATTGAGCTGGCCAAATATCCTAAGCAAATCAGTCCCATTGAATTAGTTCCTATATTATATTTGTTCTTGAAATATATTTTATTATGCCTTTGGTCTGTACTAGAAATAGCTTGTGCACTGTCTCCCCTACATTGACATCCCTCTTGCTTTATAAACAGATACACATCTTGACATTGTATGTCTGTATGTCAGGTGTTTGTCATGCCACTTCTAGATGTTAATCTAAAAAAAATTCACTTTATGATANAACTGATCCCTCATGAGAACAAGCAATGCAAAGTGTTGCCTTGTGCCAACGGAAAAAAAAAAAGAAAAAAGGAAGAAAAATGCCTCTCTGGATGGCCCTTAACTGTAAAACCTGCTTTTCTTCTCTCTCTGCTTCTCATGTTCTTAATCTGTTTTAGGTATTTGTAAAACTTTAAGCCTCATAGTATCAGAAGTCCTGAATGTACAAAGACTTTAAAATGTGCTTAACTTTATACTGCTATAAGAAGGCCCTCATGTATGTGTATCTTTGCAAAATCCAGGTCAAAATGTGGAGGTAGAACTGCACAGATTATTTTGCAGTTATTAGCTCTGAAACCTTCCCTTGAAAAGGGTCTAGTTATAAAGTATTCTTAGTTGTAAGAACCTGTTTATGTTCTTCTGCAAATATTTAAATAAGTAGAATAATGTAACATTTGACCTGTGATCTTCTAATGGTCAAATGCTCAGCTGATACAGGCTAGATATGCAAGTATAATATCATGAAGATTTATCTGTCAAAAACACAAGGATTTTTATTTTGTTTGACATGAACCACCTGGGAAACACCAAAGCAAGCAGAAAATTAGTCCTTTTTTCAATGGGACTATTATCAGCCATTCTCTTTGTTTTCTGGCAGCAACAGTCTTGACAAGATCATTTTAATCCTTTCCATATGATTAAACAGGCTATGGTGGCACTGAATGTAAAGCAAGATGTCCAGGAGCTGACATCGTTTGGTCTCACTCCCCCACTTCTTTGTTTGTTAAGTGTTTGTGGATGGCTCTCAAATAATCAAATTACTCTTCTTTTATAAGGCTCTGGATCTAGAAGTGATTTTGCTAACAAAAGAAAACTTTGTTCTAGAAAGAAATGCTGAATTTTTGACAGTGCTATTCAATTAACTGTCACAATTTACACCAGCTGTGATCATCCCCTCCAAACATAAGATGCTGAAATAACTGACCACATGTTTCTGTGGAGATATCAGCTGGAAAGCAGAAACTAAACATGAAGCCAAATTTCCTTTGAGTTTTAGGCACCTATTCTGATGTGGCATGTCCCTCTTCATTAAACAGGACCTAGGGTGAAGGGCTGTCCTCTCTCAGTGTCCTTGCCCTCTCCCTGCCCACGTGGCATTTGTTTGCCTCTTCAAACCAGCAAGCATTGGAGGGCCAAGGAGCAGACTGGGACTGGAGCCAGGCAGTGAGTGCTCTCCTTGCCCTTCCCCATCCTCATGGGCATCACAGCGTGGTGACACCCATGGGTGTTCAGCTGCTCTGCCACTGATGGGGCTGGAGGTGGGAGGCATGAGGGGACAGTGTGACTGGCCCTGCAGAGACCCTGCAAGACAACTTTCCTGTCCCATGCAAGAGGCAAAGTTGTGGCCTAAATCTGCTGGTGATAAGAAAAAAAATCCCTATAAAATATTACAGAAATAAATACAGATATCAGCACCAATAATCCCATCACTTTTGTGTTAAGAGCTTGATAACACATCTGCTTATAACTCACACACTGCACTAAATTTTCTGCTCTATAGTAGCTATCATATTCCTGTCAGCAGAACTAAATATTTAATCATCTGGGGAGATGAATCATGAAAAGCTGTTTGGGGGAGATATTTTTAAATGGACAATTTGTTGTCATTTAATTTTGCTGTCTCTTTCTTTTCAGAAGGGACCCTGCAAGCCTGTGACCATACAGATTATTGCTCTGTACTGCTTGCTGTCTCCCTTGCAGGTTAACATAAGCTATGGAGTTTTAAGGTCATTTCTGACCAGCACAAGGCAGGAGGCTTCAGGGTTTGCCTGGACATCCCTAAGCCTAAAGAGAGCAAAGGTAGAGACACACAACCTGCCTGATTGCATGACACTTTGGGGAGGAATGTTCTCTAGTTGCAGTCTCCCAGTTTTGTGTCTGAGTCCATAAACCTGCCAAGAGCTCAGCTACAGCATCAGACCAAGGCTGTACCTGTATTTTGTGCCATCTTGAACATCTATGGCCTTGAGCCCCTCCTGTCTCAAACTGAGCCACACTCCAGCTATGTGCAAAGTACCACTTTTCTCAGACTATCATGCTATCAGAGGTTCCCATTTCTAAAAAGATAAAGTTTCTCCAGCGTGATGTAAAATTCAAATCAGGTTTTACAAAATGAATCTCTAAGGAAAAAGGATAATTATTAAAGAGCTTCGTTAGTGCTTTGCAATCTTAATTATGATAATTATATTTTTGTAGCTAATATAACTGAACTCCTGCTTTTAAATCCCATTAATGAGCATTTTTAATCCCTCTCCTACTGGGCCAACAAAACCATAATGTTGAACTTTATATTTACACAGGGCACTATTTTTAATAAAAATGACGCACTATTTACTGAGAGTTTCCATTCCCTTTTATCTGCACTTCGAAGGTGCACCTTCTCCCAAGACACAAGAAACTAAGAAAAGCAAAGATGGATTCAGCAGCTTGGGCTCGATTTCCCTTCTTGGTAACAAGAGGGCACAGTCCCTGAGCCAGGACGGCAGTAGACTGTGGATACTGGCTGCCATCAGGAAAGTCAGTGACACCACTGCTCCGCTGAAAGTACAGATTTAAAGTTCTTTCCCTAAACAGCCCAAGGGTTGAGCTTCATCTGCCCTGGGTCCTCATGTGGACTTCCACAAGAGCAGGCGCACCTCCCAAGTAGGCAGAGGATGTGACCATTGCATGAAACAGAGACCTGTCAGGTGGAGGACACCTGGAAGATGCACAGGATGACTCTGCCATACTGGAACAGTCCCATGGGTAAGTGGGATACTGAGGGGTGGCAGGAGCCATGCCACAGTGGCCAACAGTAATTGATGACCAGGGGAAAAGGTGGCAGCTGGGGGAAAAGGTCAAAAGACATCTCAATTAAAAAACAAAATGCCTGAATACACAATTAGTGCTGTGTGTGAGCAGGAAAAGGTACCTCCCCAACTTACTGAAATCCTGAAAAGTGCCAGCAAGTGACACTTTCCAGTGACACAGTATTTTCTGTGTAAAGTTTATAATCCCTGATAGGGCAGAATTTGCTGCTGTGTCCTATGTTATGACCCACCCATCACCACCCAGGTGCAATGGCCTAGTGGAATTTTTTTGAGTCTGTTTGCAGACAAATATTTTACAGTTACCTAACAGAGAGAAGAAAAGGGAAGGATCAAAGAGGGAAAAGCATACAAATCCAGATATCTCAATAAAGAAACTAAAACAATAAAGCATATATTGAATATCATCTGCCCATTAATCTCTGGAGTAAATTCAGAAAACTAATTAAAAGCTTCTACACAGATAAATGATAAGCTTCTTTATTCAATGAGCTCAACATATGAACAAACAGAGGTTTGTGTTGATATCATCATTATTAGCAATTGCATTAAAGCAAATGATTTTTGCTGTGCTACTGGGAATACAGTGATTTGAAAAACAAAATGAGATGAAAATTCAAACCCTTCCTTTACTGAGCATATAGCATTTTCTGGTTTTTATTTTTAGTTAATGGTAACTCTTATGGGTCAGCATGATAAAAGAATAAGATGTGGAGAAACAACCCCAAAGCAGAAACAGAAAAAATCTCTGCATAATCGTTCTCCAGTGGAAGGCCAGCTTTAAGGGCTGATATTGCCTTCCCACATGGGAAATTCCCTAATTCGTCTGTTCTTCTGCACGTTGTGTCCCTTTTTCTGCTATTGGCTTCAGCATTCTCAGGGGATTTTGTCTTGAATTTTAGAGGGAGGTTTTTGCCTCTTCAACCGTAATTGATAGATGTTCTATTTTTGTGGTGCAACACTGCTGTGTTACATGATGTGTGTGGCGGTGCTGCATGGGGAGCTTGCAAGGCAGCTAGAATTGCTCTCTCTTGGTCCTCTGGGAACAAACTCCATCCCAACCATCCCTTTAGACAGCTGTGACTTGAAAAAGAGGATTCTGAAGAACACAAGTTTACAGCTTAAGCGGTGTGTTCAATTTAAGTACAGAGCCTGAAATAATTAACATCAATATATAGTCAGTTTGGAATCTGATTATTTGGAATCAATTAAAACTGATCTGGCCCTAGAATTCGGAGATCCTCTTAAGGATTCTCCACAAGGAAATAACTTGAAAAACTCTATTTTATCTATAGTGCATTCCAGTGATCCAGCACTAATTAGCATAATAACAGCTTTAAACTGATGAAATGCGGGAACAAGAGAGAACTATAAGTGCTTCTGTTTATATTTTTTATTCATACACCAACATCTTCCTACTTCATATTGTACATTAAACTCTCCCTATTGACCAAAATGAAGCAGACATTTTAAGAAGTCTCAGGCTAATGTCCTCTTGAACATAGGCTAAATGAAGGATACAGTCCATAGAGTGTAAAGTGCACTTAGATTTTAGCTTATTCACTCAACTGCGGCAGTTCAGAAACAGAGAAGTCATTAAAAGCCCCACAGCAAAAGATCAAATTATGCCTCTGCCAGATATTAACTTTGAAAACGAATAGAGACAGTTGGAAAACCACAGTGAAATACTGATGTGCTGATTCACCTCGCACTTATGTACTGCATGACTTAGAACTGCAAAATAATCTCTGTTCTGTGCCAAGTGATATTGGGAAGAAAGCATCTTTTGGCTCTGATGGGTGCTGCTTTCCACTCATAATGTGCATTTTCCCTTTTCACTTGCAAGAAAATTTGCTGTCAGAATCTCAAGTTGACTTCTATTTTATTTGCCATTTGTGTCAAATATTCATATAGGCACACTGTGTGTCCATGTCTCAAAGGGCATCATTTGTTGCACACTGTTTGCTACCTTTCATGATTACCAGGGAAAAAACTAGGAGGGGGAAAAACCTGACTTAATTCTAGATCTTAATTCATGCTGTATCACTTTTTTTTTTTTTTTGTGTAGAGTGCCATAGCCATTACTGGAGCATCACAGATGAAAAAATAAGACTTGAACCTTCAAAGCACCGTGAATTTTGCAGATAACCTAAAACATTCAGATTAAATATCCTGCAGAAATTAAGGTACTTTACATCCCGTCTATTCTGTACCCAGTACTACAACTGCAGCTCTTGAAGCGTTATCAGATCTGGCTGTAGAGATGTGGTTAAGCACCAGTGCAGCTCACCACAGGTCTGCTAGTTTACATATTTACCCAGTGTCACCAAAGAAAGCTTGTGCAGGGCAGCTCAGATTGGGGGAGAGCAGGGAGAGGGAGAGACAGGAAAGAAAGAGAAGCAGTTGGCAGGGAGCTGAGACTGGAGTCAGGCTGGGTCCTCTGGCTCAGTCTCATGAGCAACTGGGAGAGGTAAATCACAGGGCTATGTGTTGAGATGAGGAGAAAAGGGAAAGTCCCACGTCCTGTTTCTAAAATCCACATTAAAAAAAGAGATCCCAAAAACAGTTTTGGGGATCCTAGGAAAAATGCTGTTGTCACTGGATGGATTGGGAAGCTTATTTGCAAAAATGCTATTGCTCCTCCTTGTTGGGTAGGTTTAAAGCAGTCTCAAGGGTGGCTATTGAAACTGTAGCAACTTTAGGGTCTGTGAAAAGATATCAATTTATAGAAGCTGTGCCAAAGGTAGTATAAAATTTGATGTCACAGCACTTTACTTTGAAAAAATCATACTGCATTCTACTGCCACACTCTTTCGGGGGTATTCCAGTCTGGGGATCTTTTGCTCTTAAACAAAAAAATTTTAGGTTCTCCATCGGTGTTTTTTTCCCTCCTCATCCTCCTTTCGTTAGATACTTCAAAAGCCAAGATCCTGAGAAAACTTTTCTGCTGGCTCTTATTGTTTCCTACTTCAAGTGAAAAAAGTACATAATGTTAAATCTGAACACCAAGACTCTGTGAATGTGTAAACTTCAGAACTCTAAACCTTTCAGCGTGTGCCAATGTAAACCACCTAAAGAGCAGAGAATTAAGTACACTTTATCCTTTCTGACCATGATTGAACATGTTCCAGTCCTAAAATCTGCTGCAGGGAGTCACTCAAATCCCCCAAAGCAAAGCAGGGCTTTTTCAAATAAGCATGAGAAAAAGAGGGACATCCTCATCCAAATCTCAGCGCCAGCCCTTTTGCTCTCTTTGAAAGTTATCATCCTGCTGTTTCAAACCACCTCCCTCTCAAGGACATGGAGCAGAAAAAATAAAACCTACCTTTCCTATGCAAAGTGCTCCAGATTACCTAAATTCATGGGAAAATTGCACAGAAAATTCAGTTAGCATGTTTGCAGCACACATTGATGTCTGTCTATGTCACCCACCCTTTCCAGTGTTGCTCCATTAATGTCTAACTGCCCTGTTTTTTCAGAAAAACAGCTATTTTAGTCCAGCTTCTGGAAGGTGATAGGGCTAAGATGTACATTTTGGGAACCCAGTTACAGGTTTTCTGCCCAGCAGCAGCAGCTTCTCCTGTCCTGCTTCCCCAGCGGCCCACAGCACTCCAGGCCAGGACCCTCTCCTCTCTAGAGTAATGACCACGGGGACCAGGGCACTGGCCTGCCTTCCTCCTGCACAAGCACACTCCCTCCTCACTCCCCTCTGTTGTGCTGGATCCAGTGCCTGAGTCAGAGATCCTGCTTGTGTGTTGGCACTGGATATCTGGAAGCACATGAGTGCTGCTACCACAGCCAAAGCCCGATGTACGCTCTGGCCACGAGAAACAGGCACCCAACTGCCAGTGCCTGGGTACCCAAAAGGGTTTAAGCTATTGTTAGGCATGGGAAGCTGGAACAGAAAGGCATTAAAAGGCTGTCATTTCTTGGATTTGCTCTTCTCTCTTTATCACTCGGAAATATTTTACGGGAAAGAACCGCGACGCAGTTGCAGCTGTGCTTCTGTTAGTCCACTGTCTTGTCCTAAGCTATTTTAAAACTGACATTATCCTGAGAAATAATGAGAAGTCTTAAACTATACTTCACTGCATTCTGTGTGAAGCACACAGTAGATTTCTAGGCAGCTACAGAGCGAGGAGTGAAATGTGAGAGAATAGTTTTCCTGATGTATTTTATCACTCCTCATGGAAATGTTGATGTGAAGGATAGTAATACTGCTACTGAATTCTGACCCACATGGCTATAAAGATGCATTACTTGCATCAGTCCAGGAGACAGTTCTCTCAATCTTGCTTCTTCTGCAAATGCAGTTATCTTGCTCTGGCACTTTGCAAAATCCTCTAAATTACTATTAAATTAAATACTTTTAATTTATGAAGGATTTTAGCTGAACTTATATTTCTATGCCATTAATTATCAAGTATCTTACTGACTCTGGAAAAAAACATTAATAAATCAATCCAAATGAACTCCCACCTTCCCCCCTGAACTGGAGATGGGTGTCATCAGTCACACTCTAACCTGAGAAAGTTGTATTTCCTTTGGATTCATCATTCATCTAATTCCTGAGTGGGCTCAAGGCAACACTTTGAAACACATGATTTTAAGCTAGTGATGAGAGTACATTTAGCCATCTTAAAATGTGGATGGATTTTCAGAGGTCTTCTGTGATTTGAAACAATTCCCCTTTTGCAATGTTAAGGCTGATTCATTTCTTTGTTTGTTTTCAGAAACAGTAATTACTGGTTGTCTTTTAGATAAAATATGATTTTCAGGGTATCCTTAGACACAGTGGAGCTCTGGGAAAGTATATGTGACAATACAGGTAGTGATAAATCTGGAATTAAAGGACATGTGGATGCTTGGAAGGGTTGTTAGTCCAATGGGTAAATATAGATTTAAGTGCTGACCTCTTGACATCCACAAATGAAAATATGGACCTTGACATGCAGTGCTAGTTTTTAGTATGCCTTCACACAGCAAAAAGGTCTGCAGGGGTTCAATACAGGTAACTCACAGCCCAAAACAGTCTAAGGAGGACTGCAGTAGCAGAGCGGGCAGATGAGATATTTCAGAAGCTGACAACGCTACCAGGGGCACCCTTTTTATCCCCTCAAAACAGTGTTAAAGAGTGAAAAAACAAATGTGTTATTTCACAGACTAGTCAACAAAAGTAGATATTCCCATTCCATCAGTGTTTCATCCTTCATTTGCCAAACCCAACACAAATCTTGGCAAAGGAAGGTATTTCATGAAGTTGTGTGGACTGACTTAATGTATTAATCTTCATAGTGACACAGATTATTAGAAACTCAATGATATGTGGAATGTTTTATGATGTGCTTTCACGCTGATAAATAGCTAATCACCATATATTTGCGACAACAGAGCATTACAGAGAGCAGTGATATGTGTTCTGAAAAACACCATTGGTCCTTTTACACCCCTTGTATAATGCCCTATCATCTACAGTGCTTAACTTCGCAATCTTGCTTTCAAAACCACACAAAAAACATCATTATGAGAATCCTAACATTTGTCAAAGCCTCCTTTCTCGTCTTTTGTGCCGTTGTTTTTTTCAGTAAAAGTGCATTACATGCCATTTGACAGCTGGTAATTGTATGTGTATTGAATTAAAGCATTGATTTTAATTTTCAAAGTCAATCGCACTCTCTTTTAGCTGAATGAATTACTTTGTTCTTGAGAGAAAACATTGGTACTGGACTTCAGATACAGGATCAGAGCTTAGGCAGCCTGTCCTTAGGGGCATTTTCTGCTGCTCTTTTGCTGAAATATTGAAAGGTTCTAACTTGAACATTACCCAGAAAAAAAGAAGATAATAAATCTCTGAACAGCTAGCACAACTCCTAAATTCATAGCTGGCTTTCAACTATTCTGTGTTGGCTGCTAGGATGATTTTTCATTGTACAGATAAGCAATAACAGACTGGGCAAAGCTGGGTAAGAAACCTTGAAAGAAAATCCAGGTGCTGCTAGGAATTGCATTGACTATCATGGATTGCAATGTACCTTTGGGTCAGCGATGAAGTACATTAAGAAGGCTCCCTGGGAAACAGATGTTCTCTGACCCCTTCTCCTGCTTTATCCCTTTCACAGATGCAGACACTTCTCCTTCTCTAGTCTACTCCTGAAGAACTAAACTGCAGACTGAAGCAACCACTGTCCTGTGGAAACCACAGGAAGGAAAAAAACCACTGCACATCAGAAAGAAGGACCACAGGTTGTCATCCCAAAGAAATGTTCAAATAAAGACTGAAGCTTTGCACCATATGTCAGAAGAAAGGCTGCTGCTTCTTCTCTCTCGCAAAACCTAAACACCAAGTGTTTGACCTGGTTGCTCTTAATGTGCATTCAAAGACATCTGCTGTTTCCTTATTCTTAAACTATCAAACCTATTATCTTGTGCTCAGTCTGGATTCTGCCCCTCTCTGTGGTGCACGAACCTGCCCTCCTGAGCACTCCCAGCCCTGGTGAGAACAGCCTCTTTCCGCAGCCATCCCCATCCCGGCATGGTACAGGGGAAACACCGTCTGCCTACTGGCATCCTCCAGCACGTCAGCTGGGACACAGAAATGAGGCCAGCTCTGTTCTTACTCACATCACTGAGAAACAACAGTAAGACCTTTGAAATGTGTGGAGCTAAAGCTCTGTAAAGCTGACCTGGAATTGTGATCTAGCAGTACACACAGAGGCACTGAAATGGAGCTAGAATGACCAAGCACAGCAGCTGCACCTTTTATGAAGTTTTCCTGCTAACTGGAGTCATGGTTTGGGTGAGGGTTTGCCCACTCAGCATAGCTCCAATCATTCTGCATGCTCTACATGTGACTGAGATGGAATCTGGCTGAAGATTCTTTTTTGTCATACTGACTGTCATATTTGTTGCATAGGAGGCTGAACAAAGAAGACCTCTGCTGCTTAAGAATTAATTTTAATATTGTGCCTTGATTCCTCCACACTTTAGGATTCTGGAGACATGCTATAACTTTCCCTTGTTTCTTTATCTAGCATTTCAGTTCTTCCAAACAGGCATTACAACAAAATGCAGCATTAAGACGTCATAAATTCAAATTTAACACTAAAAAACCCCCCAAAGCACTCAGAAACATGCAGCTTATGTCCCATCTCATGCATTTTTGCAGTTCTGCCACTTTATGTGACAGAAAATGCTAGTCCATTCTGGTTAGCATGTGCCATTTTTGCCCTAAGACCCGTGGGGCTTTTTGCAGCTGTGCATTAAAGTGGATTTTCTCTGAGGCATAATAAAAATATCACAGTAAAGACATACATCATCTTTTCGACGCCATGTTATGTGATGACATTTTTCATGGTACACTTAGTTTGCTTTTGTCCAAAGCAATTGAAAGTGTGAATGTGCACTGACCTGCTCCAAAGCAATCCTATTAGCCACCAAAAACATAGAAGATCACATACATCAATTTGAGTCTGAGCAGCACAGTATTTATTATTTCTGCAATAAATTGTAGAAGAAAATAGTGTTATTTCATTCATGTCTGGCTTCCCTCTTGCCATGGTATTACTTAACAGAAGTAAAAATAGGGATATATATGCAAAGGGCTTTTCTTCATCTGGCCCTGATGTCTGTATTACCACCCACTTTCTGTTTTTTTTGTCTTATTTGACTCTAACTCTCTACAGCCCTTACAAGTGGAGCATGCTGACTTCTTCCTACTGCTTCCAGGCTCAGACCAGGTCCTGTTTCACTGCTTCCATTTCAATGTGGCAAAGGGAGATACTGCTTCAGGAGCTTCATGCATGTTTGCAGATACTTGGCTATCTGCTTTTCTACAAAGAAAGGGACCAACTGATGCCATATCTTTGTTGTATAATAGAATCTGGGAGCCAGACACTAATTAGAGCCATGGCTGTAATAAAGGATTTTCTGAGAAGTGGGTACTCCTTGTAATGCAAAGGTGAACCTTACAGCAAAGATTAGGATTATTATTACACTAGAAATATTAGGGTGGCAGCAGATCTTCACACAGCATGGAAAGAATCATGATAATTACTGGCCTCTATCCAAGGACAATCATGAGGAATTTGGGGAATTAGCACCCTCTTCAAGGAAAAAGTCACTGGCTGCCCTGGGATGATGTGGATTTTATATACAGTTCTTTTGTCACTGAGATTACACAAGGTCCCCAGTCTTGCCTTTGCAAAAATATTAAAAGATTTTTAAATGGGCTTTATTCTACAGAGACAGAGTCCCAAATGCTGTTACACAAACAAAGTGATGAATGGGATGCCTATATATCATTTATTTCCTCTTGGAATTGGTGACCTTCCATCAGTCAGTAGTCTCCTTCACAGTCCCTCACTTGTGAATTATAAGTTAATCAAGAGTACAAAGGAAACAATGCATCCATGGCCTGCTCACTGCATTCATTTCTTTCCTCAGGGTGGATTACAGATGTTAAAGTTGTAATGAGCTTTCTTTTAGTCCAGTTTTGACCTCAATTCTGACTTTGCCAGCAAAAATTTCTCATGTGAGTTCATGCAAGATGTATTTGGAAAATACATTGGGATCTAGAAATGGGGGTTGTGAAGTTGGAGTAGTGTAAAAAAGAGTATCTCCTTAACTGTTCTATTTTAGGGTAGTGGGTTACATGGAAAATAATTTAAACAGAGAATGCTATTTCACAATTATCCATGCAGAGGAATGAGTATTTTAGCATATTGCTCCATTTTACACAGCCTGAGCTGAGTCTGGGGAACTTCCCCTTAAAGGGGATGCAATACCTCCACTGGAAGTATTTATTTTCAAAACACAGAGATGCACAATAGCCATGAATGGAATACCAGGAAAAATTATTATCTTACAGTTGATAATACTAGTTGTAACAATGAAGGAATTATTCTCATTATAAAGAAGAGTTGATCTGAAAGGTAAAGAGAGGTGGTAATTAATTTCCTTTAATAGTCACACTGGGATCTCCTGTAGTGTGCAGTCTGATGTTAATAACATATTTTCCCCCCTATAATTAATGTTCATGTTCTGTTCCTGGGGGACTTTTCTCCACTACCCTCAGCATTGTCATTACTTAAGCATGCACAAGCAACTTTAGCACTTTGGTGGCTTCAATAGCTAATCCAAGCACTGCATCCCTTGCCTGTTATCTTCTCTGCTGTCATGCGGGTGGCAAATGCCATCAGTGGAACATGCAACCTCAGGAGAGCTGAGAAATTATGAGGTATTTTGTCCCATTGTGGAGGAATGCTCAGTTTTACCAAAACAGTAAGACAACAGAGAGGGGAAGAGGGAGCCCTCTTTGCCTGCCCTGCGTTCTGAGGCTTGTGACTCACGGGTGCAGATGTTGCACCTGCTGGCCAGCACAAGGCTGGGGCACAGCAGGGGGAACAAGGAAGCCCCTGGATTTCATGGCAGCCTGTGGCTCTCACGCCAGCCACCGAGGGCATGGGAAGAGAATGAAGCCAGGGCAGAAGCAGCCTGGCCTGGGTTTCTTCTGGATGTCAGTCTCTATTGTAAATGAAAGGTGTGCTGTGCGCCAGAGACCAAGCAACATTTGACTTACTCTAAGATCCTGTGATTAAGCCAAGTTTGATGCTCCTTAGCTACAAATGCAGACATGACTCTTCTCAGAAAGCAACAAATCTGAGAGATACTTGTGTTTAACAGAAAGAGCAGGAGAGTAAAAAGCTCAAGAAGGAATAGGAGACTAAGTGTTTTAACATTCTACCACTTCCTTCCACCTTCCCCAGCTTTTGTACTTGTTTAATTTAGGGTTCCTGCAGGACAAAAGTGCCACAGAAACAATTATTTTCCCTTTACCGCTAAATTTCCTTTAGCCTGCTATGCAATGCTGACGTGCATTCATCACACTTTAGAAGATTAGGGAGAATGACTCTCAATAGACAAGTCAGAAAAGAGGGAACACAACAAAAAGCTCAAACACAGAAACATTTTGTTTCTGTAGGATAGCAGAGATACACACATAGGAGAACAGAGTGTTGCATTAAGCTAACTCAAGTCACACAAATGCAAGTATCTTTTGTTTGGTTTTGGCTTGTTGTTTTTAGAAATACGTTGTCTTGAGCAATTGGGCAAAACATTTCCATGCCAAAATGTTTCCAGAAGTGCTTCATTTCCCTCTTCTCTCTCCACCATGGCTGCCACCACTGCCCAGCACAAATGAGCACTCATCCAGCCTTTACTGGCACCATCCAGCTCTTCTCACACACACAAGCAGGTTGGCTTTTGCTCCAATATAGGATCTTTCCCTTTGGCGTTCACTCATTTCCTAAAATGAGGACAGTTACATCACAGCACATGACACACACCTATGATTGCACCTTTTAGGGCTGAGAAATGAGCTTGCACGACTGGTGCTCTGCCTCTTTGTTTAACTGTTTGCTCTTTGAATTGCAAAAGCTTTTCCTGGAGCAGCAGAGAAAGATAAAGAAACCCTGAGACTCACTTTCTTCATATCCTCTCTCTGACCTTTCCTACCCTCATTCTTTTGGCTCTCAGCACAAGGAAGAGTAAACACGTGAAAGACAGAAGAAACACCGTGTTCACAGATTTTCCTGCCTGATTTCACACTTACATTACACCTGCATCCTAAGTCAAGGATATCTCATTGAATTCTGCTAAAAGTGTAGTCTACCCAGAGATTTAAATATTCTGGAAATGACTCTAAATATAAAGTGCAAGAGATTTTGCCTTTTTTCCCTTTAAGGGAAAACTGAAATATCAGCAGTTTTACTCTAGAACTGATTTTTATTTACTTCTTTAAGAAGAAAAACTCTATTATGCCAAATTTTGTCAGTACATATAGACTACTGCCAGATGTAGATCTAAGAAAAAGGAAAAAATCCTGGCTTGTGAATACCACCAAAAATGCCCAATACTAAAGACACAGATGTAAAGCACTCAATGTACTTACTGGCATTTCTTGCTAGTTGACATATCTGTAAAGCAGTAAAATGACTAAGTAAATAACAAGAAAGATGGAAATGGAGGGCACCACCATCACTGAACCATTAACAAGAAGGTTCCATAAGACTCAGAGATGGGAAGCAGGCAGACTTAAGGCTATAATGCATAAAGCCATACAGCACAAACCCATATTCCTAGAAGAAATGTTTGAAAAATAAACATCCATATGCATAACACAGCTAAGACAGTATAGTGACTTCATAGTAGCTTAACTGGAAATATTTCATTGTATGGAAAGTACTTCGAAGGGTGACATTTCAACACATAAACACTGCACTTTCCTGCTTATTCTGACAGAAGGTATTTCTCAAATACATTAAATTCAAGTTTTTTCCAAGTTTTCCAAGTTGGAATTTCCTACTTTGCATTGGGGGGTAGTGGGGCAGAGGGTGTGGAGGGAAGAGGAGGGTAGAGATTTTTTTTTTTACTGAAGATTTCAGTAATTGTTTCTAGATCCTCACATATCTAGGCATTGCACATATAAAAAAAGGTGAGTGCAAAATGTTATTAATGAAATATAAATTAAGGAGAAGACTGCCAAATAGGTGATATAGCATTCTCTGTCTGAAAAATGGCGAATTTTCATGGAAAAAACCAACATCAGAGACACTTTGTGTATCTTTCAAAGAAATCTTTGGGACACTGTTCTTATGGAAAACTGGAATACATCTTCTCTCTAATGAAATAATTCAGATTTTCTGACCTTTTCAGTAAAAAGTGAAAACATTTGAGAAGATACTTAAATATTCCAGAATTTCTTACTAGGTGTGTCTCATTTGCACATAACTCATAGGCTACTTGCAGGCAGTGTCCACTGCTGTAGGTGTTTACCAGAGTAAAAACTCTGAAATTACCTGTTGCTTCTTCCCCCACACTGGGTAATCATCACCTTGAGACTGATCCAGGAGGTGACATGGGGAAAACATGAACTGCCCATGCAGGTTTCCCATTCTGTCAGACCAGCAAGGGATAGTAGTTCATGCCTTTCAATCAGAAAGCTTTCGTGGGCCTTCTCCCCCAGACTGGCAGGAGACACTGAGGTGCCAAGAGATCCACGATTTCCAGTAAGAGAGCCAAGTAAAGCCATAGAGTGGTGGTGCTTCACATCTGGCCTCCCTGGCACGACTGGAGACCTGTGGGTGCTTCATGAACCCAGGCTTCAGGCAAGAATATGGTCCTGCTGAGTGAAAGCAGCACTGCTGCTCTGAATGCTGCTCTTAAACAAACCAAGGAAAATAATACATTTACATTATCACACTGAGAATGCAACCTTCTCTAGAAGAAGGGATACCACAGTACTGTTTAAAATACGTCGTGGCAGCTCAGTGTGCAGCTGCATAGTGATGCTGCTCTCCCATCCACAGGGAAACTCATTTCTAGAGATGCACACACTGTCTTATCAAAGGTTTGTTTCTAATTAGGGAGTAACTGAAGCCCTTTTCAACACCTACATTGCATGGATTTAATATACTAATGTGTAAACCTGTCTCAAATATCTAATCCTAAAAATGCTTTACTTTCTTTTCAGTACTCTTAAGTAATTAGTCCTGCTAATTTTACTCCATCAGGCTGAAAGACATTAAATGAAATGTCTAGAAGGAATTAAGTACTTATCAAGGACCAGTAATATCAATTTCCACTGGTAAGTAAAATTAATGTATGTGAACTGGAAACAGATACATTGATTCAGCTCTATTGTGAAAACATAGCTTGGAGATAAATAGTACTATGAATATTTTCCCAGGAAAATGTGCATCATCCTAATGGAACTTCTCTCATGACTTTGACTAAACTAACTGCACTCCAGCTTTCTCAAAAGCAGTGCCAAAATACCAAGAATAGCATGACGTACATGTCTGTTTTCTTGAGGTGTCCATTTTACAGTGAGAAAAGCGGTCTTTATCCACAAGCATTTCTTGACTCGTATGTGCAATTACTGCTGTCCTTCTCCATAAAGTAAACTAGAAAATAACACAGGACACTGTTCAGGGCCTGTGCTTGGGCTATAGTTAAAAGGCAAACTAAAATGCACCTTGCACTGGCATTTTCAAAGGACAAGTCTGATATAAACAAAGCTCATTTCTGCTCTTGAGTGCTTCCCAAAGCATTGCTCTGCCTTAGGGGTTCATGGCTCAAAGACAGCACAGGCTCTTCCACATGGCCACTAATACAAGTTTAGGAATGGCATCAGCTGGTGTCTGGCTTTGGAAAAGCTGGAGCTGAATATTTCTGGCTGGCTCCTCCAAACTGAAAGGCTGTGATTCAACCGAGGTTGGTGTTCATGAATTCTGGAGACCTGAGTTTGCTCAAGTCTCTTAATACTCTGGCTAGAGCTGAGACTGGGGCTAAGGACTGATGGGGTTGAAAAGCAGGTACTATTGCTGGGAAGACCAAAGCTTATGAAGCTCAGAAGAGCATAAGCACAGTAAAGCATGACCAGCTGTCGGGCTGAGTTGGAATAATGTGCTTTAGGTTATGTTAGTCTGGAGTTTAATGGTTTGGTGTAGAACTAGAGTTTGGACCCAAAGACCTGAGTTAATTACTGGATCTCAAAGGGCTTGACTGATGATCCAGCTGAAGACAACAGCAAAACCTCACCACAGGCCTCCCTGAGCAAATGCAAGGCTATACCTTAGCCTGAGCCAACACGCTGGCTTCCTCATAGCTCACCCTTGTGCAGCATAAACTTCCAAATTCAATTTTTAGCCATGGGAAGCCTTTATGCTGATACATCAAATTTTTCCAGGGCTATTATTAGCTTACTGAAATGACACTGCTGTTGATAAGAAAAAGCTAGATAAAAAACCAGGACAAAGTGACCGGAACACTGAAGTATGGTTTCACAGTCTTGCCAAATATACACATTGTGCCAAGGCCTATCATGCACTGGCTGTGTCTGTGTAGAAGCTAACAAGGATTGGCAGGCAGGTAGCTTGGGAATAATACCATCTAAGGCAGCTGGCCCTAAGAAATGCCCTTAAGAAACCTTAAAGTGGACCATTTCTTGAGACCCTGTCTCTGTTGCTGAAAAGAACAGTGTCTGGTCAGTGACTTGTTCCTTCTGAGTAAATGAGAAAGTGGTATCATCAGTCACTGATCTGAGGAGTAAAGCAGCTTACAGCTTTCTATGCTTTGTTATATTTGCATGTGATGTGCTCATCAGCAAAGATTTTTAGGGTTCTTGCCTGTCTTCTGGCATTGTCTTAATTTCACTAATAAAAAAACCCCTCTGGCTGGAACATCACAGATGCTGGGGCAAACACCTTCTTTGCCTTGGGTCCAGTGTCCATGCCAAGTGTCCATGTTGCGGTGGGAATGAGGATGAGCAATGTTAGAAAGCCTCAGGAGACACACTGAGCTGGACTGAGGACAACTGCCAGCAGAGCAAGTGGTTTGTGCATACCCTGAAGTAGATACAGGCTGCTAAAGTATACCAAGGATGAGGGTTAGTGCTAGAGCCAGGTTTAAAGGGTGGGGTAGTGGAAGCACCGGCTTCAAGAGTGTTAATAGCACTGACCCTGCAAGTTCACTGAACTGGTATTGGGGCTGAAGGGCAGGTAGTTATTTGTCCTGTGAGGAAGGGCACATAAACTTCTTTTGATGTGCAACTTAGGTTTAGAGATGAGACTGACAGAAGTCTCATATCTGACTGAATCTGTAGGGCTGGGAGAAGAATGAGAAAATGACTGAGGATTCATTTTAGCTCCAAATCTGGGGTGCTTCAGTTTCTGCAGTCCCTCCAAACCCCAAATGAAAACTAATCTTCTCTAAGCTCCTTGGGGAACCTGCTGCCATCCTACCACCCTGGGCCTTAGACAATCCAAAAATTGATTAAACTCTTCAGACCCCATTTCCCTTAACCACAACCAAAGTGAAGACAGTAAAACTCAGCAAAGCCTCTCAGCAGATGTCCCAAACCCTTACTGCAGCCCAACAATTCCTGCTGATTGTCCCAGCAGACTGAGCAGCTCACTTCTGCCTGATTTTAACTGTAAATCACCATCCTAAGCCTTATTATAGCTTTAATTATCACCTGAGACTTCTAGCAGTTAAAAAAGTAAATTTAAGATGTTTGACTCCAGCCTTGTCTGCCTCTCCCACTACAGATACAGGATCAAGCAGCAAACTGAACTGCCCATCCCCAAAGCCCCACTTCATGTGTGCCCCCAGGCTTGCTTACCTCTCCTACATCAACCCTCATGGGGCCAAAACTAAGCTCAGAGCTTTTGGTCTTATCAGTGCTCACTTCACACCAGCCTTCTGGTCAGTCTTGTGCAATACATTAACATTTCTCCTTGTTCAGTATTTCCACAGCTAAAACTTAACAGTATCTCTTTCACAAGCTCTGCATAAAAGTTGCCCAGTGTCTCCTCCTTTCCTCCACAACTGGGCTTCAAACTCAGGTTTTCTTCTCATCATCCAATATTGAAGAGATCCCAGTGAACTCTTGTACAACAAACTGAATTCTCCTGCCCGTGTGATTGCTAGCAATAACCCAAATGTTAATCTCAGTATTAATTTTCTCTACCCCAAAGCCAAGCAGAATAAGATGGCCTTCATGGAATAAAGGCCTGAGAATAGCTTTGAGCTACTTGAATTGACTTGGGCCCACCTTACCACCAACATTTGGGTCCAGGGGATTGGTTATGTTCACTGATGGGTGCTGTAAGACATGCATGATGAGGGTACTGCAGTCTCTGCTGGGTGGGGGCCATTTAGCACACCCATCCAGTGTCCCATGTCAGGATTAGGAAGAGCAGAGACAGAAGAGCTCCTGTTATGTCCTGCAAGTTTCTCTGTTCCAGGATGATCTCCTGTGGTCTGGTTATGGCTATGCTTATCAGAATATTAAAGAGTTTTTCAACGTTTCTACAGAGAACCTTTTTCTTACTTTTCTACAAAGATATCAAGCAAATGTTTGACACCTTTTGACTCATTGAAGAATTCCTTTGAAAAAGGCCTGGCTCACATCCTTTATGGTGAGGTGACTGCCTGACTACACTGCTATAAAGCAGTACTGCTCAGCTTCAGGAGGCTCCTCTGAAGGGAGGTTCACTGTCTTTCCTACTCTTACATTCCCCCACTCCGCCCCAGCCCCGCTAATGATAAATCAGGCATTCCAACCAAAGTCTGAGGGTCTGAATAGCCACCTTTGTAACTTTCTTGAGCCTTGTATCCACATTAACTTCTAGAAGTGGGCTGAGTACTTTCAAAAGTGGAGGTATTGGAAAGCACAAAGGCAATCTTCCTGCCTTAGAGCCAGGCAGGAATTCCCTGGCCATGGAGCTGGACATGGGGAGCATCCTGTCCACAAGTCAGTGAAACATTCTCTGTTTTAATTGTTGCATTGCACACTTGACTGAAACTTTTGGTTGTGAACAAACTGTATTTCTCTGGCACATTCCTAGGAAAGTAGATTCTCAGTTTGCTGCCAGGTAGAAACGAACAGTTGAGTTTTTTAAGAGCACCAAGTGGCCTATTAGCAAGTGTAAACGCATCCAAAAAAATGAAAGAAGACTATATTTCTGCTTCTGATTCACTGTTCTGTGCCAAATAACACATTCTCAGTCACCTTTTCTTCCTCAAAGAGAACAGGTTGTGACAGATTGAAGTCTTCTCCCCTGCTATGTCAGGAGCCTTTATGTGACAATTACAACATCATTTTTGTTTTACGATCAGCTGAAGTCAGTTCAAAACAGCACGTCACCTCACACATGAAATAGCATTACTTTATGTGATGGGTACTGGAATTTGGCAGGAGCATTTCCTCATTTGCAGTCTGCTTTTTTCTGTCTCAACTAGATGCATAGTAACTTCAGTTTTGAAGTCAGTCAGGCTTATCTGGAGGAGTGACTCATCTAGGGCAAGCAGAGTAGCCAGCTCCTGCTTGCTCTGAAATGTTAAGGAGTGGAGGAGAAGAAAAACTACAAATTCATGATGGGGAAGACCTCAGACCTTCCAGATAAAACCCGTGATATTTATCAGAGGCCCTGTGAGCAGCAAGCTCAATGCTCAGCAGGCAGGCAGTCTCTTTATCCCCTCACTTTTCATGGTGTTTGCCTTTCTCTCTTGTTGCACCCACTGCACGTGCCACAGGCAAGGCTGGCCTCAGAAAGTTCAAAGAGGAGCCAGCTGGCTGCATATGAGTGCTCAGAGCAGTGGATCCTACTGATGTAATCAACAGCACCACGTCTTCTAGCTTTTTTATTTTGTACGTCTCTAGAATAGCAATTAGCCAAGAGCAGGTCTAAATGCTGCAGTGTTCAGAGTGATTCTGGCTTTCCCTGACAATTGCTTTTTCACATCATCTATTAGACCTATGAAAGTAATACAGCATTTCCCATTAATAACACCTCTCACTTGTGATTTCTCTTTTTGTGGCCAGAGGAGACAAAGTGTGCAGTCACGGCACAAAAATCTCTCCAGAACAACCACTACTATAATACTTCATCTACCAAAACTGCTACCCCCATGAATTCAAGACATTTGGTCCTAAGACTAATCACCCCTCCCAATTTTTGACCAGTTCCTTCTTCTCTTCTTTCCTGGTTGCCAACTTTTTCTTTTTAAAATCTTTATTTTTTAAAACCAAATCCAACTCACTTCAGATATGAGACACTTAATCCTCCACTGGATTCAGATTCAAAAGGAAATGTTTGCAGAAAATAAAAGAAGTTTTTTGGTGAAACTGTCAGAAACCTCTTGAGTAGGTTTTCTGGTGTCTGCAGAGACAGGTATTTTTTGTCATAAAAGTTGAAGAAATTCAGCAATTTCTAGATCTTTATCTTTCTCTCAAACTTGACAAATCGTCCAGCAGGCTCAAAAGACACACAAAGACATCTGCACGCACACACACACACACACACATGCAGACAACATGACCAAACACTCCTTATTTCCCCAGTAAAATAATTGTTATATCAATATCCAAACCATGCAGGTTGCAAGGACCAAATCTCCTAAGGAGTAACAAAGCAGTAAGGGAGAGGCAGCAATATGTTCAAGGACAACCATCTCCAAACAGCAGGTTGAGGGAGGTGACTCTCTCCTTCTGCTCCCCTCTGGTAACGCCTCACCAAAGGGGAGTATTCCATCCAGGCCTGGGGCCCCCAACAGAAGATGGATGTGGACCTGTTGGAGTGAGTCCAGATGATCATAGGGCAGGAGCATTCCAAACCTCTCCTATGAACACAGGCTGACTGAGTTGGGATTGCTCAGCTTGGAAAAAAGAAGGCTCCAGGGAGACCTTATAGCTTTCTAGTACCTGAAGGAGGCTGAGAAGAGAGCTGCATGGGACTTTTCACACAGGCATGGAGTGATGGGATGAGCAGGAATGGCTTTAGACTGAAAGAGGGTAGGTCTGGACCAGGTGTTCAAAAGAAATTCTTTGCTGTGAGGGTGGTGAAACACTGGAACAGGTTGCCCAGGGAAGCTGTGGATGCCCCATCCCTTGGCAATGTTCAAGGCCAGGAAAAAGGGGCTTTGAGCAACCTGGTCTAGAGGAAGGTGTCCCTGCTTATGGCACATGGGTGTAACTAGGTGATCCTGAAGGTCCCTTCCAACTGAGACTATTCTATGATATGAAGGAAAAGAAAGAAATCTTTGTCTTTTTTTTTTTAACAACTTTAATTCATTTATACAATAACCCTTTATTTTACTACGCTCTCAGACATGTGGCCTGACATTGTCCTCTGCTTGTATGACCCTGTCAGACATAGGGAGAAAGATAATGTATTAAACACTCAGGTGCAGAAGTGCAAGAGCACAAGGTGGAGATTCAGGGATTAGGAGTTTCTGAAATCGCTTTGAGTTCATTCTTAAAAAATTATCAGACTGTCAGACTGAGCATGTCCCTTCGACTTCAGTATTTCTTGTTTTAAAAACTTAACCAAAGAGCATTAGCATTCTACTGCTGTATATTTACAGTATACAGTACAAATGAGAACAGTGAGTGCCTCTCAGATGTGATGGTCTTGCCTTTAGATGCTTGATATTCTATACTGCTAAGTGCTGCCTGAAGACTGATGAAACCTATAAGGTTGATTTACAGTCTATTTGGAGGTAAAAAATGCATTTAATACTCAAATTTCCTTGTCCTATTTTAATACTTTTTTTTCATATCCAGGCTGGCGTCCAGGAAAAATGCAAGTTTTGCAGATATGTTGATCGATCTTTGCCTTGTGATTTAGTAATGTGCATCATCTGGTTCTTACTTGTACATCTTAAAAACCCAGTAAAGGAAGACGTTGAGCACATGTTCTAAAATAAGTACATGTTTTAAATATGCTATTAAATTGTAGTTTCTACATTTTCTAGATTTTTCCATTTCCTTTCCCGGAGTTTTAATTCCTCTGAGGCATATAATAAAGTCCTTACTCAGACAAAACTACTTTTCTATTTACATTGTATAAGTTGAAAACTGCATGAGGCAGTTAATATCTGCAACACAAGTACTTTCTTACCATTTAGGTCAGCAAAGTTAAATTGTTTTTTGACATACTAACTATTGAGTAAAATAATATTAAGGTCATGAGTCCTTTTCTGGCAAGGATTTTCTTAAAAATCCAGTGATGGCTCCAGATTAGCAGATACAGTATTTATACAGATTTTATGAATGATAGCTCACATGCACTCAATTTTTTCTACTGCTTATGTTGAAAAAAAAACAGTGAAAGCTGCCTCAGTCCTGCATGGATGTTTCCACATTCTCATCAACTCTGTTCAGACAATCAAGCTCTTTGGAAGTGATATTTTAATTTTTTATTTTAATTTTTGCACTTTTTCCTATGCATTTCCACTTGTGTTTGCCTTTCCCTCCATATTATGCCCTTATCTCAGGGCTTTGGGCAATAGGCTGTGGGCCTACTCTAGTGCCCAGGAAGTAAGCTAGGAGAGTGCTCAGCATTTGATCATCACCATGCCGTGTGACATTTCACATCTTTTATTGTAATTGGAATTTCAATAGTCTCGTCAATACTGATGAAATTTATAACATGCCAGGAGGGTGCTCTCAGATTAAGCTGTTTTCTTGTGTATTAAAGGGCTGTCACGGAACGTTAACCGTGAGACACCAACGAAATGGACTGAGACTTTAACACAAGTTTAATGACCTGGAGCTGGAATTCAGTGCCCTTTCTCCTAGGAGAGCTACTTTATTACTCTACAAGTAGTTTCAGTTAGCTCATGGGACTACTTGTAAGATGCACTCACTGTGATTAAGGAGGTCAGAATCTGTCCCTGTTGACAAAAGACTACTTTGACAGTTCAGATTTCTTTTGTGCTGCTTTTGCTTTGACTAGTGAGCACTTCATCAGGTGAGTCATCCCCTTTGACTGGGACTAAAGCTTGCACAGCTTGATCTATTTGGATTTATGGGCACACCCCACTAGGCTGCACCACTGAAGTGAAGGACACTGCTTTGGAATAATGAGGTATTCCCTGTGAGCAAGTAATATTAGACTGCGGCTAGAAACACACTGTGAGCATGTTGGCAAAGCAGATGATTCCTCTGAAGTGATCTGAGCTGGGTAAATTCTGTAGGACTAATAACCCAGAGGGGAAGATTTGTTGCATGAATGCATAAGGGACTGTGGCTTTAAATTCCTGTCTTACAGATGGCCCTAAGCACAGCCCTCACTAAAGCACTGAAGCAGCAGAAGAAGGTAGGATTTCAAGCCTCCCTTCTATCCTGCACTTCCTCGGGGATATGCAACCTGAACTGCTTGGTGAGCAAGCAGTTCAGGCTCTGCATCTTGAATGCTCAAAGCCATGGAGAGTGGGCAAGACAAGTATCTTATGGCCACCAAAGAGATGTGTCTGATCATCCTGCTTCTCCTGCACTACTCATCTTTACTGCTGGTCCATGCTCCTTCTGTGAGCTAGCTAAATTCTGTAATTTGGCAAAAAAATACAGCCATCCTTAACTTCTTTTCTTTTATTTTCTGATAGAAAAAGCTGACAGGACTTCTGCAGAAGCCTCATTAGGTAGAACAGCGAAGGCAACTGGCAGAAGTGCACAGCTAGGAGCAGGGAACAGGGGAGGGAAATCTGGCATCTGTAAATGGGAATGCTCCTCCACCACCCAAGCGCACTTGTGGTGGCCGAGTGGACTTAAACGAGTTGTAGTCTGTTGTGAAACCTCATCTGGAGAGGTGGGTCTGTGTGAGCCTCATGAATTTCAACAAGGCCATGTGCAAGGTCCTGCACCAGGGCTGTGGCAATCCCAAACACAAACGCAAGCTGGGCAGAGAATGGATTAAGAGCAGCCCTGAAGAGGACTTGTGTGCTTACTGCCCTGAAAGCCAACCAGATCCTAGGCTGCACCAAAAGTGTGACTAGCAGGTCAAAGAAGGTAATTATGTCCCTCTACTCTGCTCTGGAATATTGACCTCAGCTCTGGAACCCCCAACACATAAAGGACATGGACCTGCTGAAGTGAGTCCAGAGGAAAAAAAAACAAAAAATAAAATAATCAATCTTATTTCTTGTCAAGTCTTCCTTTCATCTCACACTATGAACCACATAACTGCTGGAGTTTTTCCCTCAGACTTTGATCACTGCATTACCATGACAACAATGTATTTATTGTAGCCATTATAAAGGGACTTTAGATGGTAACTGGATCCCTCAAAAGTCCATGGGTGAGCTTTTGGTCTCCGAATACCAAGATAAATGAAAGAATTTCTCCTGAAGAGCTATCTAACAGGTAACTTATTTGCTTTCAATTCTTTCAGCCAACTCCACTGTCTTCCATCAGTTTAAATCTACTGACAATTTTAATTATATGGAAAACCAGGCCAAACTTTTATTCACCACTTTGCTTCGCTTTTTGCTGTCTGAAACCTGTAATCCGGCAAGTTAATGCATCAATCTGACAGGATGTGACGTATAGACATCACAAAGGCTTTTATTCTTACTGTTTACATTATTCTACTTTTGAGAGTTTTCCAGCCTTGCAGAGCAGAAGGGAAATGTGTAAAGCTTCGTTCTTAAAGAGCTCACAACTAAAGGATTCTATTTCACATACATACAGACTTGGAGTATACAAATAAATGACAGAAACAAGACCTATCACTCTCTCCTGAAGACATTGATGCATGAGGGTAATCAAGTCATAACAATAAAAATAACTTCCAACTTAAGCACAGGTTTTAATACCTTATTGAATCAAAGGTATAGTACAAAACAGCTCATGCAATTCTAGCTCAGCAAGCAAGATTACGCAAGATTCTTAAAGTTTGTGTTTCCTTAGATTAAGAAGTATCCAAACAGACAATGAATGTCCCTCTACACAAGGTTTTGTAAATAGAATAAATTATAAATATACATTAAAAGGTTCATTAATGCCTGCCAATCTGCTTCTAAAGGATGTAGTTAGAAGATCAAAAAACTAATTAGCAAGTCTCTTTGATCTCAAGAGTTTGGTTACATACTGACAATCTTGAAATAATTTGTATCAGAAAGAACAACTGTTAAAGCTATATATAATTCTGAACTTGAATAACTGATGTTTTCTAAGATACAAAAATGGTGCACAGTTCTTTAAAATGGAAATTATATCACCAAGGTATTCATAAAAATTAGTACTTATTAGTAAGAAAATATCTTTAATTATCAATTTAAACCAGATAAAATGTATAATTTAAAATCTCAAGAAGATGATCTAACCATACCAAACCCAATGTTTTCTAGCAGCAGAAACACCTGAAAACAAGAAAGTTTGCAGGAAATATGGATTTATATAGAGCTAGCCTCATTGGAGCTCTCTCAGCTTTTGCCTTTTCTAGGGAGCACTCTGGGGAGAGTGTCTACCAGGAAGCCTTGCCTGGTTCTTCCAGTTTTAAGAATCCTTCTTGGTTATACAGAACATTTCCATGATTAAACCACTTGGGTTGAAATTCTGCAGTCTGGTGTCTGCCTGGGAATTTTAATTGTTCCTATTTTCAGCCAGAAGAGATAAGAAGTAGAGATGATATATTCATGAGAAAAGTTAGTCTTTGCTTTCCAGGTGTGTGTGCTCCTTGCAACAAGGATATCCTCAGTTAAAAATCTGCCTGGATTTGCCAACGTTTAACAAAACTGAAGCTTTTACCCAACTACATGGAGAGTAATGCTGCTATTTGAGTATTGGTTTGGGCCAGGCTAAGCTAGCATTATTGGCACAAAAGTGGTCACATCCTTCCCCTGCCCATCCCAGCTTATGCCAGTAGTTGTGAAGTGACTTAGTGAACTGATTGTGAACTGCCAGTGAATTAACCTGACTTACAGTGACCAGCAACAACAAAACAAAAAAATTATTTCATTATAGTGTGATTACTAAACCATTAAATATTGCATAATAATGAATACACAGGAAAGGAGTAAATCAAAATTACACATGCAGACTTAATTATACTATTTCCTAATTGCTGAGTGCTCAACTTTGCATCCATAGCAGTTAGTATTCAAAGCAGTTTCTGTAACTGTGTGACTTCGCTAGGCCTTTAAAAAAAATGGAAAACCTCACTATTTGGCATTGTTGTGACATTTCCAAAATATCAGCAGCCTTCCAATCACTTCAGCTAACAAGCTGCATCAGCCAGAGTAGTCACAGGGTCCCGCTGTAGGTAGGGACAATGGGCTACAGTAAAAGGTAGGGATAAGATGCTCTCCTGCTGGGCTTTGAGGCGGCAGAGGAGAACCAAGTAGTTTGCCAGCACTGGGATGCCCTCTCAGATGCCCACGTGGGCCAGCTTTTCCTGCCTGTCCACTTGATGCCTCCTTCTGTACCTCAGACACCTCCTCACTCCACTTACACACTGCAGGATGAGCACACGCTCATCTTTATTTCTGCCTGTCCAAGTCCCAGGTACATTTTAAGAAATTTTGAGCATCACTCCCCACCTTCCAACCCCACTTTCAGACTTTTCTCAGCCCTTCTCCTCCAACCTCCTTCTCCCATGTTGCCACCCGATCTCCCTCTTCCAGTCTCAGCTCCATGCTTGCTCCCTTCATGACACCCTCTTTTTCCAGTAGTTCACACCACCCCCTCCTTAGCCAAGCTTGTACTAAGGGCTTCTTTTCCATCTCTTCTTTTTCCTCACTGCCATGGATTTCAGCTGGAACTTCCTTGTCTCCCTTGCTCCTTGTCCATGTTCCTTCTCCTACTGGTCATCATTTTCAGTGCCATCCGTGCTCACTGCTCCCACTCCTGCTGGTCCATTTTCATCCCAGCACACCATGTCCTTGCCTGACCTGTACAACTTCCTTGAGTCAGTCTCAGCCTGGCCTCCATTTCTTCACTCAGCAGCTCCCCTCAAGCCTCACTTCTCCTCTCACCCAGAAATGGAAAAGTTCAGCAGTTACTCTAAAGTGGTTTAAACCCACATTGGTTCCAAAGGAGATCCTCTGTCTTCCTTCCACCTCTGTAACTTGTGTGGCTGCACAGTGACCCAGCTTAGGAAAATGCAACAGCTGACAATTAACCCATCCACATAAAAAAAACATTAAATTTCACCAAGATCAGCTTTCTGCTGTGGCACACTGGTGTCCAGAGTTGGGAGTAAGGCAGGATCATCCTCTGCAGTAGCAGCAGGGGATGAGGCAATTTGACCCTGGCTGCAGGGGCATGGCTGCCTCATCCTGGTCTTCAGCACAGGCTGCAGGGGAATCTCAGCTCCTGGAGCTCCTTCTCCCCCGTCCTTCTGCACTGCTCTTGGCATCTGTAGAGCTGTTTCTCTCATTCATTTTCACTCCTCTCTTCTCGGGCCACAATTACTCCTGCCCATAGCTGGCTTTTTCCTTCTTCATGGGTTTTGGAACCCATTATCCGTATTCTATTCAGGCGTAGTCTGTATTTCAGATTTTGGGGGACACTGTCAGTGAGGAATGTAGAAGAAACTTCAATGAACCCTATGTTGGAAACATCTTTCTGCCAACTCTCCTACACTCCCCTGAAACATTTTTTTTTCTGAGATAGCTCATTATACTCAGGGAAAGAGTTTAGTTTTGCCAGTAAAGTACAACATACATCTGTTAGAGGAAATTACCACTGTGCCCTTACACGGGCTAGTGTCAGCAAAGACATTTAAGAGCAGACTAGATCTGGCTCACCAAAATAGCCTTCCTGAAGAACAACTTCTGAGCTCTCTGCAGTGCCTTTCTCCTCCCTTCTATGTGTTGCAAAACATTAATCTAGATTCATAATTCAGATCCTCAAAAGAAGTGAAAAACGTTACATCAGTGCCTGAGTCAGTTTAAGTTTTGCACACAAAACTGTGAACAAACATTTTTCATGAATGAATTAGCTACAAAGAGCCAAAAGGTTCAGGTATGTGTTCACTGCTGCCAAATACTTAATAAATTTCAGAAACTTTCTGTGGCTGATGTGACATGAGAAGGAGGACTTAGTCTACTGCACCATCCTCCCATGCAGATAGCCAAAAGTATTCTGCAAAAGAACACTGTCCTCTTCTTGGGGTGCCAGAGGGGTGAATCTTGAAACTGACAAACATGAGGTTGCAGAGCAACCAAAAAATTCTAATTGTAAACCTACTTCACATCATCCAAGCCGTATGCAGAGTAATTCAAAACAAGGAGAAACAGAAGAACAAATAGGTAGATGAAAGCAGAAAGTTGAGGCCTGATCCTTGAGACCATATACAGACCAAAAGCTGCCTCCCAGAAGAACAAGGTCCCTTTGTAGCACACTGATTTTCAGACAGTACATCTCACTTCACAGCTGCTGTGCTACTGTGATGACTGCTCCCTTTCCATCCAACCTATCCTTGCTGCTCTATACATGAGTCAGACTGGAGACCTATTCAGCCCCTAAATATGTGCTTCAGTCTTTCCATATTCAGGAAAGAAACTCAGATGAAATTCTGAGTAATGAAAAGCATGTGCTTAAGTGTTCACCTGAATAAAGCTGCTCTGCTGAATTTGTGCTAAAATGTCAAGCGCATGTCAGGCAAACTCAGGATCTTCTGCAGCACTCCTGTTTGCAGAGCCTCTGCCATGAAAAGCACTGTGTCCCAAATGGGGGGAAAAGTTTTTCCTGGAGAGCAGCCCAGAACGAAAGGAGCCATCAGATCAAAGATAAGCCTTACCTCCCCCGCTACACCCCTCACTTCCCCAAACAGCAGATCAAGGCAGAGGAGGACTACAAAAAAGGAAAAAAATAGATTCTTTTTCCAGCAGAAAAATGAGACATTCCCCCAACTCCCTTGGTTTCTCCAAGCAATGCAGCTAGGAGCAGGCTGCTGCTTGCCTGGAAGCTCATAGACCACAAGATGTGAAGTCATGGAGTGCCAGTGTGAAGTTATTTATTGGCATCTTCCGCCTCCAAGCCACTTGACAGCTTGGCAGAATGCAGGAGGGTGTTCAAACTGACCACAGCAGGCTGACCTTTCTGCTTCCACAGACAGAATCGTCTCCAGCCCCCATGATTCAAAAAGCCATGGATACTTTTGTTTGTTGGCAATTATTCCTTAGGTTTGGGAGACCGAGCTGTTTAAACTCAAACTTCTCAGAGAGAAGAAAAAAATGTTGCACATTTTACATTATCTCTTGCAAATATGAAAGCTTGCTGCAATCTTCAAACACAATATTTATGAATTGGTCTTTCAGCCAAATCCACTTTTGCATAAGGATACACAGCTGCTGGTACCCAAAAGTATGATAGTTCCCAAATATAACTTTGCCATTTTTAAAATCATTCTAGCAGCTTGAAAATAATATTTTCTTTCATTGTAAGTGAAATCTCTAGTTCTGATGTTTCAAAGACAGTCTGAAATTAGCTGGGGTTTGTGTGTGTTTGTTTGTTTGTGCACAAGAATAATTGATTAAATCAGCACAAGCGTAACTGATTATACACTTGAACAAAACTACTGAAGAATTCAGCAGCAAAACCAGCAGTGTCGTGAAGAGCCGTACCCAATTTTTATGCTTACATTTCCTATATGGAATCCCCTCTTAATTATACAGTAGCAAATTTGAAGTGTGTCATCACCTCCCACCACTGGATATCATAGATTTTGAATGACTGTAACCTGCATTTTTCAACACGGTGAAAGAAATTTTTTTAAGATGCCTCTTTAAACATTTTCATGAAAGAGGAAGATTTGCATAGAGGAATATTTAAACACTCACAACTTACAAAGAATGTCAGCCCTCTTTCATTAACCAGAGCAATGACCCTCTAATAGTTTCACACTGAGAAAAAATATGGCAAGAAAAAATATGCAGAGAAATATACCAAGTCTAATGCCAATTAGGACTTTGAAAATATGTATATTATAGACTGTTCAAATGAAATGTGAAATTCAAAGTTAAAAACTGAACTTATATCCTTCAGTCCTCTGAAAAATCATCTATTTTTAATGGAAATAGAAAAGCTATCTTTATCAAATTTCTCATTCAGTTGACAACAATAAATCTATTGTTCAGATGTGGTTGAAATGGGTCTTTGGAAGAGGAGGGTTATAAGAAAATCAAATAGAAATTGCATCAAAAAAGAAATGCTTCTTTAACTGTAATTTCTATATATAGCCTGCAGTTTTTCATTCATTTCAGGTTTGCCAGAGTAACAGGCAATTGGGCACCGTGAAAAATTATTTTTTATCACTCCAATAAGAGAAAATGTGTTTGCTTGTTTAAGGGAGAATAAGCGAATTTAGTGTTATGTCTCCTACTTTAAGAAGTATGTCTGCAGGGATCCAGATGCTGAGAAGCTGTAAGCTAATAACTTTAGCTTGAAATGCTACACTATACATTAAGAAGCCATACACCTACTATTTATTTCACAGGCATGAATTAGGTCTTCTGAAAAAGAACACAAATTTCGGTCATACTTATAAGAAAATAATAATGCTTGGCACTCGCAAAATGCTTTCCATCTGAAAAATGCAAACAATTAAGAGGTAGCAGTGTGGGGAGGGGGACCGAGCCATTGTGCAAGACACCAATGGAGCCAGGACATCCAGGGAGAGCTCCAAAGCCACCAGGTGTTGCACAGCTGGAAGCAAAGTGACAAGGTACTGCCTGATGTATCCTAACCTCAGAGGTGGATCAATGCCCAAAAAACCCCTTAGTGTAGCTTCTCTTCCTGTCAGTGGTATATTTAGCATACCAGAGCCCTCTGCTTCATGCCCCCCTCTGACACCTGGTTATGACTGGCACCCAGAATTGTTCATACCCTACAATACTCTGCAAAGCTGCCCTAGTTTATGGATCAGAGAAGTGATGCATAGAAAGCATTATGTATGTGGTCTAAGCTCATAACATTGCACAGTAGAAGAATTATGAATAAAACCCATTTCTCTGGAGATTTCCAGTTTTGACACCCTCAACAAAACCCCTTTTACACAGACTTCAAAATCCGCGAGTATTTTTTTCTGACTGCAATACTATGCCAAATATTTATTTTATCAGTCTAAAACTCAATTTACTGCTGAAACCCTGCATCAATACGCAGAGGAAATTGTAAGATTCTACCCAAAAGAAGAGGAAGGATTACTGAGATGAATATTGTGCAAATAAATCTCTGCCTGGATCACCAATCTTACAAACTGCTGCTTTGCCCTAAGGCAAGTACCTTAAAATAAGCATCTGTACATAGAAGGGGTCTGAACAAGCTAAATGAAATTCCTGGAAACATGCATGATGTATATCAACTTTTTACAGTGCTGTAGTCAGTGAAGGTGAGAATCACAGACTGAAAGAGAGTGCGAGACAGTAAGAGGAGAGAAGAAAGGAGGAGAGGGCAAGGTGGAAAGTAGAAGGTCCTAAGACCTGACAGAAGTAAAAAGAAAAAAGATACTAGTAAAGGAAGCTAAAGATTCAAAACCAGAAATATAAAAGAAGGAGAAGGAAGAGTTAGAATACAAGGTGAGATAAAAATTTAAAATTATATTTAAAAAAAAAAATCAAACCCAGAAAGTGATAAAGTTTAGACCTTTCAGAAACTCGAATCAGTAATTCTCTGTCAGCCAAACTCTCCTTGATTTCAGTGGGAGTTTTGCCTTAATGAGGACAGCAGGATAGGCACCAAATGCAGCTTCATTTCTTATACTTGAATAACAGCAAGATATAGCAAGATATTCTGTTGTTGAAAAAGATGATGCATTTTCGTAGAAATTTGGATGTTAGAAGCCAGGCAGTATAAATGTAACTGCTACAACGAGCTGAGTTACATCAGTGTGCATCAGCTGACAATAAGGTCCTTTGTGCTGGAAAGAAAGAAAAAAGATGAAAAAAAATGACTGGTGCCACTCTACAAACAATCAAATTAAAGGCCCAGAATTATTCCAGCAAAGTTTCCATTGACTTCAGTGACAGCCCAGAAACAAGGAAGATTCTTCAGTCCTTCTTATAAAAAAATATAGGGATGACTGTGAGTGACCTATTTATTTTTCATCAGTTTTACTCTTGCTGAAATTGTTGGAAATGCACCCAGCTGCTTTACAGAACTATTGTTTGATTAGGCTGTTTATGTGAAACTATCTTTCCCAAACATTGTATTACTATATGGAAAAGAAAGCATAAAAAAGTAGATTGGAGAATAAAATATTCTTCTCATCTTTGTGGCCAAAGATAAACCACATTATAACAACTCATTGTTTACCTGATAAACAGGATGCAGATTTTGCCTAAGTAATAGTGGCCTTAATGGTTCATGTAGAAATCATATAACTGTCTTCTGCTTTGTAAATTATAAACTAGAAGAACCCTCACTGGAAGTGTAGCTGGAATGTGGGTATGTCTAATGCAAAGCCTTCAATTTAAAACCTTTTCCTGTTTTATATGTCAAAACCAGGAACAGACAAAATAACACAAGTGAAATCTATAGAATTACCAAAAAAAACACCGAGGCAGATACTTTGTATGAGAATTAGCAATAACAGAGAAATATCCTATCTCTAGCTGATCATGTTGCACACAGTATTTATTATTGACTAGATTTTGCAAGCATACCATTCTTATGCATAATATGGGAAATATGTCAATTTTCCCATGAAGTATTAATGAGAGGTGTCCCACCCAAACCAATAAGTCTAGGACATGCTCAAAGTCAGATTTATTCAGCCGCTGACTCAATCAGATAACCAGGAATGCTCAGGGTTTGCATGGTTACATCCACCTGTTGATTTAGAGATTACAGGTGGAAGCTGCCTTATTAAAATTTTCTTCAGCTTAAAAATTTGACACACCTAACAGAGGGAATCAAGAGAAAAACAATCTGGTCTGCTTATCAATGATAAAATGATAATAAATGATCAAACTCAATTAATACTGTTTGCAGGGCTAACATTATGCTTAAAGAAATTCATTGCCATCTGCAAGCCTGTTAAAATTGATTACAATTTTCTTGTGCTGGTTTTCTTCCCAATGGTTGAATAGTATTGTCTCTTTTTAAAGGAAAAAAAACCCAAAGCTGCTTGAATAATAAATTGTTTATCCCTTGATAGAACAAACCATAGTGATGAACTTTAGGAATGGTTACCAAATTAGAAATGAGAGTGAAAAACAAGTACTTTCCTGTTCAAGGCTTTGTTTTAAATGTATTTTTATTTTTAACTAGATTGAGTGCTGATTACAGAAAATTCAAGGCTACCCAGACATCAGACTGCTCAATTGACTGGAAAGTTTGATGACTTCTCTGAAAAGTGAGGTCTGAGCATGAAATTAAATCAGTATCACGGGTTCCAGATAAGTTGAGGGGGAAGAGAGGAAAAGGTTAATATTGCTTATTAAATAATGTTAAATGAGATCAAACAAGACGTGCAGGATTCAGGAGGGCTCTTGGAGCTCCGGTTGTTTCCCCAGGCTGCTTATGCAACCTTGTTTGTGCAGGCAGTGCAAGGGCCTGCCATTTTATTACATAAGGTAGCCCAAAAATATACAGCTAGGCAGTTGTGAGCTCCATTAAGTGCTGCATTGGAGTTTCTGTATCAGTTGGCATCTGGACATTTTAAGAAATGATCAGAGGGACTCAGGACATTGCTGAGTTTGGGACTGGTGCTTGTTGTTTTAATAGCAACAGACCTCATCCAAAAGCCAGCTAAAATACCATTAGTGTGAGCTGTGTTCGAATACATTGACCATTGCTTATGTGAACAGCAACACAGCCTTTGGTTTAGCACAGCCGTGGTGAATGCAATCCACGGCTTTAAAATCTGCCTTTCAGATGATTAAGCAAATTGTCTGGTTTCGTAAACAGCAGTCAACACAACGTTTTTGTTTTAACCAGTGCTTAAATGCAGTGGATAGCTGAAGAAATTTAATTCCCAGTCCTCTCATTCTCAGTTCAGAATGTCAGAGCCTGGTCTTGATAAAACTCTAACCACAGCAACACTTCATCAGGGAAGATGACCATCTTGGCCCAAATCCTCTCCCTGACACCGGGCAGCAGGGAAGGCTGGGGAAGCCTGTGTCAGCAGGGCAGGCATGTAGCAATATTACAGTCTCCCAGCAGGGACTTCTTCAGCCAGGCATTGTATCTCAGTATTCAATGCCTTCCCTGAATGAACTGCTTTCTGAATCTACTTGAACCCAAGAAGATAAACCTCACCACGACTGCACAGTTCCACAACAGGACACCAGGGAGTGCATTCAAGCAGCCTACCCTGCTTTTTGGGGTACAGTTCTGGATCATGCTTTGGTTCTTCGTTGGAGCACTTCAACTAGCTCCTCCCACCCAGCCCGTTCCACAGCACATGTGCTGTAATGGGGCCAGCCCTGAGCAGTGCAGGTACAAGCCACCAGTAGCATCTTGGCCTTGGGAACTGAGGGGAGCCAGATGCTGACCCACTTCACTTTGCAGAGCAGACACAGGGAGACCACCTGGCTCAGCAGCCCCTCTCAGCCATGGCCAGACACAGCTGCTGAGGAGCAAGAACAGGAACAACACAACAATGGTGGTATTTCTTCGGGATACTCACCAAGCTTCCAAAATATGCAGATCAAAACTTCCTAAGCCAGAGGCAGTGGTTTTAAATTTAATAGCCCTTGATGGATTTCTCTTCCATGAACTCATCCAGTCACCTCATTAGCTGATGTAACCTCTCAGCATCCATATCCTGTGGTGAGGAGCTCAGCAGTCTGACCATGCCAGGTGAAGAGCCATCTCCTTTTGTTTCCATTCCTGCAACTGTCTGCTCCACCCCGTGCCCTCTGCTGCTGTTCCTGTGATCAGTCATTCCTGGTTTGCCTTCTCCATGCTTTGCTTAATTTTACGGATGTTGGTTGCATCACTTTATCAGCATTGTCAGTCCTGAGACAGGAGTCGCTCTGTTTCTCTGATCACCTTTGCTATGTCCCTCCAAACCACATCTCTGAGGTGGGGGAATCCACAGCACAGGATATTGAAGATATGGCACACCATAGCTGCTACAGTGAAATAATGAGGATTCTTTTATAGCATTTTCCATCCTTTAAAAAATCATCTTAAAGTTCTATTTCCTTTTGGTTTTTAACTCACATCTGCACATTGCATTGATTTTTTTTTTCTGAGTTATCCATGGAATATTTTGACTAAGCTTCGGCACCTTCAGTGACCTGCAGCAACTAATTTCTATGATTATAGATGTATTTTCTTCTATTTATTTTCAACCTGACATGCATATCACATTTAACTCACATGAAAATACTCAAGGAGAAAGGGTGATTGAAATGTCCCAGTAGATGACACTCTGTCATGTCAGCACTTCATGTACATTTTGAAATGAGAGGTTTCATACCTGAACTTCCAAATTTCAGTTCTGATCTCAAACGTACATACATGTCCTCTAGATTTTTTTCCCATGTCATCATTGCACTTGGCTAGAAATGTTCTACTTCATGCAGATCCCTGGGAATGGTAGTAAAACAGCTGAAAAACACCTTCTGTCATAATCAGGCCAGCAGAAGCCCAGCTGTTTTACACAGACTTGTGCCCAAGCAGGAGAAGGTTAGATAACCACCCTGTTCCCACCATTTACATAGTCATTTTTGGAGTATCTTGGTGCTCGAGGCATGCTACCTGCCACAAAGACACAGGAGAAAGAGATGGCATTGCCTCTAAGTGCTTGCAGGTAAAGGAAAGGACAAGAAACAGCAGGCACATGGAGTACTACAATACTGGTATTATCGTATGGTAATACTATTTCCTAGTCCAAGCTCACCTAAGTTTTGTGAGAGCTTTATTTTTCTGAAGTCACAGGTAGATTTTCAGACTGGAGCAGGATTAAAACTAGCACTGGGGATGCATAAGACTATTCCTCCCAAACGTGGCAGGCAACCGGCAATAAACACTGATTTCTGCCACGGTCCTTGGATAAAGGAACAGAAGTGTCTTTACCAAAGTATAATTAAAGCCAACATTTTGGTTGGACTGAGCTGTGCGTCATGATTTGCCTTCAGGGGGAAGACACATGGGAAGAGAAGCATAAAACCCAGTATTTATCCCTCTATCCCCAAAATGTACATCGAATTTACGTGGATGAGGCCAAGAAAGCCATTCCCCTAAATCCCTCAATCTAATCTGCCAACATCCCCGAGCCACAAGAGAAATGTAAGGAGCAGAGAATGAATGGACCACATCTGCAGTTTCTCAGCTCCTTATTCAGAGCATAAGCCTACATGACCCACACCCCTTGTCACCCTCTTGCCTTTCCTGCCCTGAAGCTCTTGTATTTCTGAATTCAGCTGGCATATATATATATATATATAAATAAACATATTCTGTGGCCCATGGCACGCCACAATGGCTTTAGTCCCTCCCAAAAACCTGCAATACCAAAAGCAGCACTGCATAAATAAATCCATCTATGCATTCTGCTAAAATGCTATTACATGGTGTTTCCTTTTCAAATTTCAGTAGTCAGACTCAAAAAAATCAGTCTATCAGATGATGCTGATAACCAACTGAATTAAATTAGCTAAAATACAAATATTTGCATGGCCTCAGCCATGACAGTTAAGTCAAATCTAGAAAAAATATCTTTTTTTGTACAGATAATGATCCCTCTACAAAATCCACAATTCAAGTACATGTGCCCTAAAAGCCTAGACATAAAACAAGAAACACAAATGGAAGTTACTTAAATTCATCTAAGACAGAAAGAAAAGCAAGTAAATGCACATAAAATGTATATTTGACTGTTATTTTTAACTGTATGACATTTACCAATCTAGGGGAGAGGCAAAAAAGCAGAGGCGGGGACTGAAAAATACAGCAGGCAGTGTGGGGAGGAAAATGAGAAGCAAGAAAAAGTAGTAGTACCATGCCCTTGTTACTGAAAGACTGGAAACCACTACTTTTGCATGCTCAGATCTCCTGTCCCTGTACATGACAAGTGTCAACTTCCTTCTTCCCACCATTCCTTCTCTTGGCCTGAGTTTACCACCTCTACACCTCCTCTATCTACCTGCACCTTGTTCCCAAGACTTGTCATCTATGACCCCACAAATCCTTTGTCTCAATTCTCTGCTCTTCAATTTCTCCATGTCTCCATCACCAGTACTTCTTCTCAGTTCTAGTCCCACAATTTCTTGTCACCATGCAACTGAATTAAACAGTTTCCTCCTCCACCTTTCCATGGCATCACCAGCACACTCTGCCACTGAAGACACAGTTGAGAAAGCCTTCAATTCTCCCTTATGTGCTCACTGTAGAAGCAACACCTTGGAAGAATAATTGAGGGGAAGTCCACTCAGCCCATCAGCCACCAACTGAAGTGCTCTCATCCTTCCCAGGAAGTGGAGCAGTTGCTCAGCTCCTAACAGTGCTGGGATGTTCAGCATGCTTTGTGCTGAGAGCATCTTCAGCGAGTGCAGTGGTCAAGCCCTCAACAATTCCTCTCCCAAGAGTACACACCCTAGGCGTTGTGACAAAATTATAATGGAGAGAAATTCTGGAAGATTTTCAGAGGCTCAACATACGGCATACCAAGCCAAATACCTTTTCCTTGCTCCAACACATGATGCCACAAGAATTCAAGTCTCAAAGAAAGTGTTTCTTAACATAGCCAAAAAATTCAGATTCCAAGAAAGATCAAGGTCTCCTGATGCAGGATGTATACCTAAACCATCTTCATCACATGTGTGGTCAAAGAACAAGTATTCTTATTAGCATGTTCTCAGAAATAACCAAACCATTTTATTTGAAACTTCCCAAAGACAGACTGTCTTCAGCAGACACTCAACCAGGAAAATACCAGCCTAAGATTAAGCTTAGCAAATGCATAAGCACCTGACAGCAGAACATTGTACTGTCTGTATACAAGCACTAGCTGATTTTAACTGTAGACAACATTGCTGCCTATGATAAAATAACAACTCCTTCAAGGGCTCTTGCATGCTTCAGGGTAGAGATTTGGGCAAAAAAATCATAATTCTGCAAAGTAAAGTCTGTGGATTCAACCCAGCAAATGTGCAGGGAGGCACCTTTATTTGTGAGGGAAAACTAATTGAGGCAAGCCCATTGTCTCCAGGCCTTGGTGCAGGGCACAGGAGTGCTGCCAGCTTGGGGAAGCATCCTGATGTCACATACCTGGTTCTAGAAAACATTCATTTTCACCTCTTCAGTGAAATAATGTACCGTTTGGCAATCACATTCTCCATATACTCCTGGCCATCGCTGCAGAGCAACCCTGTGTCCATATTCATCCACTGAAATGTATGCAGGATTGGGCCCTCCACCAGCTGACAGCTCTCAGAATCAGAATCAGACGTGGCTCAGAGGATGAGCTGGCTATGTCTGGACACTGTGAACTGTGATTATTTAGCACCACCAAACAAAGTAAACCCACAGTTTAGTGCATTAACATCTCACACTGGGGTAAATGAGATAGTTTTCCACTTCAAGAGACAACCACTTGTTGAACTGAATGCTCAGGTTGGCTGTGCCCATCCGAGAGATCCCTACAGCCCTTCTGGAGGTTTAGCGCCATGAAAAGATCCAAGTTCCTCTGCTGGCTGTAACGCTTATAAACCGCTAATTATTTCTGAGTCACTTGAGTGAAAGTAAGTTGCCATCCTGTAGACAGCTAAGGAGTACGGAGCAAAGTTTCTGGATGAGCGTGCTCGCTAATTGACAAATGAGGCTAGTGACCACAGAGGAGAACACCAAGGCACAACTGTGTGAATGCGGTGCTACCGGCCAGCCGTGGATTTAAGGTTTACCCCGTTCCATACGCGGAAGCAAACACGCGGGACTCCTGCGCAGGGCTGCTGCAGCAGCAGGGCTCTCCCAGCACACGACACAACCTCTGCTCCCCCCAGGAGCTTTCGCCCATTCAAAAACCCCACTGATCCTACTGGAAGTTTTCATTGAGCAAACACCGCCCGGTCGCATCGCAGACCCTGTTCCAGTCTACACTATTTGAACCCCTAAGTCAGGAAAGGTCCAACCACACCAAAACGAGATGGGGAGGAGGGCTGCTTAGGGGGCAACTTATTTTTCCAAACGGAGGGGCCCACCCGGCCGGACAGACACGCGGCACACACCGTGCTCCCCACGGAAACTTTCCCGGGGCAGAGCCGAGGCCACCCCGCATCACCGGGCGCGTCCGTCACCCCCGTGGACCGTGGGGCAGCGCGGAGCTGACCCCGGCCGCCGCCGCGGCTGTCGCGCGTGGCCGAGGGATTCCACAGTTTTCCTCGCGTGGGTGCCCCGGGCGGGCGCCCCCCGGGCGGATGTCGCGGGTGGGCGCCCTACGGGACAGAGGCAGGGTCGGCGCCGCATGGCCGCGCGTTACCTGGGGTGCCGGTGCTGCGGGAGCGCGGCGGGGAAGCCCCAGCCGCCGCCGCTGCTGCTGCTGTCCGCGGTGGCCACCTGGGCGCGGGAACCGCCGCCGGTGCTGGTGCCGCCGAGCTGGATGCCGCCGCTTTTCCGGTGCCTCCCGGTG
>VZTZ01045147.1:2633966-2745656 GCA_013400955.1 Drymodes brunneopygia | reverse complement strand
TTTTTTTCTTTTTTTCTTTTTTTTTTCCCCCTAATACTCGTCCTGCAAAGTGGCCAGAGAGAGGGCGGTGTGCTCGAGCCGGCTGGGAGCTGGCGATGGGAGTCTTGCTCTTGCCTCGACGGGCACTCCTGCCGGCTTCACGCGGCGGCTCCAGCGGGGTCCGGAGTTGCCCTTCTTCCCCAGGGGAGGCAGAAGTGGCCGGGGAGCGGGGGCACAGCTCGGGCAGAGCCCGCCGCTCTCCCGGCCGCGCTTCTCGCTCCTCCCGCCGGCAGCCAGGAGCCGCGTTCCCCGGGCCCCGCCGGCTATTGCCGCCTGCCCGCTATCGCTCTCCCACCGCCTGTGCACCCGGGACTTGTTGGCAGTGCTGGCAGACACCTCTTCCACCGGCAGAAAGGGTTTCTCCCTGAGATACAGCGTTTACTTTCAGGAGAGTTGGGTTTTTTTCTGTTCTGAGGAGGGTTTTGCTGGGGAGGGAAAGCCCCCGTATCGAGGTGCAATCTCTGTTCCTACCAAAAGGCCTGACTGCACTGCTGCCTCTTCCAGCAGAGTTTCTGTGGTGGGCCAGGGGCTGTTTCCCCATGTTCCCTGACGCCTCCTTTTGTAAAGACTCGTTAATCCTCGCAAAATACCCACCAGCAGAGAACACTCTGCCCAGTCCGGGTGTGCATGTGTGGGCTCAGCATGTGGACTGATGGTTCCTCCAGCTACCTGGCTCCGGCGAGGAGCTGTGCTGTTTATCCCACTACCCCCACCACCCAGCTCACCCAGTTACCCCACTGTGATGTCCACCTCCCGCCATACACCTTATCCAGCCAGTTATTTGATCCAAATCAATCCCCAATGGAAATGTAAATAACTACAAAATATGGAAAAATGTTGCGCTCCTTTGCTGAGCACTTTTACACCATACTTTATACAAGAGGCATGACTAATGTTGAAAGGGTAAAGTTGTTTACTTTTAACCAAGATTAAATACAAAACTTGAAAAAGCTCCTCCCTTCCTTTGGATGAAACCCAGCATTTTTTCCCATTTGGAAATTGTCAAACAGTGGTTAAACAATCCTTTGGCAAACAAGTAGTGCCTGGGGGAATAAAGCATCAGATACATGGGGAGTGGAATAAAAGACATTTCTGTTCCTGAGGTACTTTTCTTGTGTTGCACAATGAAGTATAACATAAAATCTTCAAGCCTTGTAAGGTTAGAGAAAAGGAACTTCCCATGATTATATACTCTACATGATTTGATATTCCAGTCCTTTTGAAAACCTACCAAAATCCTTTCCCCTAACCACCCCTGTGCTTTCAGAAGCTGGGAAATCAAGTACCTTAAGGAAAATACCAGGCTGAGAAATGCAATCAGAGACACACAGGGGCACATGTACAAAATTACGTCTCTACTGTGCCGTGTTTTAACACTTTCCCTGTGAATTTCGAAGGACACCATTGCACAAGTGAACAAGTGAGACTGGTTGAGGTTTGTTTCTTAATTCATTCCCTAGGTTACCAGAGTAAACTTTAATTAGGGCAACAAAGAGCAGAGCAGCTGAGGGTGAGGCAGGCTTTTCCCAGCTCATACCTGAATCCCGTTGTGAAATACCAGCCATTCAAAACACACAGCCTTTCTCTCCATCCAGTGACACATGGAAAATAACCAAATGCTGTCAATACCAAATTTGGGTTGGAAATTAACCAAAGGGTCATGCTGGATGCTACATGTAAGAACTTTAGGCAAGGAGCCCAGCGTTCAATTTTAAAGAATGAAATCTTTTAATAATAATGAAATATTAGTAAGCAACTTTTCAGACACCAGGAGCCTGTGATCCAAAGACACAATCCCTTTTGTTTTAACTAGAATAGGCTGGCCAACCTTCACGGCCCAGAAACAAGGCAACAGGGTTTTCAATAGGCCGTGAACCACAGGCTAGGTGTCTCCCAGGATGGAAGGCCAAGGGGAAGAGCCTGAGAGGACAGCAGCGCCCCAGGGACCCTGCTGCTCCATTGTGGAAAGACCACGGGAGGGATTTGGGGTTGGTTGTGAGTTCAACCCAGACACAATGTGTTTAATTCTGCTGCTGTGCTTTCTCTTGATGCCAGGAGTTAAATATATGAGGTGCTGCCACTGCAAGGTGTAACCCTTGGCACAGGGGCTACCTTGGACATCCCTTGGCTCCAGAGCCAGAACCTGGCCACCACAATCTGGAATCAGAGGTCTTCCAGGTACCTAAAGGGAGCCTACAGGAAAGCAGTAGAGTCACTTTTTGCAAGAGCATATAGTGATAGGACAAGGGATAAAGGCTTTAAAATGAAAGAGGACAGGTTTAGATGGGATATTAGGTGAATTTTTTTTTACTGTCAGGGTGATGAGGCACTAAAACATGTTGCCCAGGGAAGTTGTGGATGCCCCATCCCTTGCAGTGTTCAAGGTCAGCTAGGATGGAGCTTTGAGCAGCCTTGTTTAATGGAAGATGTCCCTGCCCATGGCAGGATGATCTTTAAGGCACTTTCAAACCCAAAAGGTTCTGTGATGATTCTGTGATTGTCTGTGCTATATAAAAACTTTTAATTTTCAGCAGACACCAGTAGATCTCCCCTGCTATTGCGGGAAATAGGATGCCATTTGCAGCCCTTAATTTAAATGTGAAACCTACATTTGCATTAGTGCTTGTGCAGAAGTAAATAGGGTTCTCCCAAATAATCATCCTCTAATCAACATAAATGGCAACAGTGATGCAAAAGTCAGAGATGGCACTGGAGGGGAGAGGACCATGATGGAAAAGAAATAAAGGACCCACAAAGACCTGATCAGTTCCACTGAATATGAAACTGTTCTCTTTAATTTTCAAGAAAGTAAGGAGATGGACAAGGATTAATTTGATTCATATTAATTAAGGGGCATGGCAGACTTTGGGCCACTTGTTTTCCTACCTTCCACGTGGAAAGCAAGAGCAACAAGAACAAATAAATGGCAAATAAATCTAATGTCTCATGTTAGTTGGAGGAGTCACACCAGCTGTATCTGCTGGGAGCTTGGCGCTTCTTTCCAGACAGGCTGGCTGGGGGAGGCAAGCATGGGAGCACAAGGACAGATGTGAGGAGCCCCTTCTTTGGGTAATGTACTCCTGTAACCAATTTTGTTAGAAATTTCTGCAGGGAGGAGTAGTCTTCTGGGGATCAGCATTATTTTTCATTCTGCGGCTTGCAGCTTCCTGAGGGAGGGAGAGGTAATGCATACTTATCAACCAGCAGCACAGTCTCCAAATCAGGGAAAAGCAGAGAGAGGCCACAGTGAAATGGACTTCAGATGCATCCTACTGGAGCTGCCCCAAGCGCTGGACTAGGATGTTTGATGGGTCTTCAGGATTTCTTCCCCTAGAAAATCAAACTCCTTGTTTTTCTGCATGGTTATTACAAGAGAAGAGACAATTTGCTGATTTGAACTTACTTCAGTCAGAACTGGTTTGAAAAAAAAATCCATTGCCAGGGTTTTCATGAAAGAACTAAGCCAGGTGTACAAACTACTTGAGGGTTTGACTTCCTCAATTTATTCAAAAAAGCGGTTATAGGTTTCCTTTAAGTGGTTAATGCAAAGAGTGAGGAGGAAGAAGGTGTGTGTTACTAAACATTGAATAGACTTGCTCTCTGGAAGGGCTGAAATTGCTGCTGGGTGCCCAGAAAGCCCTAAAGCTTGCTGGCAATCTTGTGGCTGAGCATTTGCATCTTTTCTGGGAAGAACTTCCAGACAGCATGAGCTGTACGTGTGCACTCAATTGCCGTGGAGCATACTGTATGTGTGTGTGTGTCAGCCTGGAGAGCCAAAGCTCAAGGCTGTGGAAATAATTCCTTCTCTTGTGGGAAAGAGATGATCTGCTTACTCTCTGGCTGACAGCGGTCTTTGTGCCAGTGCACCTCTTGGCCCATACAAGACCTTTGGTTCCCTCACAGCAGAATGGGAGTACATCTCATGGGAATACATCCAGTTTCAGTGTGACTGTGCTGGTTAAGAGGAATAAGGAACTATGGCATGTCTGTGCCTGGGAAAAAGGCTCTGGTCTCAAATCAGGCTTGTGAAGCTTGTTCAGATCTGAGAGCTGTTCAAGAAAAGGAAGCTCAAACTCAAACCCAGGAGTAAGGGATCTGCTATTTTTGCTCTGGAAGTCCCAGTGAAATGGAAGATAATAAGGGGTTGTAGTGCCACAACCGAATTAAGAACAGCTGGGAGAAGTCTGAATGCAAACACAGCATCTTTGTTTTTACCTTGACTGGGAATAAAAGACTATTGCTAATAGTTACCTCGTTTTACATCTTACATTACTATTGCAGTGTGTTTGTACTTTTTTGGCAGGTATATACTCCTGTGGACCTGGATAAGTATTTTAATTCCTGGCCAGTTTGAAAGACTACCTCATTCAGAAGCTCTTGATGAGCAGAAGGAAGGTGTAGTGAACCGTTGCCTCTCTCCTTACATGGAACAGCTGGATCGCCATCTCCAGTGAGAAGCGAATTCCGCAGAAGCTGGATTAGGCCTGGATTTCATCATCACAGTCAGGATTCCACAGTTTTTCAAATAATTTTGATAATTGCTCTCCCTCCTCTTTTTTCCTGGGTACCGGTTTTGCTCGCATGTTTGGAGTTATACTACTCACCAGCACACACATGCTCTTTCAAATTCTTCTCAGCTTGCTTTGATTCTGTGTGACACTCTACTCTTGCTCCTACCTTAAATTAATGATGCTATTGTTAGTCACAACACACGCTGCTAGAAATATGGATAATTTAAATGTGAAAGTTTAGTAAATAACAAAAGAAATATGAAGAAATATTCAAACTCAGGTGTATAGAATCTGTCCAGATGTACTCAGCTCTGTCATCTATGATTCTCAAAGCAGTAAACAACTATCAATATCAAGACAGTGTGGAAGTCTGAATTTATCTGCTGTTATCAGATTCATCTCTTCATTGTGTCTTTCAGTCTTTCTTAAACTACTACAGTCTGTAGGCAGTAGGTGTCAATGAGGCCTTAGGAGTGTTCTTCCATGTGCTCATCCTTCAAACAGATACTAAATTCCTGGTAACAATTAAAAACAAAAACTGTCCTAAATTAAACCATGCATTTAAAAATTATTTACTTTGCTGTTTTAAATTCTTAGTTTGAGCATAATCATACTGTTAAAAATAAACTTGAGTAAACTTTTTTTCCTTAAAGCTTGATTATTTCCTTTCTATATTGTCAATGAGATTGGGCGTGTTCATGGACAGCTCTTCCTTTTTTGTGGCTGTCAGCTCCTCACCCTCATATTGATGCAAATGTGGCTCCAATTTCATCGTGACTGCCCCAGGAGAGTGTCAAAATACAAATAAAACTATTTCAGTAATGCAAAACCAGGTGAGGTGTTCCCTTGATTTTGGAAAGTCAGAGATGTGGCTATAAGAACCTGAAAGGTGCATTTGGCCTCCATCTCTAGGGCAGGCAGTGCACAGATGCAGCTTCTAGCAGAGGCTGTGATATTCCCCTTCCACAGAGCATTGCAGGAGGGAAGGAAGCAGAGGAAGAGAAAGTGTTAAAAAGGTAAATATTGACTCAAAAAAAGGAGACATAAAGGAGAATGTGGGAGAACTGTAAATGAGCCAGAGAGGATGGAGAAAAATTCTTCAGCAACTGTAATTAGGTTAGATTTCAGAAGTAATTGCAGTGTTCCGGCATCAGCAGATACTGTAGGCAATGTTTGCCCTCAGCTCTATTTGCTGAGAAGGCAGTGAGTTGTTTCAGCCTGCAGGGCCTGATCCTGGCGTGGTGGCACTGACTGCACACAGACAGGAGCCCAGTGAGGCAGCCAGTGTCCTCCCTCTACATGCCACTGGGAGCAGCCATAAGGTTTGCAGGGAGTGGAAGTGGTGAGTGCAGAGACAAAAACCTGGTGGCACGTGTGGATGCAAACACACAGCCTAAGAGAAGAGTATGTATTTAATAGAGCTGCTGGTGCAAAATTGTGTTAGGAATTTAATACTGAATAAAAGGTGTTTAAATTGTCACCAGTGTCTGGCTGATGCTGCCACCTCTGCAGAGGTCATGGTGAAGCTGGGCTAGTGCCTACCTCTGCACCACAGGTTGGAGCAGTAAGTGGGATGCAGGAACTGCATTGCCCTCCGGTTCCTTTAAGATACACTTCTCCTGTATAAAACCAGATTATATAGGCTTTCTGCAGGGAGAATAGATTTCACCTTTAAGTCTTCTGCAGACATTTTACATTGGCAGTTCACGCATCATCAGAAAATCAATTACCATTGGCATTACATGCAGATGAACAGTGCAGAGTAACGGAGAATTCATTTTACACAATGCTTTTAATAAAATGCTAAATAGAGCAAAATATTTTCCAAAGGGCTATTTATAGGATCTGTGTAGGAAGTATGTCTCCAAGGGGAAGTTTGCACCTTTGTGATTTGGATGAGGACTGAGTCTCAGCATTCTTAATGCTAACATTGGTCAAGAATATAGTTCTGCCAGGCTGGATTGTAGACGAGAACAGTCCATCATCTATAGTGCAATGGCTGTCGCTTCACGAGGAGAAACACTTTTTCTTTTAAAAACAGGAGTTTCATACACTGTGTTGTTGTAGTGCCAGTTGTTGCAAGACCCTAAAATAACTGAATTACTGCTTCATTCTTGACACTCTTATCATCTTTTCCTGTTCTTGATGCCAACACAGTTTGCTGATTAGATTTGCTGCATGTATTTCAGTAAATCATTTACTTCAGCACCTCTTTACAAACAGGCATATCTTCAGTAGCAGTCCTACTCCTACCTGAGTTTGGGTATGTATCTGGGGCAAAGAAAGGGACTCAGGTGGTTTTATCAGGAAACAATTATAAAAATAAGAACATAAATGCAGGGACAGACCAAAGTATGCTGCCTCTAACTGTGGCCAGAAAGAGAAGTTTGAGAAAGTGAATAAGAATAGCACAAGCATGCACTTCCCTGGAGTGCTTTCTCAGCCATCCATAGTTTAGGCTCAGGAGCTTCCCATGCGCCCATGTAAACACCACAGGCAACATCTTCCTGCAGGGAACCCCACAGCTTAACTACACACTTTATGAAGAGCCATCTGGTTTTGCTCAGTTTGAATCTGCTGGCATTATTTGGTACTTTTTTGTTCTTGGGTTGGAAGAGAAGGAGAACAATCAGTCTCTCTTCACCTTCTTTATACTATTTGTGCTTTTAAAGACATATGCCATATTCCCTCTCAGTCATCACTTTTCCTACTATGGAAATTGCTCTGTGTTTTTGATCATCCCTGTGATTCTTCTCTGATTGTTTTCCACTATATTTCCTTTAAGGTGAGGACCAGGACTGCATGTAGTGTTCAACAGGCCATCCAAGTGTGCACACACTAAATTTGTACAGGTGCATGATGGTGATCTTGCTTTTCATTCCCTAATATTTGCTAGCACAGGGCTACGGCTCTTGTGTTTTTAAGACCTTCTGAGATGCATAGTACAGTTCAGTTACATGAGCTCAAGAGCAATTCTTTCCACTTACCTTTTATTTTTAAAATAGCCCAGCTGAATCAAAAAAATAGAAGTTTGTCTTAATTTATCTACATATTTCATTCTATTGAAAGAAAAGAATGGCTAGAATATTGGTAAAGAGAGAATATATTCTTATTCATTTTAACTTCCAAGATTTCTGAAGGGGCTATATTTAAGTATGTACGCAAAAAACAGCCATGCTGGGAGGGGAGGGGGGATCAATCACAGAATGTCCCTGCAGCAAAAGGAAATGTTTCGAAATGTTCTAAACTTGTGAAAATAAAAGTATGACAGGATAGAATAGAATAATAAAAAAGAAATCCTTTGACAATTTCCTTGCAATAGAATGTACTCCCTTCTTTTAAATGTTTTTGTTAGAGCTAAAACTGATGAAACCATGAGAACAACTAAAATAGATGAATCCTTCTGCCAGTTGCTATTGCAATCTATTACTTGCAGGAAGGAAGCCTGTTTGTTTAAAAATATCCTCCTTGCCCTTAAAAATGCAGTGAGATGTTTTCATTACTTGAAATCAATTGTAAATACCATAATTACCTAGTTCCTTTTTCATTTCGCAATCCTTGCTCAGTGTATTATTGCAAGTCTCACAAATTTAATCTAATCTGTGCTGCTACTGCTAAGTTGGACTGATATGGCACTAAAGAAAACCAGCAGTGATGACCTATGTTTCAGTCCAATGTTTCCTACTTCCAGGGTAACTGATACCTGTTTCCCACTTGATTCCACACAACCCCCCAAATTCCCCAGCTAATGCCACCCTCAGGTTTTCCACTGTTTCCTCCTGCAGCACTGGCCTGTACTCCCTGCCACCACCCTGGGATCAGTCTGACAACCTCTAGCCAAGTGACGTGGGGTACAAATATTGAACTCGTGCCTTAAAATGCCTTTCCTTTCCAAAGTTGTGCCTAAGTATCTCCAGCTGGTTTATGAGAGTGAGTGAAATGGCCTGAAAGCTTCATTTCAATTAAAATAAGCTCTGCTCCAGGTCTTCTTGCAATAATCAGCAGTGGCATCCAGCTTTCAAAAGCCAATGTTAATGCTTTATTGGCATGAGTGTGCTGGCTTGTTCGCTACTTCTGAGAAGCACAAACAGCTCTGGTCTGCATCACACAAACAGAACTTCACATTTTCAAAACCTTTGATCTGAAAATTTACTACCCTTACCACTTCAGCTTGGCTTATATACTTGGAACTCTTCCATGGAGATACAGACATTTCTTTGGGGCATGATGAGCTTTTGACTTTTGCCTTTCTTTGATTATTTCTTTTTTTAGATAGAGAGCAGAGATCTTTTCTGTGAGCATGCCTGCCCCAGGCAGCCACTATTCACAGTGGAAGCTGAGTAACATTTTGCTATTCAAACAGAAATCTGAGCGTGTTGTACAATTGCAACAATACGAGACCGACATGGCAAGATGGCATGGAGCCATTCATTCCTGCCTGATAAAGAAGGAGGCTTTTGGAAAGGCAGGTAGAGAGAAAGGTATTGGCAGTATATTCGCAAGGCATGAAGCAAGGGTGAAGAGGCCATTGACGAACATGTGGGGCATTGAGAAAAGGAGAGATCAAGGAGATGGGATGAGATGCACAGAAGTCTGTGCAGGAGGTATGGACTGAGACTTACAGGGTTTTGGTGTGAGCTGGTGAGATAAGCACTTTGCTGAGGCCCTGGATATTTCAGCATAAGTCTGAAGTTCAGTGAGCTCCTTTACTGCCAGTGGAAAGTCACTTTGACTCCCCACCTCTCAGATTTGCCCCCCCATCTCTTCCTGCTCATCAGATAAGCATCAACAAAGAATTGTCAAGAGAGGGGGAAAAGAAAGATAAATTGTGCTGCAACTGAACGATGAGGACATGGGACCTGAGTCAAAAGATGACATGATTCTATGTGGTTTAGGGCAAAGGGATGAGACAACTTTAGCTCCCTTCAGAAGATCTGACACTGTTATGTTCTAAGCTCTAAATGCAGAGACATGATCCTGGGGATGAGGAACAGAACGTGCAGCACACAGCCAGCATGACAAAATCATTGCCAGGTAGAGATAAATGTAGCACAGTCAAATTACATAAACCCCTCTCTCTTGGTCTTTAGCTGCTAGAGAAGGATGGGGCATTGAGAAACCCCTCCTGTTTGATAGGGCAGAGCACAATCAGCTAAACTGATCCTTTAATAATACTCAGGGAGAAACACAGGCTGGTGGTGATTTGTGTTTATTTTTTGTTTTACTAATCAAAATCAGCTATGTCTTTGTGGATGTACTCGAGATTGTTTTCAGTTCTCATGTATGTGATGCTACTCCTTATCTTGCTCTGGTGGATTAGTTTGTTTACACAAGCTTGGCACAGCGAGGAAGCACTGCAGTCTGAGCCTTGGATCCTGGGCACATTCTCCATTGAAATGGTACCACACACTAGCACTCCAGTCCTGGGTGCTGCACCCATGCCCCCTCAGGGCCAGGTGACAATGCAAGGGCTCAAGATTTAGTCAGTGTTAGAGACTTTCAGACAAAGACTCCAATACATCTGGAAATAGCAAACTGTTTATGTAAACATAGCCAGAGTGTATCTCTTTTCAGAGAGGCAGTATCCAGGGTTTAAAAAAATCTTCTGAAGTCAGAAAAAAAGCTCATGTGTGATCTCAGGAACTCATTTGGTTGTCAACAGCTAGTCAGGCTTCCTGGTGCCCTAGTGCAGTCCCTCTCTGTACCGAGAAGGGAGCTCCCACTGATGTCATGAAGGAAATACAGCAAACTGTACACATCTGAAAGCACTGAGCTCCCCTGAAGAAATTATTCCTTTCATAGAAGGAAGAGCTATGGACTAGTGTTGGGGAAGTCTGAGACTCCTAAACATACCAAATCCATCCAGCGTAGACTAATTATTTATAACACTATAGACTTTAGCTGAAACTATGAATGAGTTCAGCTCCCTGTTCAAAGAGCCCAGATTGTGTCTACTTATCTGCCTAAGCTTCTGCAATAGCTACTGGAGATCTGAAGACTATAGCCAATGGAGCCAGGGTAGTTCAGCCAAGCAAGTGACGGAGTGATGTAGTTTAGCTTCTAACAATATGAATTTCTTCTCTCAACTCCATTCCCTGTTGACTAAACTTCCATTGACTCTAGTAGAAGCTTAGACATGTAGCTCATATGGAGATATCTGCATTGAATTCTGCTAAATTTAGGCATCCCTATCAGCAGCTAAATCCCCCTCTATAAGGCTTATTAGGTCAGACTCATCTGGGCAGGTGAGTGGTCTTCTGTTCTGCACGCGTTACCTCAGTGCAGAACTTCTCATATTGTCAAGACTGAACATTGAAGTGACAGGTCTGAAAACAGAATAAATTGCTTCAGAATATGCTTTATATAGATGAAATGCATTTGAACTTTCAGATTCCTGAGAACTAAAATTAAGTGTCTGAAAGAATACCTGAATGCACCATCCAAAGAATATGATCCTAAAATTGCAGTCATTACAAAGCGGGGCTGATTGCCACCAACATTTACCAGAGAGACTGAACTAGACCAAAATTAAGGTCCATTCAACCTCACACACAGTTTTCAATGCAGACAGTTGGGAGACAATCCAAAAAAGAGTGATCTTTCCTCTTCTATGCCATCACACCTTCAGCAATCAACAACCACTTGGGTACTTTGTATGCTGAAGAATGCATCCAGACAAATTTGTGTAGCACCTCTGTGGGCTGTCTCCTCCATTAAGTAATCCAAACCCTTTTGGAATCTGTTCCTGTCTCCGAACCCCTCAACATGCACTTCTTGAGGATGGGAAATTCAGGACCTACTGCTGTGGCACTAAGCTCCACAATTTAAATATGCTCAGTGCAAAATCTTTGTGTTCCCTTGATTTTCTTCCGATGTGTTTCTCAGAGGTGCTGCCTTGTTCTAGCAACAGGTGAAATAGTGAACTGCCTTTCCTCATTCACCTTCTCCATCACTTCTCAGATTTTACAGATGTCTATTGTAGTCTGTCTTTGCCAGAACAAATGTTGTTTATAATAGCTGCAAATGTTTTAAAAGACACCAGTTCAGCTCTAGGAACCTAAGCAAGAGCTCACTTTAGAAAGAACTCCTAATGAATATAAAATGTCTGGGGAAAAAAAATCACCTTCAGAGATTTAATGCTGGATTTTGTCCCAACAGTGTCCTTTGTTTTGGTCAGACATTTTTACTACATGAGTTGTTGGTTCCTGTGAAATAAGACAGAGGTTGACTGTAGTCTCTTTCTCCTCTTGTTTTAGTTCTTGCATGAGATTCAAGGTATTAAATCCTTATCTGTTCACAAAACTCCTTCAAAACTGAATGAATTACTAGTGGTATCTTTAGCTTGCACTTCTAGGGAATGAAGAAATGAGAAATACTTGTAAATACAAATTGCAAACCACTAGTTTAGATAAAGCTTGTATGTAATTCACATTAACTTAAAACCTTAACAAGTTTCAGTCACCAGAGGATATTATGTTAGCAAAAGGAAATGTTTCGAAATGTAATAAAATGCATAACCCTAATCACCATTAACTTGCAGTTGTAGACAGAAGGTGTATATGTCTTGGTTCATATGCTGAGGAAGGTCTACTTTTGTTAGGTCATTTTGGTAGATAAATGTGCTATTCAGTGATAAGATAAGGAGAAGATGCACTATTTCCATTGTTTTATTATTCACATATTACTTAATGCAAACTGGGAAAACTAACTAGACAGATTTCAGTTGGATTTTACAGAAAATACTTTCAATGCATTTAATAGATCTACTGAGCAGTACTTACAAGAGATAATTTCAGCAGTTAACAGGAATATAGACTGAAAAAATTCAGTGCATATTACTGAGAGGAAGATTGGAAACTGATAGATGAGCATGAGAAATTAGTACCAATAAATGCAGCATAAATTACAGACAACTCAGTCTCCCGTAGAACACAGATTTTCCATCATCTTTGAAGAGAAACTCTAGATCTCAAATTCTGTGTGCTGGCATAAAAGACCTGTTTATCCTACGTGGCTCCTGTGCATATGTCCAATGTATCCTTGAATCCCAGCTTTTCACTGAACCTGTTCTTATGGGACATGGTATATTAGATGACAAATTTTGAGTGGGGTGGGATATGAACCATTTAAAAGAAATTAGCTTGCTCAAGCACCTGCCTTTCTTACAGTTTTTCAAAGCAGGCCCTGGTCTGGAAACAGCTCCTGGTTCAATGTCTCACATACACAGTTAAATTAAAATACTTAATTGTGCAGAGCATTAGTCAGTGCTGATCTCTTGGGGAAACAGGAACTTTATGAATGATGTCTGCTTCCCACTGTGACGAGTAAAATTACACTGTTTAAAGAATATATGTGTTAAGTACCTAAGGCTGTTTGGAGAAGTCTGAGATCCCATAATAGACTATTATGGTATCATGAAAAAGAGTTTTGTGAAGCAAGGCATTTCGTTTGGAAGCTAAAAGGAAGAAATTGTGAAATAAAATGGGGAAAATAATTTTTTATTTACTGATAAGCAATTTGCTAATTGAGAAGAGGAAAGTGGTTTTCTTGAGCTATGCTGATGAAAAAAACCCTGGGATTAAGAGTCTAGCTGTATTTTGGAGGGAAAAATAAAAGCACATTTGCAAGTGTACTGTGTGCATCGCAAAAGCACACTGTTGAGTGTCAGCCCATGAGCACTGCAACCCAAGCGAAGTGTGCTACCAAGTGCCAGAGGCTGCCAGGTGGGATGCTGAGGGCAAACCCATGGTCTGCAAGCATAGGAATAGATTTTCTGATTCGATCAGGATGCGAGTACTTTGGGCTCAGGCAAGTGATCTAAGCAGGCACCTGTACACCACTTTACAGGCAGAGGGGCTCTGTCTGCTGTGGAGGAGCCTTGACTGGAGCCAATAGGCAGCTCTGGTTGGAAAGGCAGGGAGTCACTCTTGCAGAACCCTGAGCCATGGGGGCCTCCCTCCTGTCCCCAGCGGTGGGAGGTCTGGTGCGCCCGATGTCAGGGGACAGTGGAGCACAAGTACTTTATCCAGACCTGGCTTGTCGTGGTTCTGGCTCCTCCTGGGAAACAGCCTAGTGCACAGGTACCTGCCCAGGAAATAATCTGCTTTTGTGCCACAACCATACATGGGTAGAAAACAGTAAACGTAAGGAAGGTTTCAGAATCATGCTGGTCTTTGGTTTTGCTCCATCTTTAGTTCACAGACCTGCCAGCCTGCAGTCCTGATAGTGCTTATTGCATATTGCAGATCTGATTCTTTCCTGGGTCCATCCTTGAACAGAACACTACTGATGGCAGCATCATTGTAATTTCCAGTAACAGCCATGCATGTGCCTGCTATAAAGCCTTGGGATAATCCAAAATTGTTTTTTTTAGTGGGAAAAAGAGAGGAAAAGGGTTTCACTGGTTTGTTTTGAATGTCCAAGTGACACTACTGGGAACAAGGTAGTGTCTCAAGAAAAAAGAAATCAGAACATCCACATTTATAATCCCACTTCAAGCTTACTTTAAACACTGTCCAGGGCAATATCTTTATCAATAGGGATCAAGCAAGACAACTGTGCAAACACACCTGTGCTTTCTATTAATTCCCACTTTCACCTGTGAGTCAGGAAAGGTGAAAAAATACTTTATTTTATTACAAAATTTTTAAAAAAACCCTGTTTGTGTAAACATTGTTTGTAAATATTTTATCAGTTTATTTTTTTTTCTCTTGTGGAACATGATTAGAAGAAGTAAGGGCAGTAGAAGAAGGAGGGAGAGAGTGCAGGAATGTACCTGCAGTTTTCAAAAAAAGCATCATGAATTTTTCCATAAGGTTGTTTTAAGCTCTAAGTGCCTTGGCAAATCTGTAATGTGATTTTCCAAGTGGTGTGCAAAATGCCATCCAAGTTTAAATCTGTAATATTGCTTTAATCTCCAAAAATTCGGTAATAATGTTTGTCTTTACTGTGTGTGATCCAATCCTGCACTCCATTCCAGAATCGGTTCCTACTAATTTTAGTGATCTGGGCCCAGTAATGCAGATTTGACTTACTAGCTTATTTACAGCTTGGATCTGTCATTGCCATTAGGTATCTAGGATACACATTTCGCACACATACAGCACATGGAGAACATGTACTTGTTGATATCCTTTCATAGAATATGATAATGTAAGGATCGTTATCCTACCTAAAGAAATGCATTTGACTCACATATGTCTTAAGCTACCCTCCAAACACCAGATAAATACCTTCCAAATATAGCATCACTCATTTTTCACAGCAGGTGTCATTCATCAGGTATGAGGCTGCATCTAAACATGTTAGTAATAATAATTCAGTTTGGTATGTGACTCCAGCTCATTACCAGCAGCCCCAGGCACTGGCAGCTCATGAAGTTGCTAGAGCAGTGCAGAAATACTTAATCCTATAACAAATATTTAGTCCTATGACATGAATATTACACAAATATTGATCCTGTAAGTTAAAAAGACTCAGAAGAACCTGGCTTTTCTCCTTCAGCTGTCGGATGTGTCTTGCTATTTGCTCACCTCCGTGGTCCTGTTTACAGAGCTGGACCAGCTCCAGGCTGCCCACCTTACCAGATCTGGAATGGGGTGGTGGACACAGGAAAGGGGGAGAGGAGGTACCAGATCCTACACCTCCACAGGCAGGACTGACAGCTCTGACTGCAGCTCTCCCTGTGAAGAAAGGTAATTGCAACTGTGGGATGGTCCAGTCCTCCATGCTTCTCCTGTCCTCCTGTGGGATCTTCTCCCAGATGCCAGCCCCAAAGTGATTTTTTTTTGAGGTGGGAATGGTGCCCTGCTGCTGCTTGTCGTGCCTTGGGCACCTTGCTGCACTGCCAGGGAGCACGTGGCAGTGCCATGGTTGCTGTCACTCTGAGAACACAGCACTTGGTGTCCCCCAGTTGCTGTGCCATCAAGGTGGCAGAGGATCCTTGCCAAAAGCCATTTTTGGCATCCCCCTGCTACATGGGCAGTGCCACCACAACTAGCAGAACTGCTGATGAGCAGTGCCACGGCGCAAAGGCTAATTAGGAGTCTGCAGGGAATCTTGCTGCGTGTTTCTGCTTAATTTGTAATATTCACACTGGGCCTGACAGAAAGCCACTGAGGGGACAGGAGCGTTTCCAGTGGCCTTTAATGGGTTGTTTGCCCTGGGACACTGATTATGACAGCCCTGTTTGCACAGGCAGTGAAAGGGCTCTCCTCAGGCCCCACCAGGCACTGGAGCCTGTTGACTTTAATTAGATTTCATGGCACACTTGGCTCGGTCCTTCAGCAATTACTCAGCCTTTACTTATATGCGTTGGCTAAATGGGAATGGCCTCCCAGGCAGCAGTTCACAGGGAGCCCAGGATATGATGAGACCCTTCTAAGGTGCCTTGTACCTCTTTCCAGAGCATTATGCTAAAGATTAATTTTTTTAACAGCTTAACAGTGATAAGCAATTACTTTTCTGTTTATCGCTACTCGCTATTGTTACAGAAATGTTTCCAAACCTTGCTTACGTCTGGTGTGGCTGTGTTGTGTTTGTGCTGCACAACACAAACAGCAGGAGTCCGTATCTTCATCCCAGGATGTTGCCACTCAGACATCTGCTGGTTTTAGCTTGAAATCTCAGTTACTGACACAAGGCAAACTGAGGTATGCTCAGGTGACAAGCCCCAGGCATGGACAGTCACCTGTAGGTGGCACATGAGGAAGGGCCCTGACCCCGTCCTGGTCTCTCCAGCAGGGATGCAGGGCAGCTTTGCTGAGAGGAAGGAAGGCTGTCCTTTGCACCAAAGGTCACAGAGATAGTGGTGGAATTACTGCCACTGCTGTGTCCCACCACCTGACTTCTCCAGCTGGGAAGCTTGGAGGAGAGGGCCAGGTCTGGATCCCTGTCTTGCAGGTGGAAAGAGACACCTGCTGAGGCTATGCAGCAATCCCAAAGAAGCCTTTGCCCTCAGTCATGCTTACAGACCACAGACCTAGAGAAAAAACTTCCTCAGTAAGTCATGAGGCTTAATCCTCCCCCAGGGTTCCGGGAAATACAAACAAGATCACACCAGCTCTCCTTGCATTCCTTTTATTGGATCTTCTTGAAACAGAGATAAATTCCCCAACAACCCTTGAGGGAGCCAGAAAAGGAGTTCTCAGTCTTTGATCATTTCCTTGAGGAGGAAAAAATGTAGAGAAATGGGCAAAAAATTGTGTGCAATGCTGAAGGGACAAGAGAAGGGTGAGAAGAGGAAGAGGCTATGGTGAGGAGAGAACAAGGAAAGGTGAAGAGTGGAAGGGATGGGAAACTGAGAACAAAGGGGAGAAGCCCTGAACTTTTGAAAGAGCAGGTAAATGAGGGAGCGAGCTTAGACGGGAAAGAAGAGGAGCACTAACTTAAGAGAGACATGTAACAAAGGGAAGAAAAAGAAAGTCTTAGCAATGTATTAAATAGGAAAAAAAATAGGGAATGAGGAGCTAAAGAAAAAGAATACTTCCTCATTGAGAAAGAGAGGTGAGAGCAGGCTGATTCTAAGGGGGAAAAGTACTGAAATCTGAAGAAATACATTATAAGCTAGACACACAAAAGCAGAGCCATAAACTGTAATAGAGACCAAAAGAAAATGAAGTGAAAAAAGGAAGCAGGTGGAACAAAAGGAAACAGTGCATGTAACATAGTTTTAAAATATTAAACATAGAAGTTGGATTAAAAAAATATTGCTGAGCTCATTTCTCTCTTTAGAACTGTACAGTATGAAGTGAAACATATGTACAGTCTGGCATTGCTGTTCAAATCTGCTTTTAATGGGTACAGATAATAAAGCTGGTGACCGTTTAAGAGCAAATGCCATTACAAATGATGACCTCTAATCCACTGTAAACTCTTACCCTCTGCTTACACAAACAGACCTGAGTGCTTGAAATTAAAAGAGACTTTTATTTTTGCTCTTTTCATGTGGAGACCGTTGGTCTCCTGGCCAAATTTCACTTTCCAAATGACAAATGGTTAAAATGCTGGGCTATAGGGTTGGTCTAGAAAGAAAACTCTTTCATTTTGTATCTTCACTATTAGGAGATGTAGTAGTCTATTGTGTTTACTACCAGTGAATGGCATGTGGAGGATTAGTGAACAATTTGACAGAGGGTAGTTTCTTTTTCAAGTGATAAGGTGTTGTGGAAGAGCTGCTTGTTTCCAGCACAGTCTCCAGCCAGCTTCCTGAAAGGCTCCTTGCTCCTCCTTTGCATGCACAGGACCAGAATTGTACACTGTGCTGAGCGAGGAAAGGAAGAAGCCAAGCACTTGTAGCTACCCAATGCTGTGTTACCTGGCATGATCTGAGCACCATGCAGAGGCTGTGACTTACACATTTACAAGAGATGGGCAAGGGCATGTGATGGTGATAGTTCTGGTGAGTGAGGAAAGCAGAGCCTTTCCTCCTGCAGGGAGGGAGTTGCCAACCCCAAAAGGAGAAGCCAAGACCATTGTCTAAGCAGTGTCTTGCCCTACCCTGCAGAAAATGTCCTCGGAAAACAGTGCTGTGCTGAGCTGTGGGACTGGTGTCAGCTGCAAACTCAGCTCTTCAAACACAGGCTAATGTGAAGAAAATGTAGTGCCAAATGTAGAATGTCTTTGTGCAGGTCCTGTGATTTTTAACCACTCCTCTAGACCTCACCAAACTGCTGCAGCTCCTTATGCAGTAACCAAATATGATCACATTGCTTGGCAACATTGTCCTAGAATCAACTCTTCCACAGTCACCTCTGCCTCTGTCCTTCTCTCCTTCTCCCATTCAAAAACATCACCCATAGTCTGGCTCCCCATCTCTCACCAGAACAAAAAGCATGCAGCCTCTCCACTCTTTACCATGCATGCTGTAGAGCAGGTCCCAATTAAAAATCTAATTTTAATGTTGTTTTAATCATCACTGGGCTTGTGAGTTGATGGCAAGAGATTGTAACAAGGATGGACAAAAGACATAGAAACCCACAAGAAAAACTAGTGATGAATCATCGTTTGAAGGGTGAGTCATGCCTGAGTGCATGCATATGTCAAGCATGAGACTGGCATAGCTTCACTTGATTAACCCAAATCTGCTTTGTTTAAGTCTTCTCTTGCAGCTCTGCTTTTAAGGAAACAGTAACACAAAGCAGTTGTTTGTACAGTGATTTTATTTCCTATCTATGGGAATATTTTGGCAGATCCCAGCAGAAAAGCCATGGCTGAAAGAGGTACCCAGTCTCACCTCTAGTCCCACAGTGTCAGTTCCACTCCAGTTCTTTTTAATAGAGGTCTTTAAGTTCATTGGAGATGGATATTCTGACCATCCCCATCCACCATTGTAGACTCAGACCTCTCACAGCCATCATTGGGTTTAAAAGGAGAGAGGAGCAGCTATCATTTAACAGGGGCAATTTCAGGACCACACACAGAGGCATGAAAGCAATCATCCTGCTTTCAATGTCCCCTGCTCTCCCTGGGACCCCTCACCAGTGACAGGGAGCTACACAACAAGTGATCTCTGCTTCTCATGGATGTCCCTGATGGCTGCCTGACCACTGGTGCTGATGTGAGGGATGGGCCAGGGATGTACAGCCACACCAGCAGAAGCACAGGGTTAGGTCAGTGTGGAGTGATGGAGAAGCTGAGCCCCAGGCCATCATCCATCATGTAGTATCTCCAGCTGGACTTTGACAAACACATTGAACTTACACGAGTCGGAAGTGATGCTGAGTGAGGTGATAGTGGGGCTGCAGCTGCTGCTGGCAGGGCTGTCCAGCGTCCCCAAAGATCAGCTGTTCCCGTCAGGCACTGTTCTGCTCCATGCCCCGTGGCGAGGCTGACCTGCTGTTAGCATCCCTGCTATCAGCAGGGCTACCTCCTGGTGGCCATCAGAGGTGGGCTGGGCACTCAGCTGGGTCCCCGTGCTCGTGTGACACCACAGTCAGGCAGCACAAGCCCATTTCCTGCTGCTGTGCTGTGCCATTCAGCTGGCTGCTGGGTTGCTGGCATCACCAAATCTCCACCAGTGTTTGTCTCGAATGCTACCAAAAAAACTACCCAAACCCTATTATACTTTTTTCTATGTTTTTGGACAGTAGAAGGGAAGATCTGCTTCACGACAGCAGAAATTGTGTGGCAGCCTTCCGTGATAGGCATTCAGAGTTTTCTACCAAAGAGAATGTGTTCACTTATTATATAGGAAAATACTTGGATATTAACAGTTAAGGATCCTGGGTCAATTTCTGCACTGATGCAGAAGCATTTGGGTTTTTAAACACATTTAGAAAAGGATCCAGTGCTGGTAAATGCACCGAATTTTGCTAGGCAGCCAGGTGGTCTAGAGAATTCCTGATTTCTAGTCAAGTGCTGAGCAGCACAAACACAGACATAATACTGTGTAACTCTTGCAAGCATTTAGCCATTGGCAAACAGCTGCCTACCAATCTCTTTATGAGATTTATTTCTCTTTCATGGTTTTGTCAAGGAAACAGTAGTTGTTGATAACATTCAGAAACACAGAGGTGCTATTTAATGCTCAGATAGTGAACAAGCCAAAAAGCTGCTGTAGAAAATAAGCTTGTGTGAGCATTTTAGTTTTAAAATAATTTTATGGATTATATGTGCCTAGTGTTTATAATTCAGGGAATGTTTATTTGCAAGTAACATCAGCCCCAGTATCCCCAGAGCTACAGGCTTTGTGGTTCTCTGATCCTAACCCTAACCCTAACCCTAGTGGCAGTTTGGGGCTGTTGCTGAGGTCCCCAGTATCATGAATGACTCAGATCAGAAGTTATGTGTACATAGCAATGTTGGTACAGTGCCGTGCTCCCTTTGGCGTGCTTTTCCCAGTGCTCTAGAGCTGTAGGCTGTGTGGTTCTCTGACCCCTAACCCTAACCCAAGTGCCAGCTTGAGTCTGAGGTGCCCAACATAATGGGTGGCCCAGAAATGGTGTGGAAGCAGCAATGTTGGTGCAATGCTGTGCTCCCTTTGGCATGACTTTTCCAGCCCCTGTGGAAAACTTTTTATTTTATCCAAATATCTCTATTCTAACAGGCATTTCACACAGCATTCGTACTGTGGGTTGCAGCAACATCACTCATCTTCCTGCAGGCAAAACTATGTTTTGTTTTGACAGTCATTCCTGATGCTTTTTCCTTTTGCAAAAAAAAGGCGACTTACCCATGATAAGACTTGGGGCAGTCATGGGAAGGAAACAAAACTGGAATGCAGTTCGCCCTGGCAAGGCATTTGTGCTTTTCCTCTTTCCAAGTAGAGCTGGATCATCATTCCACAAAGGGTCAAGCTGGACAGCCAATGCCAATGTCTCTCTAAAATTGAAGCACCATGGTTTTTTCTCAAAACAAAAGCACTGCCTACAGTCCTGAGCCTGTGGGAAAAGCACTCCTGACAGCTGAGCACAGTTGCAGCATGCTGCAGCTCTGGTGCTTGCTGATTCCTTTTGGAAGGGAGAAAAGGGAGACTGGGGAAATTATACTTTAAAATTTATTTCAGCACATCAGAGGAAGATCAACCCCTCCTCACCTGCACAATTCCAGCAGATTCACCCTGCAAGAGGCAGCTGCAGGCCACATACCAGGCGAGATCTGTGCTGCAGCATAACATTTTGCCTTAATTTTGGCTCAGGACCACATGAGCACCCCTATGAGCCCATCCCTGCAGGCTCGGCAGGCAGCGCGCGGCTTAGCGCCATATTAAATTGCCTCTTTCATTCTGCACAGCACAGCACAGCAGCGCTGGCAGGGAGAAGGAGATGTAAAAGCATATCGCATGAGTCAAGGCAGATTCTGTGCTGCAAACTCGCTCTCTCCATTAGGGCAGCTTTCTAAGGGCTGATTGGCTCCTCTAGGGGGAAAGATGGGATTTGGCACTACAGCGCTCAAGTGCTTTCTCAGTAAGAGAAAAAAAAACTATTACGGCCAGCTCTTCTATCAGGGCTAGTACTGAGCTTGCCTTTAAATTAGGAAACTGCATTTTAGGGTTTTGCTTCTTTGCTGCTTATATTTTCCTCTGTAGGGATGCTGCTGCGTTTGGGAATTTCCATATGTGCTTGTGGTGTGGACGAACCGGTCAAATCCAATTTCTGCTCAAATTTATAGTGAGCTTTTCACTTCATCAAAAATAACCCAGATTTAATAGAAAGAACATTAGAGCCCCTCAAATGCATGCTTTTTCCTCTGACTCACCAGTAAAGAGCAGTCTTTAGGCACATCCTAAGGACACTAGTGTACATCATCAAACAGCCCCAAACCTGACAGAATGGTGTCAGTTCAGCTGAGGGAACAGCCTGCTCTTGCTAAGCTCACAGCAGGGAAAGGAAGGGATTGTGGCCGGTCACTGTTTTCACACCTAGGCAAGGACCTCTCCATCGCTTCAAAGCTTGGGTGCATTCCCTCAGTACTTCCGATTCTGGGGTTAATTTCCCCAAACAGGCACCACTGAGAATTGCAGACCTGCCCTGGCTCTGCACACCGCCAGCCAGAGCAAACAATGAGACGAGGAAGGAGGAATTACCCTGGTGATCCCTACTGTGATTCCCCAGCAGCTGCAGTCCTCAGCTGACCCCAGCAGGGAGAGACTGTGGGAGTTACACTGGATTACAGATCCCAGCTGCTCTTAACCCGGGGGCAGCCGCGACTGCCTTGGCCAGTGGTGCAGCAGGAACTGCCTGCATGCATGGCTTCATTGCACCCAGGCAGTTATTTATACAATCTTCCTGAGTTCCCTTTTTCTTCCTTTTATCCCTGCAAATCCTTACTCTGACATTGTGTGGCAATAACATCACTGCCACTAATCTTGAGGCAGTTTGATTCTTATGTTTTTAGATTCAAGTGGGTAGCTAGTCCTGGGTAGCCCCACAACTCAGCAGAGCGAGGAGTCTGGATACTAATGGGAGCTGATGGTTCTTTCCCCTTCTCCTTCCTTAGAAGGTCCTTCCTACATCTTTTGGTACTGACAGGTACAAAATGAGAGGATGCAATCAGCGTATCTGGTCACCAGGATAGTTCCCAGTGGTGGAGAAACTGTCTCAAAGAGCAGCAGTACTGCACTGAAGTGGATTACCTGAGCCTAGCTGGGACCTCATACCTTTTCCTGTTTGGATCTGCCTGGAATTTCACATCCCTTGTGCACAATGCATCTTTACTTCATTCAGGGGAAAATGGATGCATTTATCCTTGCCAGTTTTGGAATATTTATATTTTGTATTTGGTCTTCAGGGGAAAAAATATTTGTACCACCCACATCACTTCTGTCCTGATAGCTTGTTGCTCTATATATGGCTTTATTATATAGGGATATACATCACAATCACTTATATCTCTAATTTTCCCCCCTCACAGGCCCCCATGACTGCAGCTATGCATGCCCAGAGCTGCCCTGTAAGAGTAAGGTAGCATTGGGAGGATCCAGAAACAGGAGGTCCCTTCTGCCCCCTGCCTTATTGCTGTCCCAAAGCAACCCTAGCTATGTATTCAATGCACTGGGGGCAGTTCAGGTTCTCTATTTGACACTCACACTCAGTTTTTACTTTTGCAGCATAAGGATATTCTATGCTCATGGTAGCAGGTTTTCTAACATACATGGGTTTTTCCACCATAACAGAGGGTTTTGGGCTGCCTCTGGTGGGAGACTCACATAAACTCCACAGACTAGGGGGAAATGGGGAAGAATGCAGAGCCCTCAAAACTAGCAGGATTTGGTAGAAAATCTGGATCTGGACTCTTCCTTCAGCTCAAGTCCCTTGAGGGGGAATATTTTGGCTATTTTTGAGGCAGTCCTAAAAAAAAGAATGTTGGGGTTGGTTGGGTTTTTTTGTTGTGTGTGGTTTTTTGTTTCTTTTTTTGTTTGTTTTGGTTTTTTGTTTGTTTGTGTTTTGTTGTTGTTGTTGTTCATTTTTGTTTGTTGACTTGTTTGTTTTATTTTTTGCTATTGGAGCATCAAAGTACACTTTACTCTGCCCACATAGAGTCCTTCTAAAAATCTAATCTTTGCATAATAAATAGTTGTACTTAGACCTGTTATTATTCCATATTTTTTTTCAGAGATCTCAGTTGCAAGTTTCATTTCCATAGACCTGAACCTGCTTCATATAAAAAGAATGGAAAATATCCATTAAATCAATTCTGAATTAAATTATTTTCTATAGTTATTGAGCATATTCTTTCTAAAAAGAATCTCTGAATTTTATGAGAGATGATCGGGTTTAGGAATGAACATTGTTGTTTAACACACTTGCTTTATTCCAGAGGTTTACATAATATGTAAAAAATTAACAAGTGAAGTGTTATCATTCTGTTATCATTCTTCTTGTCTTCTGTGGATGCTACTGACTCTTATCTCACACTCATCACCACACCACAAGGTTTCTGGAAAAAACAAGAGAGGCCAAGTTTCCAACGATGACTTTTGCTTTCCTCTCTTTAAGAAAGGCCTTATCTATACAATGTGAGCAACTAAGAATCCAGCTGTTCAGGGCAGCATCTAAGCATTTGTTTGTCTTGAGACCGCAGCTATGAACGGACATCAGCAAAGTTATGGGGTTTTGCTGAGCCACAGCCTAAATTATCCAGCATACACTTTGCTCCTGTGCTTATCTAGGTCATTCCAAGCCTTATTGACTGATCAAAATCTTTGTGTGGTAAGTGAGTTTATGTTGCTAAAAAATGCCACATTAGAAGTCTTTAATTCCTGAGAACATGGGCCAGGTCCATGCTCTGGCTGTGGGAAGCGGGGAGGCTGGAGCACTGCAGACCTGGCATGACCTGCCAGCAAGCAGAGGACAGGCTGGCTCTGTGCAAATCACTCCTTCCAAGTGCCATAAAGTCACCATGCTTATTAGGTCAGAAACCTTGAGCTGGTGGAAACAATTTCTGCCAGTGTACACTAGAGCAGTCTGACATGTGAACATCCTTACGTTATCAGCAGTGGGTAGGGAAAAAATAAGCCCTTTTCTCTCCAAAGGCAGTAAAATTCCCTGTGGCCCTGGCTCCTTATGCAACCCCTAAGAATGGACCAGTTTCACAAATTTGTGAATTAGGTTACCTGATGTCAGAAACAAGAACTCCTACATAATACCCTCAGAAGTACCCACAGGACAGAAATCAGTATGCTATTCCAATTCTTTCTGTTAAATAAAATCTGTCCCTGCTTTGGTTAATACACTGGATATTTAAAACTTCTTATTCTTAATCTGCGTTTGTCTGTTAGAGGAGTAGTAGCCAACTCCAGATGACAGGCCAGATGGAGTTTTACAGTGCATAAAAAAATCGGGTTCTTGATAATAAGTCATATGTTACTCGTGCACATTCTTCTACACAATTAAGAACTTTCTTTTAACAATTAGCAAAAATGGAAGTGAATTGGCACCACAGCATTTTGACATAGCTCTAATGAAATTACAGTGCTGAAACTGTGGAACTTGCACATTCTTCCCACAGGACACTACCCAGAAAAACAGATTTAAGGAAGCATGGTGTGCTCATTGGGATATACTGCAGCAGAAATTGCTCCTCTTTCTGGGTCAGAAAGTACTCGTTCAATAAAGAAAGCCACTCTAGCTCTTGCTCTGCACAATAGGCTCTGAGACAACTGAGTTGATTCAACTTCCAAATGCAGGCCTCACCAAAGATGTGCTATAGGAAAAGGAATGTGAAGCTTTAATTCCCTCCTTCTTCATCACCTTTTAGCAGCCAGCACTGGACATCACCTTCACCTCATACCCTTCTAGTTGCTCCCTCTTCCAAATCAGTAGGAGAGGAGGTTATCAGTTCCTAGGGAGCAGGACACACTCCCTTCACACCTGGAGCTGTGATATGTTAGCTTGTTGAGTTTCAGATCTAGATAATAACTAAAAACCCTTACAAAGACTACCTAAAGATTCCAGAAAAGACATTGAAGGCAGGTTTTCAACATCGTCCAGTGTAGGTCTGGCAGCCACTGAGCTAGCCCTCAAGCCAAACCACACTCATTCTGCAAATCTGCATCTTCTCTTTTCAAGGAAGTTGTTTCCTTGGTGATCACCATGACCCAGAGATTCCACTCATGTTTGCAACAGAAAAAAGAAAGGAGAAAAAAGCTAATACAGAGAGAAAGGTTTTCTAAAATGGCTTTCATTGCCTTACTAACTGCAGTGGTTATCCAGAAAGGAAAGTTTTTACCTGCCTACCTTCTGATCAAAGATTTTTGCATAATAATTATATCTTCTGGAGAGTAATATTGCAGCCACAGGACATTGCATTATTAAATGAAGGAGGAGCCAAGTCAGATCCTGAAACTGAAATCTCCTCCACTCTGTCCTCACCTTTGCTGAGATCTTGGCTCTGAGATAGCCTCTTCCTTGTGAGCATTTTCAGGAGATGTGGCAGTCCCAGGCCAGCCCGAGGGAGCCTCTACTCTGTGTATTGGTACAACCTTTGGTTCCTGAGCAGCACTCACTGCATGTATAAATCCCAGTGGATTGGGTGAAGTCTACAGCCCAGCATGAGTATTTCTGATAACTGGAGATAAATCCCCTCTGTCCCTTGACAAAATATATTCAGTCTCATGATAGCCACAGAAGCAGAAAACTTTCCCTGGAAACTCTTTCCCATAAAATGTCTCAGAGCTCAGCCAAGTGCTACACTGATCACACTGCTGATAATCTCAGAGCAATCAAGCAGAGCAGGTAAAGGGCTCGCAGTTTCTCAGAGAAGACCTTCAGCATCATGAAGATCTGAGTCTGATGCTCTTTCCCATAAGTCTATAACTAAACAATGCTGGAGTATATGATTTTCTCACTGTTTCTACTGATATTTAAGGCTTAATCACTCCCTCTGATGTTACTAGGTTGGATCATTTCCTCCCTGTTATATTTGCATAAACCAGCAGATAACAGATGTTGCCAGGAATATTCCAGAATCAGTGGTTGGGGAATCATCCCAACACCTACATCCACTGGTCTGAGCTGTAAAATGGCCAGTTAACAATGGCATAGATGGCTGGGAAGGAAAGCCAGGGGACCATGGAGAGAAAACAGCTCCTGGAGTACCCTTGGAGCTCCTTTCCTAAGGCACCCCACGCAATGGCTCCATCCTGTGCCAGGCTTTTATATATTTACTTCTTTTCCTCAGGAACCTAGGAGCACAACTCAGCCCTAAGGGCAAGGCTCATACCTGTGTTTGAAAATAGTCTTTGCTAATAACCTGCACTCAAGCGAGGAATGAGTACATCTTATGATATACCCTTCTGTAGGGCTGAATACTGAGTTTCAGATGCCAGGTCTCTCACAGTCTCAATAGACTGCAGTGGGAAAGCATAAAATCTTTCAAAAAAAAAAAAGTATCTGTAATTTTTCTTGCTTTTTTTTCCCTTCAGAATGGGCTGAAAAGGATCCTCTCTTTGGAGTCTCTTCATTTTAGAAGTATTTTTTTTACTGCAAAGAAGTATTTTGATTGTGATAATTCATAGGTGAGGACAGATATCCTTTTCAGCAGCTATGGGTTACCAGGGGTGGATTGTGCTTTTCACCTTATCAAGCAGTTTTTGAGCAATGCTAGTGAATATCTGGTTTTCCATGGCTTTGACTGACTGCCTTTTTTAACTGAATCATACTCAGACTTCCTGTCATCTCTGAATATGTCTATTTTAGTGATAAAATGTAAGTGACTATATTTATTTGTAGAAAAAGTAGGTCAGGGTAGAAGTTGTTAGGTGGACATTAGAAGCTGAGCCATTGGAAGAACTCATTGGTTTCTTTTCCTAGAATTTTTGAGCTTTTTTAACACTTCCAAATATTCTCTCCATCTGTAAGCATTTTAAATTTACATTTTCAATATCATTATGAATTTGCTATTTATCTTTGCCTGTTTCTTGCAGAACCATGGACATCTGGGGAAGAATGAGAAATAAAGATGGATCCTGATGGATTCTTAATGATTACTCCCACTGAGAGTGTATGTGCATTATTGCTTTGTTCATATGTAAAAGTGTTGGAGGATCATGCTGATGGTAAAGTGAACCTCAGAAGTATTAGCACCTCCATAATGGACCACTATGGAAACATCTACCATAGGAAAACGGTCCTTAAATCCACAGCACAGGTGTTTATCTTAGATGGTAAAATGTGAGGGTTTCTGCTCCTTGTATAGGCACACTTCCCATTTCACTGCAGATATTTGCATTGTCTGTATGTGCTTTAAATCCCTCTTGAAATATGTATGTTTATATTTGCTGCTCTTTTTGCATCATCCTGGGCTCCCAGTGCCTGCACTGGTCTGTGGTACTGCACTTCTTGAGATAATCATGAATTTACCAGGATGTCTCCCCTTTTTCAGACTCTACCTGAATACTTCTGGTCCAACAGCCATCTCTCTGGCAGCACCTCTATAAGTTATGACAAAGTCATGGATCAGCTGACTTTTAACAGCATTGTGTGCCTTGCAAGCAAGTTGTTAAGAAGTCATAAACCAGCAGGCAGATAACCTTCTGGGAGAGCAAACGAAATCTGGATTACAGTTTGGTCCCAAGTCCCTTCTTCCATACAAAATGAAACAGTATAAAACTAGAAAAAATCATCTTCCAAAACTGTTTATATCACAGGTCTTTGCAGCCTTCAGTGAGCTCTGAAGGAAAATGGCATGTCCTTATACCAGAACTGTCCTTCCCAGAAAAATGCCAGGGATACCTCCCCCACCATATCTGACCTCAGTTGTCTTTTGACTATGCTCCAAAGGCAAACCTATGCTGGTAGACTCCCAAGAGCAGATTTCCTAATCTATTTGATCTGATTTCCTACTGAAAAACAAATTTACCTAGAAAGTGTGAATTTAAAGAAGCCCAGGAGTCTCTGTTCTGATGGGAGCCTGGTGACAGAATTGTTCCAGTTTCACTATTGCTGCTATAGATGTCCTCCTAGAAAATTAAAAAAGTTTCATAGAATAGTGGAATCATCACAGAATCACAGAGTCACTTATGTTGAACAAAACGTCTGAGATCATTGAATCCAACCTTTGATCACCACCTTGTCCCATGGCACTAAGTGCTACCTCCAGTCTTTACTGAAACACCTTCAGGGACAGCGACTGCACCAACTCCCTGGACATTCCAATGTCTAATCACCCCTTCTGTGGAGAAATTCCTCCTGATGTCTAGCCTGAACCTTCCATGGTGCAGCTTGAGGCTGTGTCCTCTTGTTCTGTCACTGGTTGCTTGGGAGAAGAGCTCAACCCTCACCTGGCTACAGACTCCTTTCAGGTGGTTGTGGAGAGCAATAAGGTCACCTCTGAACCTCCTTTTCTCCTGCCTGAACAACCCCAGCTCCCTCAGCTGCTCCTCACAAGACTTACCCTCTGGACCCTTCACCATCTCTGTTGCCCTTCTGTGGACACACTCCAGCCCCTCAATGTTTTTCTTGCAGTGAGTGGCCCAAAACTGGACACAGGATGAGAGGTCCGGACTCGTTACTTGTTACACTGCTGAGAACAGGAGGACAATCCCTGCCCTGGTCCTGCTGGCCACACAACCGCTGGTACAAACCAGGATGCCATTGGCTTTCTTGGCCACCTGGGCTCATGCTGCTTCATGTTCAGCTGCTGTTAAACAGCACTTCCAGGTCCTTTTCCACTGGACAGCTTTCCAGCCACTCTGTACCCAGCCTGTAGCACTGCCTGGCGTTGTTGAGACACAAGTTATAATTCTGTTACAATTCTGTTCTCCCCATTTAGTGGGCAGAATGGTGAGAGACAAGACACTGCATCCAATAGATCTTTTTGGCTAATTCATATTGAATGACAGAGTCCTTCAATTAGCCAATGCTAGTTTGGAAATCAATTACTTGGAAAGGTGTATATAACATATTGACTAATGCACCATGTCTCATAGTTTATACCATCTGCTTACAGCCAGGTTCGAGCCCTTTGCACTGTAGTAAATGTGCCACCCCATAAATAAAATTTTAGTGGATGGAAAAGGAATAAAGATGCATGAGCTCTGCTGTAGTACTGGGGGGAATATCAACAGGGCAGTAAAGAATGAAGATATAAATTTATGCGTGCTTCCCTGACACTGATTTGCAGACACATATGCACACAGGAGATTTGTCTCTGTGACCTCTGCTTGACAATGATAATATGGTAGTAATTGACTTTTCACTATTGTGTAGCTATTAGAACAAAAATGGACATACTTCCAGAAGCAAATTTATCATCAGTTATAGCTCCATCAGAAATTCTTTCAGGTATTTTCTACCTTAATTTAGTTCTGGAGACTAATTCTTTTTGTAATTAGCAATTATGGTGCATGTTGAAAAATGGCACATAGAGTAGGCAAATTGATGTGAAATGAATGCGTATCATTCACACCAAGTTCCTTGAAACCTACTATTTCTGTTTTTCTTTTTCATAAGATGGACAAGTGAATCTACTTTAAAGAAAATTACTCCTTGGCAACAGTGACCCAAGAGGTCTGCCAGTCTGCATAGCAAGCAATCTCGACAGCTTGATTATTTGTTATAAGAACAGCTCTGAAACATTTAATCTATAGAGCGTGTTATGATTTCAGCTGAGAAATTTCATCTTCAATATTCCTGAGGACTAAACTAAAGTGAGAGGCGGGCAACTGCAAGTCACTCATTAGTACCCACACCATGGTTTAATCCTTGTTAGAGGAGAATAACAAATGTAGAAGGGTTCATTTTTCCCCTCACATGGGAAATGCGATTCAAGTGTGTTTTTCAGCTTGCTCAGAAGCATGCAAAAATAATGTTGATTAGCATTAGGGAAGATACAGATGCTGTGTGAGAAAAGGATATAGCGATGATCATTGATTCTGGCAGAAGACTTCAGGAGCTCTCTTTGAAGTCTGACAACATGAATCTGTGCCCAGATTTGCCAGGCTTTAATCTGTGACAATTAAATTAGGGGATAATGAAAAAGATGGTGCTGTCTTCATTCTTGGTTGAATGAATGATTTCTGTGTTGTGGGGAATGCTTACCTCTGTGACTGGTTGTTGCAGAACTTCTGTTCCATCAAACTCTGATTGTAACACTGGATTTAAAGCCCTCAAAGCACTTACAATTCTTCTTTCCTGTGATTCCACTGTTACTTCTGCAGACCACCTAGTGCACACTTTATAAATGCTGCAGGGATGTATATTAATGTAAGTAATCCAAGAATGCATGGAAGAGACATGAGCGCCAGCCATCCTTGCACAGGGAAGAGGACTTTGCAGTCCAGGAGGTGCAGCAGACAAGGAGGGGACAGCTTTTGGTGGTGGGGAGGGTGTTGGTGGCATGATGTCACCCCTCTCCATCCTCGTACTGCCTCGCTCATTTCTCTGTCACATCTCTAGACACTGAGCCTTGCTTCTGCCTAAAGCTACCCATGGCCAGAGCCTGCACATCTCCTGCACGCCCGCATTGCTCCTGCGGCCGAACTGGGCTCACATGACCTGTTATAAAACCATGTTATTGTCTAGTTTAAAAATGACATAGTTTCAAAATGCCCCAGAGCAGCTCAAATTTTTTCCTTCTGGAGAACTCTTCAAATAAGATTTACAACACTCCCACTTAAAAATCCTGCAGTTTAGTAAAAAGAAATTACTGTTTTCTTCAGTGACAGCTGGATAACATATTGCCAGAGGTACAAAACTAATAGTAATTTGGAGTTTATTAATATTTGTCCCCAATTTTTCACTTTTTAACATTTCGTCATATCCCAAGGCCTCACCTATGCCCCTCAAGCAATACTTACTTATCATTAAAGTTAGCATTTAGAATGTATGATGTGACAGCTAATATTTATATAAATGGTACAATAAAGAATATAGTTCAAAGTTCCCTGAGCTGATCAAGAAATCTCTGTCTAAAATATAATGTCATCCTTGAAATTTCTGGAGAGAAGGTGAATGTTCCAGTGGTCAGGCATTTTGTTTCCAAAAAGTCCATTGTACTTTAGCTACAAAGAAAAATCTGCTAATTTTTCATAAAATTTTTCAATATGGAAGAAACCAAACATGTTTATTCTTGAATATAGGATGACAAGTTATGTAAACTTGGAAAAGAAAGAGTTGTGTTACCTCAAGATGAATTGCTGCTGGGGGAAGGAGACACACACCATTGCAGCTTTTTACACTCCACATTTGGAAATGCATTAAACTTTATGAAGCTTTCAACATATTTTACATGTTTTACTCCAGTTGTACCCTGTCTAGGCAGGACACATCTGTTGTAACTCAGGCATCTGAAAGTCAGACATCCAAGTTTGACTTAGATGTCATCCAAACTCCCTTTTATAGTCAAAGGACAGAGGCAAGCACCTGCAGAGGGCACGTCATCTCATTCTTGTGATGGGGTCTAGCACAAGATCAGACCAGCTGCCCCAGGGGAGTGACAGGGTCTCATCAACCATTACAAGATAAGAGTGACCAGCTCCACTTTGGATCTTTCAAACATCCTAAGTGAAGCATGACAACTGCTTAAACAGAAAGGTTCCCCAAGACTGTCAATGGCAGAATACTCACACTCATTTACAGAGCAGAAGGTTTCAGGCTGGTTCCTGTAAAAAAAGATGAAGTATGTGACATGCACCAGATGTATACAAGTGACTTCTCCTGCCAAATTATTGTATGATAGTTGCCTGGGTCCCTGTAGGTCCTCAAAGGGACTAATGGATGCCAAACTTCTTGAGGTCTGATTAGTTTCAGCAATGCAGAGCCTTTATGGTGATGCTGCAGATTGAGAAGAAAACAAGACTAAATTGCTCTGTTCACTGTGTTAATTAATTAAGGCTATCTGGCAAGGTAGGCTGCCTGCCTTTTTATTTTCATCCCAGTTTCAACAGGAAGCCAAGACAAAAATGAGGCAGAGAATTAGCCTGAAAAAGCAGTTTTCATAGTGTAGGCAGGCATTTCAACGACACATATTTGTGTACCATAACAGTTCTGAATTTGCTGAAGTTGAACATGGTGTATTATAGTTCTTCCACTGATTTTGCCTGGTGCCCTAACAGAAAATGAGAATTACTGTCTTTGGCAATATGAAAGATAAAGGTTTACAACACTTTTTCCCACCTATTTTAATAGAACTATTCAAATATTTAATAAGTTATTCTATTTTCATTCCCAATGTATTTTTCTGTTTTAGATTTGCCTGCCAGCCTTTGTGTTTTTGACTGTCTGTTACTTGCTTGATAGCATGAGACAAACACCTGAATTTCACCTCAAGAAAAGCCTTTGCTGTTCTCTTCTTAGCTTTGTGTATTCTTGTCACCTTCCCCATCTCTGGAGCCTAGTGAGAGAATCAAACTCCACGTCACGCAAGAGTCATCCCAGCCTAACACAGAGAGAGCTGTCAGTATCCCAACAAGATTAACTACTGATTGTGTCTGATCTCAGGCAAGAGCCTGGAGTGAGCCACATGCAGTTACCTGCTCTGGAGGTTGTGTAGTGTGCTCCTGTGCAGTGCTACAGAATAAAAGGGCCAGAGAAATACCAAGTGGCCAGCCAGGGAGGGGGACACTCCTGAAACAGAGCCAGTTAAATGCAGGAGATCTCATCCAACAGAGAGGCATTTCCATATCTAAGAAGGGAAAAAGCCCTGTTATTTTACTTAAAAGAGTGGTCAGAATGCCTTCTGGCAAAGGAAGAAATAGTGTGAACTGCAGGATGACAGATGAAACTTGTCTGGACTCCTCGAAGAGTTCAAAGTGAAGTCTGAACACAAAAGATAATCTGATTATGAAAGCGAGGTGATCTAATCTTGAGGGAGAGGTGATCTGAGGGAAAGATAGCGAAGACAGGCAGTGGGGAGAGCTCTCTGTTGGGGTTCCCACAGAGAAGCTGTGCACCTCAAGTGAGATGCCTTGGGGGTCTCCCAGAAGATGCACCTGGCAGTGCCATGCACAGTCTCTGGAGTCCTGGATGAACTTGTCAGGTCTGGTGACTGATGGATGTCTACCCAATGCAGGCCCACCACTTCCTATTTCGTTTCATCCATTGCCTATTCTATATGTATTTGTAACTGTGTTGCTTGTTTTGGATGCTATGAATAAATTACTGTATTTGCCTTTTATTTTGACCTGGTTAAAGTTAAGTATGATTTCGGGTAACAGGGTAACGAGTCATTCTTTCCTCAAAGATACAGTGAATCTGTGAACGAGGGCCTGGTTTGGATGACAGGTCACTCCTGCTATCTTTTTCTCTGCCATCTCAAATGATGAGTGTCCGTGGGGGGTATCAGTTCAAACTGTGGCAACAAACCACGTTGTAATCAATATGATGTTCTGGGATGGAATTTCAGTCTTACTCTTTTGACTTTTTTATAAACTTAGGAAATTAGAAGCACAGACCATGTTGTATGGAAAGAATATTAGTAAGGTGTTGCACTGAGCAACCTACAGTTAGTATCAAAGACATATTCAGTTCTGTACATACACATAACACTGAACAAAGACAAGACCCTTTCAAATCTCTCTGTTGCCTCAATATGTCTCCAGTATATTTTATTGGTTTATCACTGGTAGAGGCCTTTCCAGACATCTTCATACCACCTAATAATTCATGCAAAACACAATATCATTTTATTGTTGATTCTGGGAGAGTTACCTACAAACTTAACACCAGATCCTCAGTGGATGTAAATCACCATAGTCACCATGGAGGTCAACAAAGCAGAAACAGTTTGTGAATCTATCACAGGAATAATAGGAAAACTACGGTTGGAAGGGACCTCAGGAGATCTCCAGTCCAACCTCCTGCCCAAAGCAGGGACAGCTCTGAGGCCAGGCAGTTCGTGGCTTTGTTTTGAAAAAATTCAAACAGGGGACAGCACAGCCTCTTGGAGCAACCAACTCCACTACCTAGCTGTCCTTATATCCAATCCAAACCTCCCTTTTTTCACCTTATGCCTCTTACTCACCCACTTGTCCTGCATTTGAATCACAACAACCCCAGGCAGCGTTACAGGCTTGGGGAAGAGTAGCTGGAAAGCTGCTTGGTGGAAAAAGACCTGTAAGTGCTGGTCAACAGCTGGCAGAAAATGGGCCAGTGTGTGCCCAGGTGGCCAAGAAGGCCAATGGCATCCTGATTTGTATCAGCAGCAGTGCAGCCAGCAAGACCAGAGCAGGGATTGCCCCCCTGTTCTCAGCAGTAACGAGGCTGCACCTTAAATCCTGTGTCCAGTTTTGGGCCACTCACTGCAAGAAAAACATTGAGGGGCTGGAGCATATCCTGAGAAGGGCAACAGAGCTGGTGAAAGGTCTGGAGCACAAGTCCTATGAGGGGCAGCTGAGGGAACTGGTGTTGTTCAGGCAGGAGAAAAGGAGATGACCTTGTTGCTCTCTACTACCAGCTGAAAGGAGGTTGTCTGTCTTTTCTCCCAAGGAACAAGGATAAGAGGAAATAGCCTCAAGTTGCTCTAGGGGTAGTTTAGATTGGACAGGAGAAAAAAATTCTTTACCAGAAGGGTTGTCAGGCATTAAAACAGGCTTCCCAGGAAAGCAGTTGAGTCACCAGCCCTGGAGGTATTTGAAAGACATATAAATGTGGCACTTGGGGACATGGTTAATAGTGATCCTGTAAGTGCTATGTTAATAGTTGGACTCAATGATCTTAAGGGTCTTTTACAACCTAAATAATTCTATGATTCTGTGAGTGTTTCTCACCCTCCTGCCTTGTGATGCTGTGAAATGCCAGGTTTTGGCTTCTTCATGGCCCCTCCTAGATGCTGGCCAGCTGTTGGGTCTCCTTGAAGCTGTCTCTCCTGCAGATTGAGCAAGTCCAAATCTCTCCTGTTACACATGCTGATGCACAGGCATTGCATCTCCCTCTGCTTTTTCACTAAATTGTGAGAAAAAACACCTTGTGCTCCCCTGGATGTGTGGAGCTCAGCCCACTACACATTCCACTGGTGTAAGAAGCTTTTTGAGGGGTGGATCTTGCAGCATCCACTGAGTGAATCTGGTTCCTACAGTTGGACTTACAATTGCCTACATGTCTTAAAAGTTCTGCGTTTTTTAATGATAGCACTATCTTTGCCTCCCCTTCATTTGAGAGTGAGATAGGCTGTACTATCTCTCTAGATTGTGCTATCTCTCATTTTCAGCTAAGTGCACTGTGCTGTGGTGTCATTTTTCAAACAAAGCCAAAAGACTTGCTCTATCCGGCGTGATTTTGATTTCTTACTTTACCCACTCCCATCTCCCTCCTCCCTGCAACAAGATGAAAACATCAATATCTGTTTTGGGCTCCCAAGGTATGACATAATGTCAATGGAATTTGTTTTTAATCTGGGTGACTAACGGTTATCTGACAATTCAAGTAATATTTCTCCACATCCATCTGTCAAACTCCAGCAAATTTACAGGGGGAGACAGTGTCAGATTTAACAGCCAGGCAAGCCCATTAACACCCTGAGACTGCAACTTCAACTCCCTGCAATACGATTTCCCCCATGCCTGTCCTGTGCTGCCCTTTTCATTTTTTATTTATGTAAAATTATAACTCTTCTGTTTGAAAGTCATCTTCTTTTATTTCTGAGGCTGTTTCCTGCAGTGAGTCAGGTCAGGCGAGCTATTATTAGGACCATGTTTATTTATAATGGGTAGTTTAGCATTAAGCAACGAGTTGTGACAGGCTGTGCATTTCTGGAGGACGATGGCAGGCTCGGGGTGCCTGCGCCGGCACGGTGCCGAGGGCGGAGGGCTCTGCCACCCCAGCCGGCCTCCAGACACGCCGGGCCGCCAGCGGCTCCCTCCGTTACGAAATGCAGCGTTGGGAGCGAAACGAGGACACGCCGGAGCCAGCGCTGGTGCCGGGGCTTTGGGCAGCGCACGATTGATGTGTCCCCCTGGCAGCGCCACCCCTGCCTCGCCGTGTGCCCCGGGGAAGGGCAGCTCGCAGGCGGCACTCATGAGATGCAGAATGATGTCCAGAAGGAGGATTCCACTGCCCCAGTTTTTTCCAGGTGTCCCTCTTTTTACACCCCGTGTGCCTTCCCTGACACCATTGGTTTATTGCCCCTTCTCTGTGACTCTGCTCTATTCCATGGAGTTTTCTGACTCTACAGCAGCACTTTCAAAATAATTAAGCTATTTATTAATTTTTATTCTATTCCATCTTCCTTGACAGCTTCAGATCCCACAAGCCTGACCAGAGGGCCTGCCAAAGACTGCAGAATGTGGAGGAGACAGGCACATTCCTGCAGTGATACTCAAACCAGAGCAGCAAAGAGGGCCAAGGGCCATGGAGACCCTTCCCTTTAGCGGAAGGTTAGGCAGATGATAATTCACCACTTGACTGCCACACAGAGGGGCAGCCTGTGCAACCCACCGCAGCTTCCCTTGGAAGAAAATGCTGCTTCTTTTTTGCCATCTTTCCTGTGGTCCTGTACTCTGATGAAGGGCTTGCGCTAGTTGAGTAACTCTGTGCAGAAATGTATCAGGCTCAGGCACATAATTTCACCCCTCTCCCTCCCATGGACCTGAGTGTTCACCCGCAGCAGGTGTGGGAAAGCATCTGATTTAGCACAATGAATTCTGCTGCTGGAGACCAAGGCAGACACACACTACTGAATGTGTCCTTAGGAGAGACAGGACCCCCCATACTGGCAGGGGTAGGATGCAGGCGTTCTGGCCTTGACCCACAGCCTATTTCTTGCCAAAAGCAAGCCCACACAGCATACTTGCAGCTATGGAGCTTTTCATCTCTCCTCTTAGCTGACTCCAATACCTCCGTTATTTCCCTGTGAATGCGAGCAGTGGCAAGGAATGTGGTACTGGGGATTGGTGAAGGGATAATCTCCTGGTTGTTTTCCTTTCTCTAGTAAATCTCCACCTGCACTTTTCTTCTTACCTATGGGTTTGAATTTGTTTGACTTCAGTCCCCATTTTGTTGAGGAGATGGTGAACTTACTTGAACACTTATCATCCAGCAAACCCAAGATGACATCTGTGCTTCTGCATCCGTCTCTAAGCGAGAAGCTGTGACCATGGCTATCAGGAGATCCATGTCCAAATCAGCTGCCAAGGAGCTAAATCCAGCAGCTCTTATTTATTTCTTAGTTTGACAAAACCCCAATGAAGGTAAGGAGAATTTTAACTGATTGAGGATGTCAGGTTCCAATAATGAGCATGGCTGTAGTTCCTGAAATGTGTGTGCATGAATTTGCTCAAGAGTGTATTGCTGAGGTGTTTCTGACATTTGGAAACATTAATATTTAAGCCTTCCTGTGTTATTTTCGCTAAAGGAGTTAGAAATTAGCATGCCATGATCATAACAGAGGAGCTGAAAATAAAGAACCAGATTGTGCCCTCAATCCACATGCCCAATTCCCATGGATGTCACTGGGAATTGTGTGCATGTGCCTCTGAGGGCAGAATTTGGCCCAGCACACCTCTTTCTGCCATGCGCACGCTACGCTCGTGGCTGCCAACGAGAGAGGAGTGCAGGCCTAAATTGTTCAGCACCCAAGCCACCTGCTGTATTTTTCTTGCTGTATTTTTCCTTCCTTTTTCAATGTGATTGAAACTGTAATTCTTCCAGTGGCTACAGCTGGTGTCTTTGCAGACAAGTCCTGCAGCCCCCTGTGAGCAGAAGGGCAGTGAATTGCCTACAAGGTGTGTCTCTGGCAGACCAGCCTGTTGGAGTCTGTACCCAAAGGCTCCACCTGGTTCTGCTGGGATTGCAGAGGTGTCACTGGGACTGCCTTGGGGCAACGACAGGGGCTCCATGGCCTCTTGTTATTCATTGCAATTCAGTCTGTGATAAATCATTGCATCTTTTCTGCCCTTGAGCTGGGACCTGGTAGACTTGGCATATGTTAAATACTATCCTAACGAAGGATCCTTTCCTGAGCCAAGGTTTTCACTGTAATGTTGGGGTTTTTTACTCTACAAGATTTCCGAAGAATGGTTAGTTACATCACATTTATAATGATTATTAAAAGAAAGAAAAAAGAAAGGTTCTGATTTCAGAATTGTTTAAAAGATAGGGATAGAGATCTTTCATTGAAAAGTAGTTGACTTTTTACTTTGCTCCTCCAAAATACTCAGAAGTAAGCCAGTCATAAAAATGGCTTGATTCATCAGCAACAGAGTACTCTCATGTAGCAAACTCTAAAAAAGGTGTCAGCTATGACAAGACTATCTGCACTATACATATGCTTTAAAAGTGAGTGGTAGCAGACATTTTGAAACACCATATTGTGATACAGCAAATTACACACATACAAGTCTTCATCATTCAAGCAAGGCATCTAGCTCAAACCTTGATGAGGTTTTAATGACTGCTTTCCCATTGACTTTGTTGATGTCTGTCCTGCTCCAGGTACTTGGAAGGGCAACTTCCAAGCAGTGTCCCACCAGGTCACTGCTGTGAACTGCAGAGAGCTGTGCTGGCCCACAGTCTTACGCCCTCGGGTGCCTCCAGCTGCTAAATTTCAGTAAGAGAAACACACCAAATACTTTTCTGATGATATTTACCCATGAATGTAGTGGTTTTATTGTAGTTGCCACAGGGATCAGATGCCACTGAAACTAGAAGGGAGGTACTTATGGGAAGACATGCTCTGTCACATATCTTGCTTTGAATGTGATCCACCCTGTGAAAATGTTTGGAAGGAGTCTTCCGTGTGCTGGATGTTCATAGCTGGCTGGTTTTCCCTATACTTCCACTTTGAGACAGTGGATTTTCAGAAGAATGGACATGCATTTTATAGCTCTTCCCAAATATAAACATGTAAATTTCAGTCTCTATCCCAACAAAGATACAGCCCATCACTAGGCATTTCTGAAAGTTCAGGATTTCGGGCACACAAAAACACACTGGAAAAAGATATCCAACTTTCTTGCTCCACAGTTAAGTCATGCAATCAGTGAAACCAAAGACAAAAAGCACTGGCAGCAGATTTATGCATCTGCTGGCATAGCAAGAGAGAGGAATTAATGCTGAAAGTAGTGAAAAGAAAACCATTACACAGGATTCTGTACACTGTACTTTAGGAATCAGAGTTGATAAGAGGCTTTCAGATCTCTGGGACAGCATTTCTGGCATCATTATTAAACATTCTGTAAGAAATAGTTATGGCAGACTGGGGAAGAGTGGGTCAGGGGTTGCAAATCTTGCTGTCAGTTCTAAGGCCTTGCTCCTGCTCCCAGTGAAGGGAAGGGGACATCTCCTGAGGCACATCGGGGAAAATATATGAGTTGACACTTTAAAAATTAAGCCTCCTGAAACTGCCGTGTCGATTATTATCCCGGAGACAGCTTAAGTGATTTGCCTACAGTCACGCAGTGAATTGGGGTTGAGCCAGGAATAGCAGATAGGGCTCCCAGCTTCTGTTCTTTTTCTTTTACCAACGAGGCACATCCCCAGATGTACAGTGTAATCCACATGGGGATGAAAATCCAAAATCAAAGATTTATCTCTCTTCCTAGCACAGCTGTAGACAGCTCTGCAGCACAGACATAGAGGCAAATCTTACTGCCCTGGTTAAGCAGCATAACCCACTGATTCCAAAGGAGTTGCTCACCTGATGAATTTTGTCTTCACAATACCAAATAAATTAAATCCCTGCAACATCAATGCCCATCATGAGAAGAGGAGACTGCGAGGTAGTTCAAATTATGTACCTGGGATTAGAGCCTTGAGCAATATTAGCTAAATCTATTATATAAAATTACAGTTGTGTGTTACCAATGCTTCACTCGTTAACTTGCAAAGGCAAATAACTTTGCTGGAGCTCTCGGTATCACCTGGCTATGTGGGGAGGAGAGGTTAAATACAGAACAGACCATACTTGTAAGAAGATTAATACATACAACAGGGATAGTAGCAGGCTTCTGCTGGGTCTAATCTGGCATCTGACCGGGACAGAGAGAGAGAAGGAAACTCTAAGCCAGTTAAAGTACTGAATTATTGATGACAGAGGATTCACAGCTGATATGGGAACTGGAAAGAGCAGGTAGTAGGGATGAAATGCAGGGCAGAGCACATAGCAAAAAGGCGGTAGAGGATACTATATTTTACAGGGAAAGTCTAAAAAATGTGAAAGACTACTGAGCAAGGAGAGAAGGACCCAAATATATCCTAGCTTCCTCTCCAAAATTGTATCTTACACAGCAAGGAAAAAAAGTCACATCAAACTACAGGGATTTGAACTTGGACAAATAAATGACCTGAAAAGACATGCTGGGTAAAAAGGCTTCCAAGACCTCCTTGACTTGCTCTGTGCAGACAAACACGAGATGGAGAATAACAATTTAAATCACTGATAATTGCCAAAAGTCTGTCTAAGACTTCCATGTAGATAACGTTATCTTGGGTAACAGGCAGCTGAAGTGGGCTGGGGAGTGCAGGCCCTCTGCAGCACAGCTGGCTAATCACAATAACCCTTGACAGATATTTTTTAATGACTGATCTTTTGAAAGAAAATGACTTTGTAAAGTTCTCAAGCAATGTTTAACAGGGACATGTGGGAGTAGCTTTCTTCTTTTTGTTTGCTTGCTTGTTTCCAAAGGAGGATGATTCAGGCACTGAGAAGGGCTCCAAGGTATCAGGAGTAGGTGATGGCTACGAGGTGAGAAGGAGAAACCAATTCCTTCCACCAATAAGGAAAATTGAGAAAGCAAAATGGCAAACTCACAATTGGGAAACATTTATTAGGGCTTTCCTATTACACCTGACAGGCTGGCAAGAGTTATTATTAAAACTCTTCTAATGTGTTTCTAAGAATCAAAATCAATGCACTTACAGTGTTTCTGCCCTGGTATAAAGTTTGCTGAAGCCAGCACTACCACTGCTTCTTACCTCTGCAATTTCTTCTTGTACCTTTTCTGTCTGTCTCCAAGGTCCTGGCCAGTTTTGCCTGAGCTGACATGTCTGCTCCAGGTGGCTGCTATTTTAGTTAGGTTTTTCTCTTCATTTGGTGTGTGACTAGGACAACTTGCCTGTAGCAATGTGTTAAGAGATCATACTGTAGTCTGGATCACGATTAAGTTACAGTAAAATTACAGACTGTCTAGAAGAAAATGAGCAATCTCAGCTCTGATTATTGCAGAATACATTATTTCATGCATTTATTTATTTTAATATTGCCTGTCTAAAATTTGGTGGGACTCCCTAAGTTGTGTATAGGCACTAGTTTAAATCAGAAAGGAAAAAAATGTATGTTGAGTTGTATTTGGACTTAGGATTTGCAAGATGAGACATGATTTTGTTACACTCAGTTTTGTCAAAACAGTAGATACTGGTAATAGTTGATACATCAAACTAAGTTAAAGAAACTAAAATCTAAATGGCTTGAAAACCTAATTTCCATTTCCGTGACAGCTTTGTCAATGTGCAACCTGTTACTGATTTTCTTACAGGAATGTATTGGCTATGTAGGTACTACAATTTAAGAGCAACTCATTTTCTTTTATCTTAAATCAATTTCCAATCAACGTAGCCCAGCAGAAATAAACTAGGTTTAAGAGTTTAAGTGTTTATTGAACATCCACGTTCCTACTCATTTGGCTGTACTGATTTAAATTCAGACCTTTAGTTAAACTGTCCCAAAGACAGGTGCGGGTAAGGGCCCCTTGGCAGCCAGTGCAGAGAGGTGGGTCTGGGGCAGTGGGTGCTGATAAAGAGAGACAGGGACTGGGCATGACCCTCAGTCATGAACACTGCTTGATTGCTGGCTTGCTCTGATTGTCTGATCCTGAGCTGTTACAACTGGGGGACAGGTCAGCCCCAGAATTATTCCCCAAAATCAGTGCAACCTGCACAGTCAGGAGAGGGTTCACTGCCTGCACTCAGTCCACGTCCCTCTTACCCAGATGTCCAGACACCACTCTGTGTGCCAGAAGGGCTCAGAAGGTCCACAGCACCCCAGGAGTCACCATGCTCCTGGTGCCAGGAAAACATGCAAGCATGGGCTGGGATGCACAGGGCTCACTCACAGCAGTTTGGCTGTCTAGTCCAACTAATATTGAGTCCCTGTCACCAGCAACAGGAATACTGGGAAAGGCTAAATAAATCTTTATCATCTTCCCAGTCCTCAAGACAGCAGACCAGAAATGTTAGTACAGCAGGAATCAAATCAAGTATGTAAGAATTTGGATGAATATAACCAAAATACAGTGTTTTAAGCTTCAGTCAGGTTGCAAGGACACCATTTTACCTGGGAACTGCACATTAAAAGGCACTGAGCCATCCCTATAATTTTCTCCTGATCAAGTGGTGGGAATACCTACAAAAGGAAAAACCCTCCCAACCCTGAGAACAAGATGGAAACCAGATGCCAGGCTCTCTAGCCCCAGTCTGCTTGGTCACTGCCAAATTTGGGTGGCATTTTGTATGTACCAGGGAGGTCAGCTTATACCTCAGACTGTAACTGTTCCCATACATCCTTGGGGAACTTTGAAATAGCAGAGATAATGTCAGTCCAGTTACCATATGCTTTCAGTCTGCCCAGGCAATGATTGTATAATAATCCCTAACAGAAGACTGAAGACGAGATTTCAAGTGGCTGCCAGAAAACAGTTTTTCACTTGGAGTGGCAACTCTGAATAAGGAAGCATCTGGCACATTTGATCAGACAAAGAAAATTAGGTCACTCAGAAAAATATTTGATGCTCTTCCTGAGGAACATAATACTAAAAATGCATCTATCTGGAACGGCTGCATTCTCCTCTTCAGCACTGTTTCTCATATTGTGATGTGTTGTATTGTTCTGAGTAACAGCACTATATTTAGTATCTGTTAAATAGTAGAATAAAGATTATAATACTGATCCTTTTCCCTCTGCTAGTAATAGGAGTTTAAAATCAAAGAGGGTTTTGTTGGCCATGGGTTTTAAAAAAAATTAAAGGCAGGACAACTCCTTTTATGCAATTGATTGCTGGATGTTTTATATGAGTTTTTTTTTTAAAGTCATGCTGAATGAAAAAATAAGCTATCTTTTTTTAAAATATTTGTCTTCTGTTAGTTTTAAGCACATCCCATTTTTTGTTTCATTCCTGAGCAGCCAGCCCAAGCCTTTCAGACAGCTGGCTAGAAGTGAGCTGGTGCTGACTCTCACACTATTAATCAGCACCTGGGTGGCATAGCTTGTTACAGCTCTGAGAGATTAGGGAAAAACAGGAGTCCCCAAGACAAGCCCTGGCTAGCTGGAGAGTCAGCCTGGTTTGTGGCTTACAGTCTAATTGCTCATGGAAAAAACACACATCCCCAGCATTCTTGCTCCATTTACTTAATTTCCAAGAATGTACCCTCAAAGGAAGTTTTAAAGGCAAAAGTCTGGTTAATTAATGTAGATTTTTCCAGCCTCCTAAAACCAGGCATGGAAGCAGTGACCACAGAGTTTTCAGACCCTACAAACTCAAATCTGATTTAATATATAACGACATGGTAGTTCCTGCATTAATCCTTCCAGATGGTAAATGAAAAAGCCTGTGGTATTTTCATTTGATTGTAAAGATGTCAGGTAACCAAAAAGGAGTTCCATGCTGCCATCTCAGCCTCATTTGTGGCAGTGTGGTACCATGACTGGTTTAGTCACATCAAATCTATGATCCTTCAAATACTGTCTAAAGGACTGCAGTATTTATACGATACGCATAAAATCTGGTCTTGATTTTCAAAATATTTTAAACACAGATGTGAATGTGTCCTTACTTCCTGGCATATTTAGTCTTATAAATTTTATCAGTAGATGAAAGAAAGTTTAATAAGGTAAAAATCTTGCTCCAGATCAAGTGGCATGTTAATTCAGAAGTGGAATTAGGCTTCAGGAGGTTTTTGCCACTTAATCATAAACTCAGTTCATTGGTCATGCCTCTTTACAGATTCTCTCATTCAGTCTTTAGTTTTTACAAGGGTTTAACTGCCCTCATAAATCATAAATGCAAAAGTTTCGAGAGGCTTATTTAATTCAACAGCCTCAGAATGGAGTTTTAGCCTGAAAATGTGCTTTTGAGAATATACAATTTTAAAGCATCTGATGTAAAAGGTGGCTGAACAAATGGGATGGTCTCAGTTTCCTAGCATCTATCCCATCCTCCCCGGCCTGGAGGAGCTGCTTTTTTCCCTCTCTTCTTCAGACTAACCACTACTTTTTCAATCCAGATGAGTTATTTCACTCTTTTGATTGTAAAAATGTATAATTGGTCAAACATTTGTTTGCTTTAGTCTGTTCTAGGTTCAGGTCCAGTCCACGTCAGAGAGGGATTGCCAGGGTGGGTATGTCAGTATACAAACTTTTGATACCAAATCTATTGACAAAACCAGTTTTACCCCTGGGAGCTATAGATTGAGCAGGAGTTGGGTCAGCTGGCTTATGTGTCAGGTTGTAGTAAATGGGGTTATGTCTGACTGGTGACGTATCACTAGTGGGGGTCCAAAGGGCTCCACCTTACACTCTTCAACATCTTCATGAACGACTTGGGCACAGGACTGAAAGGGATACTAAGTAAGCTCGTCCATATACTAAATTGGGTGGAGCAGATGACTCCCTGGAAGGCAGAGAGGCCCTGCAGAGAGGCCTCGACAAATTAGAGGGCTGAGCAATCACCAACCAAAATTGAAATTTAACAATGGCAAGTGCCAGATCCTGCTCCTGGGATGGGGCAACCCTGGATGTCCAGCCAGACTGGGGGACAAGGGGCTGGAGAGCAGCCCTGTGGAAAGGCCCCTGGGGTTAATGTCAAGTTGAACGTGAGCCAGCAGTGCCCTGGCAGCCAGGAGGGCCAGTGGTGTCCTGGGGGCATCAGTGACGGCATCGCCAGCCGGGCAAGGGAGGGGATTGTCCCACTCTGCTCTGCACTGGGGTGGCTTCACCTCGAGTGCTGGGGGCAATTTTGGGTGCCACAATATAAAAAAGTAATAAAGCTGTTGGAGAGTGTCCAAAGGAGAACTGCAAACATGGTGAAGGGCCTTGAGGGGAAGCTGCATGAGGAGTGGCTGAGGTCACTTGGCTTGCTCAGCCTGGAGGAGACTGAGGGGAGACTTCATCAGGGTCTACAGGGGCAGGCACTGATCTCTCGGGTAATCAGTGGCAGAACATGAGGGAACAGCATGAAGCTGTGTCAGGGGAGGTTTGGCTATTAGAAAAAGGTTTTTCATTCAGAGTATGGTTAGCCACTGCAGCAGGCTCCCCAGGGAAGTGGTCACAGCACCAAGCCTGACAGAGTTCAAGAAGTTTTTGGATAATGCTCTCAGGCACATGTTGTGACTCTTGGGGATGGTCCTGTGCAGGGCCAGGAGCTGGACATTGATGACCCTTGTGGGTTCTTTTCAACTCAGGATGTTCTATGATTTTATGATTCCACTCAAGGGCTGTGAAAGGAGGGCACTGAGCCCTTCAGAGGAGTGCAGGATGGATCTCCCATTTGGGGAGTAAATATTTATGATTTTTATTGCTATTTATATTGTATCATAAGGCTGTCCCTAACTAGGAACATATACTAATAGCCGTTGCTGTTGCAAGCCCTGGACAGAGTCCTTTTATTTTGCAGCAACTCCAAGAGAATACATCACCGACAGAAAATGCATTTTATTCCTTATTCAGTGTTGCATAGAAATGTTTCACTTCTTTCTTCTATTGACCAGAAACCCGCCAAAAAAAACAAATTCAGGGAGCAGATGTCAGCTAATCCCAAAGCCTGTACTAAGAACACGATGGCAACTCATGGAGAGTTCAACAGAATCTAAATGTCTTGCTGGTTTCGTACAAGATTATGCTTCGAGCAGATAAGCCCCTGCATTTTAACTTGGGAGCTCAAAAGGGATAAATAACATTTCTGGAGCCAGCCAGCCAACAAATGGAATTTCTTAGCACAATGTAATCTTGCTATGGGGGTTTTCTCGGGCATGTATTTCCCATTGGGTGTTGTTACACTGCTGAGTGTGTAGGGCTTATCTCCAAGCAAAGGTGGTAATGCTCAGCCTTTGATACCCCACAACTCACTGAAGTTGTAAGATGGATGAGGAAGGATTAGTTGAGGCTTTTGATTCATAGCTGATACTTTTAAAATAAGTTTGAGGATGTGACATCACTATTTGTCATAAGTGTTCTTGTTGTGGTAGGGTGTGTACATGGCAGGAGGGGAAAGGAGCTGTCATCATGCAGATAAGCCAGAGAACTCTAAATCATTAGCAATGAATAATTCACTGCGCAGAAGAAAATAAAAGACGATGTCAGGCAATGGAATAGTTCTAGTTCACTTACATCTTGTCCTGCATCTCTGATGAAAGGTTTTTAACCCTGATTATACCCTGTCTTAACCGTGAGATTTGCTTTCTGAAGGGATGCTCAGCTCCAGGCAAGATAGGAGGATATTCCCAAATCCAGTAACTGGGTCAAATCTAATTATCATAGATAATTTGCACATTTCATTTATGGTGAAGGGAAATGTGTCTCAAGGTAGGTGAATCCAGTTCGATTTGACAAAGGCAGACTAAAATAGCTTCTAAACAGAATGAAAAAGGTCTTTCTGCTAGACCCAATTACTGAAATGAGAAGACAATATTAAAACCTTCATTCCAAACCAATTTCAGCAATAAAATTAATCAAAGCTGTGGCAGACAGTAAACTCCCCTGAATTTCCAGTGTCCAAAACCTGGAGTTCCCCTCTTGTCTGAAATGCTGAAAAGTCAGCATGCATCACAGCTGAAGATAAAATGGGAATTTCCAATTTTTTTGTGCAGGACAATAATACACAATTTTTTTCTTACAAATTTAACCATCTATTCCACTTGGATGTAGCCTTCAGTTAGGACAAGATTAAAACACTGACAAGAAGTAATTTTTCCATGTAATCTAGTATATTACAAGTAATCAAAGCATTTCAATGTTCTATTTTGAAATAAAAGTAAAAATAGTAGTACTGAAATTGAGCTTCCTGTATTGTTGGGGGGAAAAATAAATTAGCTGTCATCTCTGAACAGATTTGATAAAGCAATACAACCCTAGAGAACATTATTGTTTTTGTTAGATCAGCATTTCTGTTTGGAAAAGAGTTGTGCTGTATTTTACAAGTTCTTTATACCACCCTAAGCTGGATATGAGATGATTGCTCGTCTGTGTCTCTTTTGCACTCTCTCTACATTGTCTTAAATGCAGCCTAGTCAGATGTGAAAATACTATAGAAACTTTCAATGAAGAAAATAGACTAAAGCTTTGAGTTTGTTACTGTGGGAAGTTGATTTCTGTAGAGAACTGGTTTCTTTAAGTTACTTTTCTAGAGTACATGTTTGTTCCCTCTCTCTCATTTTTCTCTCTGTTCGGCTAAATAATAAATTTTAAATCCCTCATAAAAATGTACACAGCTGTAGTGACTGGGAATTTTATAACATTTTTAGCACTCAATATGACAAGCAGCTTTACCGGAAATATCCNCTCAGCCTTTGATACCCCACAACTCACTGAAGTTGTAAGATGGATGAGGAAGGATTAGTTGAGGCTTTTGATTCATAGCTGATACTTTTAAAATAAGTTTGAGGATGTGACATCACTATTTGTCATAAGTGTTCTTGTTGTGGTAGGGTGTGTACATGGCAGGAGGGGAAAGGAGCTGTCATCATGCAGATAAGCCAGAGAACTCTAAATCATTAGCAATGAATAATTCACTGCGCAGAAGAAAATAAAAGACGATGTCAGGCAATGGAATAGTTCTAGTTCACTTACATCTTGTCCTGCATCTCTGATGAAAGGTTTTTAACCCTGATTATACCCTGTCTTAACCGTGAGATTTGCTTTCTGAAGGGATGCTCAGCTCCAGGCAAGATAGGAGGATATTCCCAAATCCAGTAACTGGGTCAAATCTAATTATCATAGATAATTTGCACATTTCATTTATGGTGAAGGGAAATGTGTCTCAAGGTAGGTGAATCCAGTTCGATTTGACAAAGGCAGACTAAAATAGCTTCTAAACAGAATGAAAAAGGTCTTTCTGCTAGACCCAATTACTGAAATGAGAAGACAATATTAAAACCTTCATTCCAAACCAATTTCAGCAATAAAATTAATCAAAGCTGTGGCAGACAGTAAACTCCCCTGAATTTCCAGTGTCCAAAACCTGGAGTTCCCCTCTTGTCTGAAATGCTGAAAAGTCAGCATGCATCACAGCTGAAGATAAAATGGGAATTTCCAATTTTTTTGTGCAGGACAATAATACACAATTTTTTTCTTACAAATTTAACCATCTATTCCACTTGGATGTAGCCTTCAGTTAGGACAAGATTAAAACACTGACAAGAAGTAATTTTTCCATGTAATCTAGTATATTACAAGTAATCAAAGCATTTCAATGTTCTATTTTGAAATAAAAGTAAAAATAGTAGTACTGAAATTGAGCTTCCTGTATTGTTGGGGGGAAAAATAAATTAGCTGTCATCTCTGAACAGATTTGATAAAGCAATACAACCCTAGAGAACATTATTGTTTTTGTTAGATCAGCATTTCTGTTTGGAAAAGAGTTGTGCTGTATTTTACAAGTTCTTTATACCACCCTAAGCTGGATATGAGATGATTGCTCGTCTGTGTCTCTTTTGCACTCTCTCTACATTGTCTTAAATGCAGCCTAGTCAGATGTGAAAATACTATAGAAACTTTCAATGAAGAAAATAGACTAAAGCTTTGAGTTTGTTACTGTGGGAAGTTGATTTCTGTAGAGAACTGGTTTCTTTAAGTTACTTTTCTAGAGTACATGTTTGTTCCCTCTCTCTCATTTTTCTCTCTGTTCGGCTAAATAATAAATTTTAAATCCCTCATAAAAATGTACACAGCTGTAGTGACTGGGAATTTTATAACATTTTTAGCACTCAATATGACAAGCAGCTTTACCGGAAATATCCTGTGCTCTTGAATAAGCAAAATGCGACACATATTCATAAATATTCCTAAATTTACTATGCTGTGTGTTCTGTATTTCTGAAAAATGGCATGGATCTGGGATATTAGATGTGGAATTGGTTTATGCACAAAGTGTCTATGTGTAGGTGTTTGGGCCCAGGTGCTTGGTGAGAGCTGGCTTGATCAATATGTCTGTATGTTTTCCTCTGCTTCATTTTTTCACTGTAAAGTATTAGTTCCGTAGCATACAGCTGTGATGGAAGTGTTCAAAAGTCAAGTGCTCTAATTCATAATAGAGGCTTTTTGAAAAGAAAGGAAAAAGAGGAGGGAAAAGGGAAAGGAAAGCAAGGCAAGGCAAGAGAGTGGAGATAACCATTATGTATTGTTCCATAAGTGATGTATGGAGCTGCTGAAAAATCAAAGAAATTGAGGGAAAAGTTTTTGGTTTTGTTTTGTTGATGTTACAAAGGAGGCTAACTCTGGAAGCACATTTCTTTACTTTCACCTAAAATTCCAAGGATGTTCAGATGCTCTACTTCAGCTTCAGTCCAATTTTAATACCTCAGGCTAATTTGTGCCTCCTGACTCCTTTCTTTCTTTCTTCAGAAACAAGTGTAAAGGCAGTTGGGCATGCTGTCATGCCAGGAGTCTCAGAGGGTATCAGCTCTTTCATTAATTACTTCTTTGTTCTCCCTCTGCTTTATGTTAAAAACAGCCTAGTTGACTATGTAAGAAGTTGCATTGGCCTCAGTGAAAACGTACTCGTGGGACCCTTTAAACTGTCAGGTTACATCACATAAAGTGAAGGGATCATATTCAAACAATTGTAAAACTATTTTCTTGCCCGAAAGAGCACACCATGATGCCATTTAGCTGGAACCTGAAGCTATGGGTATCCTGCTGTGGTATCATGTGCAGCGAGCGCATGTGATTGTTCTCCTGAGGCATTTGTTACATGCATCTTGTTAACCCCAGTTCAGTCAAAATAGCTGCCTTCACTGCTGCTTGACCTATTTTAGCATAATTTAGCCCCAAATGTGGTGCATTTCAGTTGCAGTAAGTTATTCTGCTGGCATTAATACCATGGGAACTTAAAATGGAACCATAAGGGTTTGAAAATATCAATCTTATTAACTCAACAGTTTGGTTTCAGTAATTTATGCATCTCTCAGAACTGACCTAATACTTAAATGTACATAAAAGAGCAAGCAGTAATAAATTCCAGACTTCTCCTTGTAGCAAGCCAGGCTTTTCCCAAGTTTCAGAAAATGGAGCATATATAAGAGTTTTCTAAGCCTTGTTAATAGCTGCATCTATAGGACTTGTAAAAGTGCTAAAAGTGCAAGCAGGATTTACTGCCACTTCTGCAACAGCAGAAATGAGTTAGATTTATTTAAGAGTTGAGTGCTAAGGGCAAGATCCAAATCACTTCCTTACTGTCTGTGTTGAGACAGAGGCACCATTCAGGCATCTGTTCAGAAAGCCCCCAAATCCCAGCAGAGCCTCCTGGCTGGCCTAGGACCTCCCTGGGCAGCTGCTGCTGTGATCTGCCTCTGTTTCTTGGACAGGACACCCCCTGGTACCCAAGGGGTCCAGCTGGTAGCCAAGCCCATGGCACAAAGTTCAGCTTGAAGAGCTGTAGTGGTGAGGGACAAACCTGCATAAACATCCAGAGGAAGTCCCAGGTAACAAATCTCCAGGAAAAAGGTGTGAATCCACCAACTGCAGTACATGGGCTCACCACCACACTAAAGAGGAAACAGAGCAAACACAGTAGGAAAGTGCTGTGCTGGATGACTCTTGTGCAAGGGCTGCTGTATTAAAAAGGGGTGGAAAGAAGGTCCCAGACTCACTCTCAAGAATGTTTCTGATTTTTCCTGGTAACTGTTTTACAAAAAAAACATAAAGGGTGCAAAGAGCAAGAACCTCTCAGCTGGGAGCCATAACCAGTCAATTGCACCTCCCCAGCTCCTAGAAGATGCTCCTAGAAGATAATGGAGAGCAGCTGTGTCTGCAAAGCCCAGTCCCTGGTTACCTGTTCAGCTCACCCCACCAACTCCTCAGACTGGAAAAGGCATAAAGTCCTGGGTTTCACATAAGCACAAACTCATCATGGCCCTGCTTACAGGCACATGGCAGCACCAGGACCTGTCACGGCCTTTCAGGTAAGAGGGGACTGCTTAGGCCAGGTTCTGCAAAGTGAAGGGGGTGAGTTATCAGTCAAGAATCAGGCCCCTGAGCTACAGAGGAGGGGCCTCTCGATCATCGTTAGTGTCTCAGCAACTCTGTGTTTAACAAAGAAGTTTTCTGGAGAGCCTTTGTGCCTCAGTTACCCTTCCCGCTGCCAGAGTTGAGTGCCTCACTACCAGACTGGTAACACTACCTGTCCTGGGGCCAGGCAGCTATTGCTGAGACATCACAAAATCCCAGTCTGACAGTTAAAGTACAGATCTGCATCACACATTAAAATCTGGTGGAAGAATGTGCTTTTTAACTAATAAAACTGCTGTGTGCTTAAGGTTAGACACATGCTTATAGATGTTGCTGAAATGGGGTCAAAGAATTCAGCTCTCAGTCCTTGCTTCAGGAATTGCTGTACAGTAAGTTATTGTGACCTAAATATTGTGGCCTCTGCTGACACTTCATGTGATAAGGCAAAATCCATTTTAGAAATTTTAAGGGTGACATATTCAGTGGTGGAGAGACAGGAGACAGAGTTAGCCAATACTGGGACTACTCCTTCCTTCCCTTGGGCTTAAATTAGCATGACATAATTTAAGGTTTGGGCTTGCAGCCTTTTAGCGAGGGGTGTAAATTCTGGATTTCCACCTGCAGTCTCCTGTGTGAGCTGTGTGACTGACAGAAATGCCTACAACACGTATTTTCAGGTGCAGCAGAGGACTTGTGGTTCCAAATGCACATCTCAGAAGTGAAGGTCCATCCCAGCCCAGGTTCAGAGGAAGGAGAAGGAAGCAGGGCAGTGCCCAGCAAACCACACAGCAGAAGGGATCTGCAGGAACTTTACATGAAGTCGAACTTCACTTCACTTGTCAGCCTGCTCTGAGTGACTCACTGAAGGTGCTGAACAGACTAACGAGTGGGAGGAGGAAACAGGGCGGGGGGAGAGGAAGAAAGGGAGACAGGCAGTAAAATGAAGCTAGGAACACTGATACATGACCAAAAAAAAAAAAAAGAAGAGAGGCTGTTTTTTGGAAAGTTGCACTACTCCTTTCACTAGTCCTTTTCTAGCTCTAATGTGAATGGCATAGAATCCAACATCTCCAAGATTTGAGGAAGAAAAAAGAAGTATGAATAGCTAAAGCGAGATGATATCACTTTTAACCTGATACTTATGATGAAACTCCAGGGGTTTGATTTATTCAGCTGTCACTTACTGTTCATCCCAAGTGTAACAGAGGATATGTTGGAATTGCAACCTTTATTTAGGGTTTGTTAGCATGATTCAATTTTTTACTGGCCTTCTGGGAGTTATTTTTCATCTTTAGACAGTTACCATTACTAAGACGAAAAGGGATTTTATTTTCCTTTTTTTTTGGCTAGCTCCTCGTGCAAGATTGTTAATAAGAAAATGGGAATTTGAGTTTGCTGGGGTGTGTGCTGGGATGTCCCCTGACCTGTGATGGGAGATACTGCAGTGCTGGTTTCTGTTAGAGGGTCAGAGCTATAGGGCAGAAGTGACTCCTTTGGGCATCTGATCTTTGAAGAGACTGCAAAAGAGCAAGTAATGCTTAACACCAAACCAGAATTTTTACTGTTATTGAAGACAGGGTATCTTGCTTAGAGAACTGTGATTAGCACAGGGACACACAGTGTCTCTAAAGACCAAAAGTCATGTTATTACTTTTCCTGGAGAGGCTTCTTGTATCCTTACCTGTGTTCCCCTCATCCTTTCCCTACCCCATCCTACTTTCAGTCTCACCTGGATCTCCTGAGAGCTGTTTCTCATCAGAGCCTCTGAGTTTGCCAAACTCTGCATTGGTGGTGTGATGTACTCGAACAAAGATTTCTTTGAGATAATTGTCTTCATTCAAGGAGTAATTTGAGATTTATATCCTGATGTCCATAAATAAAAGGGCACAAAGTCTATGGTCTGAACACCATGGCCCTGGATGAACCTGGGGGATTGCTGTCTCCAGTGAGGCTCCCATGAGGCAGTCAGTGAGTATTGTGAAGTGGCTTTTCCATCCAAAGAAGGGCTGACGTGAAGGTACATCAAAGAAAACAATGAATGCCTCCTGCTCTGACCTACATATTTCATTCTGAGAGACTCAACTACATCTGCTAGAACACTTGGAACAACTGTTATCTTTTAGAAATGAAAAGTCATTTCTCCAGGGAATAGCATGGGGTGGGGTGGGGGGGGACCCTGTAGTGGCTTGCTAGGGTGCAGAACATTTAAACTCTGCTGTATTGATCGTAGTTTATGATTGAATGTAATCATTACTGTGTCTATATTTTTCTGTTTCAATGAAACCATCAGGCAGTGAGTCACGCTGTGCATGTAACCTGGAGGAAAGTGCAAAGAGGCTACTGAGGAGTAGCAGTACAAAAATACCATTGGCATCTTTTCCCTAGGAGAGCAGGGCTCTGGACAATTTCCACAGTCTATTGCTGTTTTTCTTTTACATATATTCGCTGCTAAAATGTGTAATAGAATTGAGGACACGGTTGTGAGTAAAGAGTCTTCTCACACATGCTGTTCCATAATTAAAGAACAGCTATAATAGAAATCCTGCTTTTTGCTTTTTTTTTTTTTTTGCATTAACGAGCTCAAATTCTTATAGGCATTAAAAGGGCATATGCTTTTCTTCCAATTTAGAGATTAAAAAAATCTCACAGCAGATCAAGAGGAAGGCTGCAGTTTGAACTTTTCAGTGAAAGAAGATGCACTGTCATTAGCAACAAAACAATTTTAATTAGCCCAGTCCTTGATTTGTGGTAACACATGCCAAAAGGATAGTAATTTGGAAGAATGGGAGATACTATCCTCTTGGTTAAGTACAGAGGGCTCAACTCCATAAGAAATGAGCACCCTTCAAAATATTTTAATTACCTGGATTTTAGATAACATTTTTGTTGTTGGGTTTGGTTTGGTTTTTTTCCACTGAAGATACCAAAATCGAATTTGGGAATTCTCTCCTCCTCCCTAGCATTCGGCTTCTTTCAGTTCCATTCGTGGATGGAGCATATTTTTATTAAGCTAAAGAGAAGAAAGTCATTCTTATTAGCAATGCCTCATTGCATTAGAAATCAGGGTCTATGTCTATCAACCTGTGGAGATGCAGCGGGAAGACATGATTGCAGTTTGATACAGCTGTGCCAGGCACTGAGTAAAGATTATGCACTCAGCCAGGCACCCTGTCTCAGAGCACAAGTGAAGAATGCAGTCCTAACTGCACAGAGCAAGGTCATGCCAGAGTGTGAGCAATGGCAGCAGAGCCTTTCTTTAGTGGTTTGAAATGTCAGCTCTCTTGAGTTAAAAAACAGAGGATTTTTAAGGGAGTTTCCCACAGACCTCATCTCTGGGACATGATACATGCCAAAACCACCCCAGCAGCTGCATGCTGCAGCACAGTGGCTTGTCTTCTGCCCCAGCAGAGCCTGGAAGGATTTTAAAGAGAAATGCTAATTGCAACACAGGATAACTGCGTGCTGGAGCTGGCTAACATATAAGTCCCAATTTCTCATCCCCCTGCTTGCCAACTTATATCTGATGTGGTTAATGGAAAGCAGATGCAGAGCTACTTTAATGGTGCCCTGCAGGGCTGTTTCTGGGCCTCCCACCCCACAACTTCCCAATTGAGGGGATGTGTTAGAATCATAGAATCACAGAACCGTGTGGGCTGGAATGAAACTTACAGATTATTTAGTGACAACCTGCTTGCCATGGGCAAGGACACCTTCCACTAGACCAGGTTGCTCAAAGCCCCATCCAAACAGGCCTTGAACACTTTCAGGGATGAGGTATCCACAGCTTCTCTGGGCAACCTGTTCCAGTGTCTTACCATCCCCACAGTAAAAAATGTCTTCCTATTATCCTGTCTAAACCTTCCCTCTTTCAGTTTAAAGCCATTCTCCTTTGCCCTATCATTACGTGCTTGTACAAAATCCTTCTCCAGCTCTCTTGCAGGCCCCTTTAGGTGCTGGAAGGTGTATAAGGTCTCCCTGCACCCTTCTCTTCTCCAGGCTAAATAGCTCCAACTCTCTCAGCCTCTTCTTTGGAGGAGAAGTCCTCCTCTAGACTCTCTCCAAGAGTTACACCTCCTTCTTGTGCTGGGGTCCCCAGAGCTAGGAAGCAGAGGATGAGATTTATGCATGTGTTCATGGCCACGGTGCCAAACCCTCCCACTTCCCTCCCGCACTGCCCTGCTAAATGCCTCTGTTGATGGCAGGAGAGGAGTGCCTGCTGAGGTGTCTGGTGCATGGAGCCCCATGAGCCACCATGTCTGTTGTGCACCTCTGCATGGTGGCCCTGGCCACTGACACCCTACTGCCCCTCCTGACACCTGGCACCCAGCACAGTCCTGCAGGGGGCTGCACCACAGGGCTGCGGGGAATGCAGGAGGGGCAGGAGCCACACCAAGGCATCCCAGGCTTCGACTTCGGAGCCAAGCCAGGGTTTAATTTCTTCTTTTTCAAAGAAAAGAGAAAAGAATCTCTAGTCCTAGGGGCATCTTCAGGAGGAGCAGGCGCTCAGGAGCCCCTGCAGGTTGAGACAGCCTCTTTAAATATTTAATTTCTCTTGAGGTGTGATATGTTCTTCTGTCTTCTGGGAGACTATTAATTTGTGCCTTTTTTTTCCTGAGGGGCACTTTACTCTTCTGGCTTTTAAGTCCATTTTTGGTATTCTGTCACATATTGATGTGTACTCTGAGGGGATCTTGTCAATTGGAGACAAAGTGGACTCTGCAAATCCAGCAGGGGTAGCACTGCTGGTGTTTTGCATGATTTGCTTTGATGGGGGTCTTCTCCATGTTATTGAGAAGAGCACACTCAGACAACCTAAGCAGGGGTTGGGTTTTCACCTTCTTTATTCCAGCAGGGCAGTGAAAGGTGACATTTGGGCACAACGTGTGGTTAAATCCGATTGTATGAATTGGAAACAAAGGTAAACATGAGGAATTTTTTTAGAAAATAGCTAGATGAGAAGCAGGTCCTTCAAAAGCAGGGTCTCTTTCTTAATGTCTGTGAAAAAAAACATAACCAGTCACTGATAGCTGAGCAAAAGACTTTGACCTAGTGGTTTTGCAGAAAAAGGGGCTGGCTTTTCAATAGCAACCTCTTGCTAGGTTGTTGAATCCTATGTTGCATGGAAACAGCATGAAACAGAAACACAAGTGCAGAAATCAGAGATGTAGCTTAAAAATGAATGGAGAAATGTTTCTTGTTTCTTTATGCTGGGGCAAAAGTACATTTCACATCTGTCACACGTGCCACTAACCCCAGGGGTGGCCCAGGCAACCTTCCACTGCCACCAGCTTCCTCCCTGTCCAGGCTGGCAGTCAGATACCTTGTTCTTCTGCCAGTACACAGAGCACATTTAAGCTACTTGTCATTGTGATGGCAGAAACCCCAGAATGTCAGCAGAAAAGTAATGTTTTTCTCTGTGGAACTGTGTTTTAAAAGGATTTTTGAAACTTACTGGGAAAATACTTACACCTTGAAGAAATGAATGGTAGTAGTAGTCTGCATCCTTACACAGACAGCTGTTATCTATTTTATTAGTCAGTGCTTGGATCTCGGAATCAAAATCTGAAATTCATCAACACTGGCAACACCCTACAGCGTCTTCCCATGAAATGAATACTTCTGACCATAAGCATTTTGAAGCAACTTTGATACTGGCATTAAGTTTCTGTTCAGAATTATTTATTTGGGAGGAGATTTCACAAAATTCCTTCCTTTGTTAAATAGCAATGTAACATATCAAAACACAGGCATTTGGATCTAATTAACAATAGCAAGATTTTTCTTCACGAAGAAAACAGAGAACCACTTTGGCCCACACTGTGCTTCCTGCATATCGGTTAGTTGTTAGGAAATAATTTCTAGCATTTTCTTCTCTTTGCACTTTTATTTTGTGTACTGTTTTCTGGCAAAGACACCGTACTGGGGTAGTCTTGAAGCCTTTTAAAAATACAGGCAAATGCTCCTTTATTTCCTGAGGTTGCATACTAAATTATAACATGAGTTATTTTGTTTTCCACTCATTTGTCTCAGAGAAATAAACATTAAAAAATCTGAAATAATTCATAATCTCCAGACAACAGTGATATACTTAATATGAGGGAAAATAATTTCCATCTATGTTACTGCCACACAGCCCTCCCAAAGAGCACTTGGTGAGTAGCTCTGATGTTACAGAGGAACATCAGAAAATCTGAGATGATCAGGAAAATATTCTGGAAAGTATAGTCATGTACCCCAGAATATTAATTTTTCGACTAGAATAGCAAAATGCATCCAAAGCTGGGATTTTCCAGCTATGCATCATTGACGTGTCTTGATTTGTGGTCATACATGTATGTAGCCTTTTGGTTCCCCTTTAATGCTAAATTTCCTGATGGGTAGATGGAAAATGACTACTCCTACCTTCAGCTGGCCACTACCTCCTTATCTGCTCCTGTGTGCCAGCTCTCTGAGCAGATGCCTTCTTGCCCTTATATCAGTGACATGACATTTTCTGCAGGATTGGTTTTTTCCATTTAAATGTTCTTCAGTGTTCCTCTAACATGCATATTCATTTCTCTTACCTTATGAAAGGAAAGCTTGGCTCCTCTTTTTTTATCACTTAGAAAGATTAAATTAGCTTCTCAGCTGATAGTAGACAAGGTATACTTCATATTCCAGAGGCAATCTGACTACAAGGGCTGAACTGAGCAAGAGTAATTCAATTGACTCTACTCAAGCTGCACTAATTTACAACAACTATAAATTAATCTTTTCTTGTGAAATATGTCTAGAAGTGACCTTGCAGTATCCAACTGACTGAATTAATTCTGGGCAGCATCTCACCCTCAAAATAATGTAGAAGTCATTTTTAGGAAATTAGCCAAAACTTTGCATTTTCACCTTTAAAGGATAAGTCAAAGGGCAGCACTGGAAGAAAGATGAGGGCAGAATTAGGCCAATTTCTTACATAACCACATACTAACTAATTTATCTATGATACAGATGATGAAAACATAATATTTTTCAGTGTTTTTCTTTCTTCTCCTTGCTTGTTCCTGTCTTTTCATGGTATTTTTTATTCTCCTGTTTCTGAACAAAAGCCTACTCTGTACATTTTATTAATATGAAATATCACAGAAGATGAAAGATCCAGATGGCTGTGTGAAGACTGTGAATCTGTAAGAGAGATCTTTGCATCTCCTTCTTAAGCCACCCATGTTTTGCTTGTTTGTGCTGTTAACAGGACAGCCAGCGTTACTGCAGGGAGACATCATGCCACAGGACTAGGGTGCTGACCTACCCAGCCAAGGGAAGGCAAAAATGAACACAGGAAGTTTTCTATGAGGGCCACTCGATTTCACCCAATGAATTGGAGCTCAGGCCAGGCCAACCCAACCTGGCCATGCCATGCTGCCTGCAGTTTCTTTGTCACCACCAAACAAATCCATATTCATCGGATCATTCAAACTGAACGTTGGTGTGCTATTTGGGACTGCAATGGCAAAGGTCCCAGTCAGCATGAAGCTTCCTGGTCTTCCTATGCCAACATGATTCTGTGATTTTATTCTATGGTTCTGTGACTTGCTGTCCCTTCTTTGATGAAAAGTTAAACCAATATTCCCCATCTGCCCCTGCTACCTGGCAAATGCAATCAGAGCTCTTTACTTAAAGTAAATAACTGAATACATTTGCCTTAAGCTACCCTTAGCACCTTTTTAATCAGGAAAAGAAAGCACTTACAGCAATTAAAGCAAAAGTCAATGTGTAAAAATCAGCTTATAAATTAGTTTCTCTGTGCTGTCAATTATTTTAAAAACATTTTTGACTGCTTAAATTAATTCCAATTTGAATTCAAGACGCACGTTGCCACAGAATGAAATTCAGGACATCATTTTTTTCTCATCACTACTGAGCTTTACAGTCATATCTTTTTACTTTTTTTCTGCTGCTCTTGAGTCATCGCTAATGAAAGTTCTAAATATAGGTATGACTAACAATGCAAACTTTAGAAACTGTATGTAAACTACCGCAAGAAAAACAGATCAGAGAGTTATGCTCACCAGAAATTCAAACAACTGTTGGCAACCACTACATGCAAGTAATGATTACTGCATTTTTCTCATTAGAAAGGCAGCTGTCATATAGCTTACGGTTTGGACAGAAAGAAATAAGTTAGCATATTGCTTAAGAGCTGTCTGCTAAATCCTTGCTCTATTTTGCCAAAAATACACTAGAACATAAAATCCTTCATTCCGCAGAATAATAAATGTCATGTTTCCATTTCCCAGTGTCTTGTCAGATTGTTTATGATAATCAGGATCAAATAAGACAAACACAATGAGCTCTGGACCTCAGACTTCAGAGCAATAGTTTTGACACTGCCAAAGAAAAGTGACAAACCAAGCAAAGAGTAAATGCTTAGTACTGTTGCTTAACCCATCACAAGGCTACAGTTTTTATCTTTCAGTCACAGTTTCTGACAAGAAGCTACCAATAGAACCTGAGACCTCCACTGTCAGACAGTAACAGTCAAAGGCTCTGGCAGTCATATGGTCAGGACCAAAAGTAATTTGGCAAGCCCAGGTAGAGGCATCTGAGTCAGATGGGTAACCAAGCATCCCTTGAGAAGTTTTGTGCTGAAGGACCCAGATAAAGCACCAGCTGATCAACCACCAGCTGATATTTAGTACTACTACTACTACTACTACTAGTAATAACAAGGATGACGCAGATGGGATAATGCAAATGGAAGTTCACCACTGAGCTCTTTTTCCCCAGTCATTCTCTGCCTCTAATTCCCTCATGTTCAGGTCCATTTTTCCCATATCTGACAGTCCAGATTATCTGAGTATTTGTTTACAAAAACTGGTACATGAGTTACCTATGGTGAGGACCATTCCTGCACAATTGCAATACATAGTTGGACAGTAAAAATCAGGGCTGTTTATTTCTAGCATGTGGAGTAATTGAGTATTCTGTGTTACTGGATGCAATTTATTACCACCAAATTGTTTGAAGAAGTAAAAACTAACGTGAAGACAGCTTGACCAACCTCTAACCAGTGTTGATGCCAGATTTAGTGGATTCAGTGATACTGAATTTAGGAGAGTTCTACTGTCTTATGAGGACTTTCACTGGAGTCTTCTGTTCTGTCTTATCTTATTGTCAGCATATTCAGCACCGAATTATCTGAACCCATAAGGATAGCTTTGAAGAAATCTGTCAGTTTGAGATGAGATACTCACTGAGATTTTCATAAGAGCTTATGTGTTTTTTTACCTTGGCGTTTATGAAACTGCCACGTTGATGAGAACGATTCCCCAAGTTTTGCTGTACCATATGGTCCATGTGCTGTTAGGAGGCCATCTACTGTGTTTCCTTGTTAGTCATTCAACTACATATTGCGTCCATCTGCAACTCTCATATGTAGTTTCACTGTAATTGCCCTTTTCATAGTGCATTTCATTCTGCTTCGTGCTGGCTTGTGATAATGTTCTTTCCAAGACATGCTTCACCAAACCCTTTTAGAAAGATGCAGTAGTGCCATGAATGGCAGCATCGATGCAGGTGCTGAGCACAGCTCTAATGTAAAGGAAGAAGGGTATGGGTGCTTGTCTTGGTGATGAATAGAGACATTACTGTCCTTGCTCTCCTTCCCCTCAGTCCTCAGCAAAGCATTTCTGCTGTTCCAGAGATACAAAGGGTCTCCTTAGCCAGCTGGGCTTGTGCTACTCTTTTATTCCCCACACTTTGCCACACTTCAGGTCTTGTCCCAGCTCCATGTCTCCTGAGGAATCTTTAAGAAAACCTTCCTCAACCACTGCCTCACGGTATCTTTAAGACCCCTGGAAGCAGCCATGAGAGTGATATTTGTGAGAGGGTGGGACTGTGAAAAGATCCTGCAGCCAGATAACTGTGCTGTGATCATACCACAGTCTCCAACCTGGGCAGGAGCAGCCAGTGTAAAGGTCGTACACTGCACTCTGGTGTCAGCAGAGTGATAAGGAGCCACCTTCCCTTCTGCCAGTGCTTGACAAATCCTCCAGCACAGTCCTGGCTTTTGGGATAATTCAAGGCTGACACAATTTGTATTCCCTTAAAGACCTCATTACACATATTGCTCATTTAACCTTTAAAAAAGATGGAAGAAAGTGTGCCAATGGATTCTGGCTGATAAATATCTAAATTAAGTAAATTTAATTAAAAACTGTTGTAAATGTCATCTAATCTGTGGATGCTGCAAAAATTATGGTTGTAGCTTTGAACCAGTTTCAAAATGTATAAGGATCTCCTTACCCAATTTTCTACAGAATATTTTTTTCTTTTTGGTTTCAGGAGAACAGTCAAATTGACTTGTATTTTATTGTTCAGTAAAAATATTGAATTCAAAATTGGGATAACTTTCTTGCATCTTGTTACTGCCAGGTGATGCTGGCTGGAACACTGGTTTCTTTCTAAAGCCATTAAGTGTTATTTTGCCAGATAAAAGATGGGGAAGGAAAGAAAGATATGTGCTAAGTTTCATCCAGGGAATCCTGCTTCTCAGTACACAGGAAATAAAAAGATCAATGCATTTTTTTTCAGCTTCTATTCTGGCCACGTTGTGCTGTTTGGGTGAAAACACCCTCAGCCCCTATGTTACTTTAGTGCACACCAGTGACAGCTACTCAGTGTGGAGCACAGTTTGATGAATTTAACAAAATCTTGTTGGCTGACCTTTCCATGCTGGAGACATGATTTCATTTCTGTTGTCTGAAAATGAGCACCAACAAGACAAGTTATTTCCATGTCTCAGCTGGAATATCATAGTCTTAATGTGTTTGCAAGTATTTCTTTATCTGTATAATGCTATGACTTTCAGGTCTATTTAAAAATAATAACATTTTTTTCCTGTATACTTTCTTCATGTACTAGCAAAAAGCCATCTTATTTTATCTTTTTATCTTTTTCTTTCCAGTCACTCTCTATGCTGCAAATATCAATCCAAAATCCTCCTGCTTCTTGGAACAGCGGGGTGGGAAAGCTCCCAGAGACATATTTGCAAACTGATGCTGAGGCACATGCAGAAACTGGTTCAAGACCCAGTTCACAAGTAGTATCCAAATATGCAGGATCCCAGACAGACAAACTGAGTGGAGTACTGGCACTCCAAATTCAGTATTTTACTCCAGTCACATTCCGACCTTGCAGCCAAGTTGGTTCTTCTCGTTTAATCATTCTTCTGATGTCATTAAAATTTAAGAGCCTGATCCTACTGTAAAGGGCTTGGGTTTTCTTTTTGGTTTGTTCTTCATTAAGGCAAAGGGGATCATTCAACAGATAATTTGTGCAGAGGGTGACCTGGCAAAGCCACACTGGCAGAGCTGAGTTGGTGGGCTCCAGGGTTGACCAGCAGCCAGGAAAGGAGTAACCAGCAGCTACAGCAGGGCAGAACAGGTAACCCACACCAGCAACAGGAACAGCTTATCAGACTCTGCTTTTAAACTCACTGTCCTCTGTGGAGGTGGCAAACCCAATCACCTGTTTTCCTAAGACCTACATTGATGTAAGACAGGCATCTCTGAGAAGATTTCAAGAAGCAGTAAGTGTCTAGAAGCCTTTGGTGCTTTTGCTAATATTCCCCTACAAGTGCACCCTTCAGTGGAGTGGCTTATGAATCCCAAAGAAATGCAAAAAAGTGTAAAAAATGTTCAGAAAATTCAAAATATTAAAATCACTGCTCTCTAGGTCACAGGTCAACCTCTACCACAGTTTGAAAGATACTTTCATCTCATTTAATAAATCATCTTTTGAAGACTTTTGAAACCTTTCTCTGCTGCCAGAGAACAGATTTGGCTCTAAAGAACATTTATGTTTTTATTGCTTATTGTTCAGATAGTACAGAGCAATGTGCCAATTCTGCTCCCAGTGAAGTCAGTGACATGTAAAACTGGAGTGATGGAATAAATTCAATAAAAGGTGAAATAATACAGCTAATACTTGTATGGATGTACAAAAACTTGTGTTTGAGATTAATCCTGTTTTGGTACAAGGAGAGGGAGCAAGAACAATGTTCCTCTATAAAAGTTCAGATCTCAGGTCTTTATGAGTATGCTTATTTCAGAGAAAATTCCTTTCTGCCTTTTTTCCTGGTATCTCCTATGCAGGGATGAGTAATCTGTTTTTTCCAGTTTTAGCTGAGGGTTACTATAGCAGGTACAATATGGAAAAATATGTATAAGGTAGATTTATTTCTATTTGCAACATATTTTTCAGCTTTGCCTACGGCTTGCTCTTGAGACCTTATTTCTTTATTTCATACCCTACTACCTTTCACATCCCCCAGCTAAAAATAGCCTTCACCTAGAAAAAGAATCCTGCTAGCAGTTCCAGATCTAGATGGTATATACATCCCAAGTGACTTCAGGATCTCCTCAAACCACATTTTTCTCTATTCCTCTTGCTAACACTGCCTTTCTTACCATTTCCCACACTTTGAGTTTTCTTGGGAGTATTATGACCTCGCATACGGCCCTTCTGTCCCCAGCTGTGCCTTTGCCCAGACCCTTTGCCTCAGGAGGACATTTACAGGCAGGTACTCCTTCCAAAGATGGAACCTGCTTCCTGGTGGTCTTCAAGGCAGAGCCAAGAGCAGGCCCTTGTGACAAGACCAAGTTGATCTTGCTCAGCTCTTGGGGCAAGGGCAGCTGGATCCCACCACTCCACATCCTCCTCTGCCAGCTCAGCCCTCCTCTGGCAGCTGCTGCCTGGGGAAAGAGAGGAGGAGAGGACGGGACATTAGCTAGGGAGCAAAATCTGCCCCATGCTTGCTGGTGTCTCCACATGATTCCCAGATAGGCACACAGGAAATCCCAGAGCTGTGAGTGCAACTCAATTCCTTCTTCAAAACCTGATTCCATGGAAGACTCCCATAGAAACTGGTGGGCCTGTTTAGGAGAACAAGCTCTATCCATGTTAGCAATAACTTTTAACACCAAGGTGTAGAGAGGTCAAATTTGAATGTGTGTAACCCCAACTCGTCCTGTCTGAATTTCCATAGACTATCTAGCATTCAACAGAACACAACATCCAAGTGAATTACACTAAAAATCACCATCCTTTAACATTAATTTACACTTATTTTCTTGCTGCCTTCTCCCTCTTTGAAAAAAAAAACCAACCAAACCCAAAGACAACTATTTCCCCTCCTCAACATTCACACAAAGTCACTGAGCTGATTCATTTGCATGCACAGCCAGCAACAGAAGTGGCAGGTGATTCTTACATTCTCCTACTAGCAAGATGCCTATCATATTGCACCCTTAAAGCCCATGAGCTTTTCCGCTGAGCTGGACACCCAGCATTGTCATTCCTAAAATATTTGTGAGTGCTACAGGATTTTCTAGGGAAAGATTTCTTGAGGCGAGATTTAGTCAAATTTAATCCAAGTCACTCGGTGCAGCTCCATTTGTTAAGAACAGCTCCTGTGCTTGAGAAGAGCCCATCACTGTGTTTTGCCTCACAATGCTGCAGAACACAATAACAACAACATTAAACTCAATACCCTGAAGGGGCAGTTGTAGTCAAGGGTCACATTTTCCTTCATTCCAATTAACCTACTTGTCATATTGGATGGTAGATGCACTCTGCAAACTGCCCTCAAGTGTTTCTCATGCTCTTTTAGTAATAGAAAGTGGGGAGAAATAAAATAGTTCATGCTTTGCTATTTGACTTGTCCTTGGTATTTCATCTTATTGGGAAACCCAAAGAAATTAATACTGTTGTAAAGATTTTAAGTGTCTGAAAGCACAAACAAGCTTCTGACTTGTGCAGCATGCCCAGAACACCAGTGCTGGCAACACCAGTTCTGGGGAGAAGAGGGACCAGACCCTTTTGTTCTTGTCCAGATTTTGTTCAACCCATCTGCTCCCATGCCAAATAAAAGAGTTATGGTGGATGCCAGGTACCCACCAAGGCCATTAAATATCTTCCCCTCCTAAGCTGGACATGGGAGAGAAAATATAATAAAAGGCTTGTGATCAATAAGGGCAGGGAGGGATCACTCACTGATAAGTTCACAGGCAAAAAAGACTCAACTTGGGGAAAAATGAACTTAATTGATTACCAATTAAACAAGAATAGGTTAATGAGAAATAAAACCAGATCTTAAAAACATCTTCCCCCCCTGCCCCTTTCTTCTTCCTGGACTTGAGTTAATACAGAATTCTCTGCCTCCTTCCCTTCAGTGGTGCAGTGGACTGGGGAGAAGAGGTTACAGTCAGTACACCACACATTGTCTCTGATGCTCCTTTTTCGTCACACTTTTCCCCTTCTCCAGCGTGAGGTCCCTCCCACAGGAGACAGTCCCCCAGGAATTTTTCCAACCAGTCCTTCCCGCAGGCTGCAGTTCTTCACAAACTGCTCCAGTGTGGCTCCTTTCCTTTGGGAACAGACTGTTCCAGTGGGGTCACAAGCCACAAAATCATCAAGGTTGCAAGAGATCATCTTGTTCAACTGTAAACCCAGCATCACCAGAATCACTCCTAAACCACAATCCCAACTGCCACATCCAGACACTTCTTGAACACTTCCAGAAATGATGATTCCACCACTTCTCTGAGCAATTTCTTCCGATGCCTAACCACTCTTTCAGCGAAAATTTTTTCTAATTTCTAATCTGAACCTCCTTTTGCCTCAATTTAAGGATATTTCCTCTTGTTCTTCCACCTGAAACATGGCAGAAGAGACTGACCACCACCTCACTAGAACCTCCTTTCAGGTAGTTTTAGAGAGCAGTGAGGTCCCCTTTGAGCCTCCTCTCCTCCAGACTAACCAACCCCAGTATCCTCAGCTGCTCCTCATAAGATGTTTTCTAGACCCTTCACCAGCTCTGTTGTCCTTCTCTGGACATGCGCCAGTATCTCTGGAAGTGAAGCCTGTCTTGAAGTGAGGGGCCCAAAACCAGAGACAGGAGGCCTCACTAGTGCTGAGTGTCATGGGGACAATCCCTGCCCTGGTCCTGCTGGCCACACTATTGCTGAACCAGGCCAGGATGCCATTGGCCTTCTTGGCCATCTGGGCACACCTTGGCTCATGTTCAGCCACTGTCAACCAGCACCCTGGACTGGGGACTAATGTTCCTTCAGGATTCTCCAGGGCTGTTTCTAGGTGGGCAGGAAAGGCAATGTATAAATTTGTATGAAGCACATCTCAGAGTGTGGAGAACACTGTTCTAGAGAGTGTATTTGCAGCTACCCTGTTTCTTCCAAGTTTGTATTTCATTTCCAAATCCTGCACTTGTGTTGGAAAAAAATATTCTCTGAGTTCTGGACTTGGTTTTGGATGGTAACCAGTAATGACCTGTACCCATTTTCAGCCAATATATGCCATAAATACAGGCAGGAAGTGTTTTGTGCCCCTGTTTCTCCCCACTAAATTGAATGTATTGCTTTTGGGGAAGAGTTCCATCCACTTGCCAGAGGTACCTCATTCACCCTTTTATTTCACATGCATAATGAAGCACTCCTGCACTATGCAAGGACCCTATCAAGCCAAAAGAGAGCAGCAGATCATTGTGGAGACCAGAAATCTCCCCTTTCTTGGCACCCCAGTGATTTGTAAGCTGCATACTCACCAAATCACTGCCTTCACCACTGCAAAGCTGTGCTCCAGCCTGCACCAGGAGTGCAGCCACAGCCAGTCCCTGAGGAGTCCAACTTGGGTTGTCTCATTGACACCTCAGTGCAGCCAAGGCTGCCATTGATGCCTTTGGGATCTTGAATTGTTTTTGACAGCGTGCGATAGGTTCACTGGACATCTCTATGAAGATTAGTGATTTAGGTGATTAAACTACAAATAAATTTCAGCTCTCCAGTTTTCAAGGCATGTTTGTGTCTCATCTTCCTCCGGTTAGAGCAAGTATTGCAGCAGGAACAGCGAACTTATGTGAGTTCCCCATATGCCTTGCTGTGTTGATTTCTCTCCTGCTCGTTTTTATGTGAAGTTTGGCACTTTTAACATTTCCATGCCACAGTTTTATTGTTAACTTTTCCTGCTTGAGTTAATTGAAAGCTATAAAGCACCTGAAATGCCTCAGAGGTTTACACTGTCAATGGTGAGATGAACTTTTCTCATATCTTCAATTCCCTCAGAACACTTTGCTTGCAGATACAGGATAAAATGCAGCTGGAACTTTGCTTGGTTTTTTTCCTCTCTGTTTCCAGATGATTTTGAGCTCAGGTGAAGATTTTAACTGCTCCAGTTAAATCCATAAAATGCAAAAATATCTCAACAAAATATTTGATACTGTGAGACACTGGGACGTCTCTCTGAAACCAATCTCTGTACTGCAGCAAGGAGATGATGCACTGAGATTTTCAGATGGAAGGGACAAGGCTTTTCACAGCTGTGAAACATGCTCTTCTCCTTGCTGGTGCTGCCAGAAGTGGGAGCTCTGCAGGCCTGGATCTGCTTTGTCATAGAATCATAGAATCACAGAATGGTTTGGGTTGGAAGGTACTGTAAAGACCATCAAGTTCCAGCTTCCTTCCTGTGGGCAGAAACACCTTCAACTAGACCAGGTTGCTCAAGGCCCCATCCAATCTGGACTTGTCACCAATTTGTTTCTCTCCTGGGTCTCCACCTGGAGCTCTGGGGCTCAGCTGGCCTTGAATGTGAGAACTGTGCAAAAGTACCCTGATTTAATAAAGCACATTCTGGATTTTCAGAATACTGCACAGAACTCTGGTCTAACAATCATCCAGCCTGACAGGGCTCCTTAGGTGGGGAACTTCCAAAAGAGGCTCAGAGCGAGGGTTTGAGCTGAAAGCACTTTAGCCTCAAAGAAATGGAATTTCAAAAGACTGAATTACAGCATGATAATAGCAAACATCTTCCTCTTAGGCAGAAATCTGGGAGCAATCAGGATGGATCTGCCATGCCAGTTGTTTCCGCAGAGCACGGTGGTGTTGCTGTCTCCTTGTAAGCAGGATGGGGGGAAAGGCAGAGGAAAGGCTCACGTGAAGTGGGCATCCCACCAGCTGGATGTCAGCCTGTGGTTCAGACCCAGTCCATTGCCACAGGGAAAATCCTCACAGTCGGTGGCCCAGCCATGGATCAGTAGCCTCCTTTTCTGGCTCGTCTCTTGAATCCATACAGTTTATCTTGACCCTTGATACTCAGCTGTGCTTCCTGAGGAAGCATTAAGTTGCCTGAGTTTGCATGAGCACAGAATCCCATGAGCTCCCAATAAAATCCCAACATCTCTTTCATTACAGGGACATAACCAAGGAGGCAAAGTGGGGCACCCATACTGATAACTTATTTTTATCATCACTTCCCCAGTTTTTTCTCTTTGGCAAAACTGTCTTGAGCATCTAGTTATTCTGTGACAGTGAGAGTGATAATAAGAGGATTTTTTTTCTTTTTTAAGTATGGTGTTATTCAAGATCAGAAGACTTCACATCATAAAATATCATTAAAGTGTGAATTCAAGGTTGGGAAAGATGAGGCCTTTACAAGACTAATGCAATTAATTCTGCTCATTAACTACAGACTCAAAATACATACACAGAGGCTGATCTCACTTCTGCTGTGGAGAGTTAGGTCTGAAAAATTATTCTTTTCCAGTGGAGTTCCCAGTGATAAGGTGACATGGAAAGCTCCCTCCCTGTATTACATACTGGTGAACACAAAGTCATTGCAGGAGGAATGCTATATGCTCTAAATCTTTTAGTGTGCAGTAACTTCTTGTCAAAGTAAGAAGCTTAAAGAATTTAAGGTCCAATACTAAATAATTTCAGTAATTGAAATGAGTTAGATTGAAAGTGGATTTCTTTGCCTCTTTTTTTTTTTTTTAAATGTAATCCTTCTCACTCTGCAATCCGTGTCAGCACTAGAATTCTGGAAGGCCTCAGTTCTTTATGGTTTACCAGAGCTAATACCAACCTCAGTCCTTCTTGCTTTCTTTTCACAGAGGAATTCGCACAGTGGGATATTTTCAATATAACGTAACTTTAATGTAAAAAGCAATTTATTTTTCCAGCAGCTCTCAGTATTCCCTTTGCTATAGCTGAAGGTATAGCACTATCAGCCTCATGATCAGCCTCTTCTTTCTATTTGGTGCTACAAGAAAGCCTATGCTTTTGTTTGCCTGCAATCATTGAATGAGCATGTTTGTGTGCATGTAAGAGGAAGATGAGGAGAGGGAAGAAATAATCATCTGTCCTGCCAATATAGAGCCTTATTTGCTGGGCCCTGGGGAGCTTTCCTTCTCTCCTTTCCCGTTTGCGCACAGTCACACTGCTTTCTTTATCTCTCCTGTGATTACTTGTTTTGTGTTCCCACAACTCCTTGGGAGGCAGCTCCTTGGGACAGGGACTTTGTCCTATAACCCAAAAAGCACAATGTCACCACCATAAACTAGCCACTCTGCAGATAGTCAAAGCAATGAAGCCTGGTCTCCTATGGACATGGGAGGGAGGGTGAGAAGGGAAGGGAGGGAAGAGCAAATCAAGAAGCTCTTAGTTCTGCCCTGCACTGGAGAGGGAAGAGATGGGTAGATTTAGAAAAACAAACTCACAGGAAGATTTCAGAGCTAACTCAGACTATTAGCTAAAGTTAATGATCACTTGATTCAGTGCAGTATATTTAGGGTTCTGCCTTGCTTGCACCAAAAATGCTGCCCTTGGTTTACTCTTTTCATTGCATGAATGCAACTCTTCAAGGCTTGTTTCATAGATTTTTGTTTCCATCTTCTGGTCTTAGTGTCTATTAGAAACATAGCCTTGAGGCAAACTTTCTCACAGCAGTGCCTTACTTTGTTGTATGCTGCAGTACACGAAGTTGGCTCTGACAGCATTAGTTCTGCACTGGTACACTGTCAAACTGGCTGCAAGAAGTATTGTGAAAAAAAAAACCATCTGCTAAGTGAAAATAACATCTTGGTTTGGGTTTTTATGCAACTGTTTAACTCCATTTAAATGTCCTCTTTTACCACATCTGAGTTTCGAAACCAAAATCTTACTGCAGCACTTGCATTTGACCTGAGTTTGCCAATGAGTCCAACTGACAAGTGCTTAATGTGCTTTTCGAGCTCCCTGTCTATCAACCCTTCTCTGAACTAAATAACACTCAAGCAAAGTCATGATATGACTGGTTTCTTGGTTCATTCTTTAGTCAAAACTCCACAAGAAAATACATTTTGGTTGGATTAAATAATCCTAAGAGGTCTTTTCCAACCTAAATAATTTTATGATTTTATCCTGAGGATATAAGCTCAGACAAATGTGGAAGTTTCTCAAGACTCAAGGGCTCTTTTTGTAAACCTAGACCAAATATTCCTATTTAGTAATGACAATGAGAATCAAGGAATTTTGCAGTGAATGGTACACACTGCTTACACTGTATGAACAACTTTAACAGCTTCAACAGCTTCAAATTTGTGTCTGATTCAGCCTTTACTCAAAGTATTGGAGCCTAAATGGATCAAGCACAAAAGCGTTTCAGCCTGGGGCATTGGGAGTGTATCTCTGAAGGCAGATAGGATACTATGATATGGGAAAGACCAAGTGATCTTCAGAGTTAATTTTAAAAATTATTATTACTATTATTATTATTATTATTATTATTACTACTACTACTACTACTACTACTACTACTACTACTACAATTCCTGCACTTTTCCAGTGCCTACACTGGAAAATAGTGTAACAGGTGATTCCATGCTTGCATGCCATGGCTCTCAAGTGTTCAGGGCTGGTTTATAGGTCCTCCAAAGATAAGAATTGCTCACAAGACACCCCCACCTCCAAAGAAGAAGGGTCAAGGATCCTTGTTATTTTCAGTCACTCTTTTCCATTCAACAAGCAGTGAGGAGATATGATCACCATCCCAGAGTGGCTGATGAGCAACAGGCAGCTGTAAATATAAACAAGTCTTTACATCTTGGCTGTTGGGTCAGGGTGAATGTGAGCAAAGTAAGATCCTTGCTACCTTTTCTCCCTTGTCCCTGGAAGGTGCATATTTATGCAATGGGTGTAGTGGAGAATACTTTTCATTTCTCATGTATTCTTTTCTCTGGTTGCTGTAATGTTGCTCATTATTTCTTCTCACTTCACTGGAATTCTCCAGTTGGCAGAAATGTAATGAGAAATGTACTCTTGTGAGGGCATTAGATAAGGAAAAGAATTGTTTTCAGAAGGATGTCATAGATGAGATCCTGAAACCATGTTTGCATAGCTTTTAATGTTTTTGCCGTATTATTTATCCTTAGTGAAGTGTAAAACTGAAGCACATCAGTGTTGCCTAGGAATCAGTATGAGGCAGCTGAGAAAATTTGTTAGTATGCACTTTTTCTCTCACAATGTATTTGTGTATGGAAAAGTACAGTGAACTTTTAAAAACTGCACAATTATTTAACTGTACTGACACCAGGTTTTTCTTTGGAAAGAAGGAAATGCATTTCAAACATATAAAGTCTGTTACCTGTGTCCCTTTTACTATACCTCATTGTTCACACTGTTGCGCTGACAAAAGAGTTATATTTTTTAAGTTAATGTAAAATACAAGAAAAATCATGTATGTTTCTGTATTTCTCTCTCTCTTCTCTTCACCTTAGCAAAATACTATTTGCCATGTCTCATATCCAAAGTATTTTTAGAAACATAAGCAAGACCATTAACTTAAAACTGCTGTTACAATTTGTGGTTGGTTCATTTTCTTGGCTAAATTCAAGTATGAAATTGGTGTTGCAGCTGGAATTACTACTGAACACAGTAATGCATAGCTAAGCCCTATTAAGTTCCTGTAAGAATTAAATAAATATTGTAATATTGTTTGAATGTTATGTTCATTTTATTGAGTTTCTGCTTGCACAAACGCAGAACTCTACTTCAGTCTGGTTTTAGTTTTCAGTTCTCTGGTTTACTTGGATCAAATACTGATGAAAACCTCTGGGCTAACAATCCCAAACTCACAAAGATCAGATTCTGGGCCCTCTAACAGCAGTGAGAATTCTGTCATTTAGCCTCATAGAATCCAAATTTTGTGTAGCTTTGCAAAACATCACCCATTAAATAACTATGATATCTTTCCACATGGTACCTTGCTTCCTTTCCATCTTTCTCTCTAGTCATTGCTCTCAAAATCATGAACCTGCTTCAGAAACTCTTCATGACTAAGGCCCTTGGTTACCCCCTCTCAGCCAGAGTCCTTACTCTGATGAATCATGGAAACATTCTTGCTATGACCAGGAGACTAATCCACACGTTTTTGCATTGACTCCATAAATTAATTTTCAGCAAACTGGAAAGTCTAAACAGTGACCAAGGTGGGAAAGTGTTTGTGGCTCCTCAAGCCCCTTTTGCACATGCCAGAGGTCACACGCAATTTCAACTTGCATGCTCAGACTCGCCCCCACAGCAGCGTGTCCTTCTGGAAGCATCCTGGCAGGCATGGCAGGGATGGTGCGGGCTGTCAGATCAGCTGCAGCTGGAGGTTGCACTGAGGGATTTTTACACCAGCCATCCATGGGTGTTGAACTCTGCTGCTGGAGACAGGTGCTCCTTTAGACTCGCTGCGTGCCCAAAGACAGGAGTTGCACCTACGGTAAAAAGTTTTGTGGACCCACAAATATGGTCCTACAGAGTAAAACAGTCAGTGCTGAGGCCAACTTCTCCAAATTTAATATTTTAATCTCAGATTAGTCCTGGTCAGTGCTATCTGCCAAGCATAGTTGCTCTTGTGGCTGTACCATTATGAGTGCCCTCCTGGAGTGCCTCTCCCAGTTTGGTTTCATCTGGAAGCTGAGTTGCTCTGCCATGACAACCAGTGTTTTAAGTGGGGACAATTGGGAAAGGCCCTCCTGAACTGCACTCCTGATCTGAACTGAAATACCAATGTAGCTCATCCAGAGGCTCTGCCAAAAAATGACTCACAATATCTGCTCTGAGCTGCTCTCTGGAAGTGCTCTGGCTAAAGAGGAACATAAGAGAAACCATGCCTAAATGTCACTGGCCTGAGCTGGCATGAGCTGTCCTTCCTCTTTTCCCTTTCTTCCCTGCCCTGGCATCACCCACATCCCTTAGATCATTCTTCCATTTCAGCTTTTTGTAAATGAAGAAACAGTTTTAGTTATTGTTTTGAAAGGCTTCTCCTGTCATCCATAGTCTATATTCTGTGGTGCAATGTATCTGGTATCCAGCTTTTCCAAGTTACAGTGATATATTGTAATAAGGATGTATGGTAAAAGTTTGGGAATTAAGTTACATAAAACTCACTTTTAGCTCTTCATTCTTCTGGCAAAATTATGATGAGAAATCAAAGTTTCCATTTCCCAATTTAGAAAAAAGGATGATCAAGTAAGAGCTCAGAAAAAGAGTCTCTGAATTTTTTTTTTTTTTTCTATGGAAAATTGGAGAAGGAGTTGGTATTTGGGACACAAATACCAATTCATTGTGTACTGTCCTCATTTTCCCCATGCAAAGTGCAGTTGGGAAGAAAAGCTCTAGTGGGTTCACATGCTAATTTTTCTCATTGCCTCTTTAACTTGCACAGATTTTTCAAATATTGACTAGGCTTTGAACTTGACCTACTTAAGGCACTGGATATGGTTTTCACTTAAACAAATGCCCCTTCAGATCATGTCAGTATTATAAAGGGGCCTTGCAGCTACTGTGAACATTGAGAATATCAGCATCTTAATACTCCTTTATACTGCTAGACATATTGTGAGGGAAGTCAGCTGTCCTTCTCTGCTTCTCATGGCTTTCGTGGCTTTCAGTGTTGTTTCTCAGGACTAGTTTATGCCAATTGGTATGAAATATAATTTATTATCAAGTCTGGACCTGCTGATCACCTCTAAGTAGAATCCCTCAGATCAACCTTTGTCTTGAGCTGTGCCTAAAGTGGGAAACCCTTTCTTGAGGCAGGGTCAGAGGCTGAGGAGGCCACAACTCTCCTCTGTGTCCTCTCCTTGCCTGCAGCAGCAAACTCATCTTCCTTCTGCAGCTCATCTCTCCTCTCTGCTGCCTGGCATTTGGCCTGCTTTATTTACTCTTCATTGTTCAGGGAGGCATTTTGTGCTTTTCATGCAATCTCCCCAGGTTTCTGATTATGCTCCATGGGCAAAGAAGCAAAATACAATTCAAAGTCAGCCTGGTGAGAAAACTCAAAGGCATCTGCTGACAGAAAGAAAGAGAAATTATACAGTGTTGTGGCTTGCATGGATTTTTGAAATGGAATCTTGAATACATTTTTGATATATAAAATCCTTTTCCTTCTACACAGTTTCACAAAGAATGTTCTTACTGTCACAAATATTCTCAGCTCACCTGAGAAGAACAAAATAAATGACCTTTGCAATCTAACAGTTTCAGTCACCCACGAAGAAAAAACCATATTTTTTCTACTCCTAGAAAATCAAAGTGCTTCAGTCTAAAAAGCAAGGACAATTTTGATAGTAATAACAATAAAAGTAATCTTTTACCTTCTTTGTCTAACCAAGATTTCTGCAATGGAAACAAACATCATCCAGGACACTGGAATACAAAGGGGGCAGGCAGGGTGAGAGGAGGCAGAGCTTTACCCTCCGCGAGTGGAGGGGTGGTTTGTGGGCTGGGAGTTTGCAGAGGGAAGGAAACCCAGAGAGACAAGGAGAGCTGGAGAAGCAGGACCCGTGCATCGGCCCCACTGCAGGGGAGGGAGGGTGGGAGGTGGCTGTCATACAGCTCTGGCTCTCAGCTGGAGGGTGGTGAAGGGTAAGGGAGGGCTGCAGAAGACCTGATGGACAAATTTAGCTGGAGACTGGGCCATGCTGAGGGATGACCAGCAAAAGATAGACCAGCTTAGTAAGTGAGGGTGGCGCTTGATATCCCTGTATTCTGTGGCTCCCTAATGCTTCTCCCACCTGCTGAGCCCCAGCCCTCGCTCCCTGCAGGTCTGTCCCCACCCGAAAGGCTGCAGAGTCTCACGGGTGCCCTGCAGGGACAGGTTCCCGCAGTGCCGTGCCAGGGTGTCCCGGTGCCCGCAGGGAGGGATGCGCCACCGCCGGGCTGTCACTGCACGGCCACCGTGCCACAGCTGCCCTGTGCCGGGAGCCTGCAACCAGCAGCCAGTGCTGTTTAGTTCTTAAACTCATGTGTACTTTACCCAGATTCTTTTATTCAGCCCGATGAAAAATATTCTGTTTGATGTTTTCACAGACAGTATCTTAAGGCGTAACTTCGACTTTTTCTCTAGCGCTGCCCTTTCCGCAGTCATTATTACTCATTAGGTACATTGTGCAGAAAGCAAAGTAGGTCACGGATGAAAAGCCCCATCTTAGCGAGAGGCACCGCTGTAGCACAAAGCTATTTTCAACTTTCATGAGATAAAAAATGTTTTCTGTAGGATGAAAGCTGTCACTGCCAACTTACAATTGAATGCCAAGTATGTAAAAACTTTCATTTTGGATTCCCAGGCTTTCATATGTTAAATGCATTGTTTTAGAATTTCAGTTCAAAGATAATTCCCGCTGTATAACCCACACTGACTTACACATGCCAGTAGGGTGTGTGCTGAGGACAGGTACTCAGCTGGTAAAAATCATTGTCAGCTCCATCAAGATTTCAACCCATGAGGATTTGTCCTCCAGAGTCAGCAAAGGGGGAGCAGTAGAGGAGGTGATCTGGGTGGGCACTTGGGGGCAGGATGACAGCCTGGAGCTTGGGAAAAGTGCCTCATAGCCCTGCCTACCTGTGCATGGCACTAAAGAGTGAGCTGGCACCTGCAGTCTGGGATGACTTCTAAAGCCAAGATGACAACTTCAATTCAGCACCTAAGTGCACATCATTCTGTCGTCATTATTTCTTTGCACTCTGACCCATTAGTTAAAACAAAGACTTAATTATTGTTTGATTGCTCCTCCAACTTATTTTTCATGTTACTTGGAGATGACAAATAAATACAAAGTCAGACTTTCTGGAATGATCCTCAATCTCTTTAAATTGCTGGGTGTTTCTTTTCTGGCTCTCAATTTAACAAAACACCCAGCAAATTCTTTGTTTTATCCAATTTCTACTAAGACTTAAACTCTGTATTAAAGTAGGAATTAGACTGCACTCATAGTATGTCCCTTCATCAACAGAATATGTCTGAAGTACTTTCAACTGCTAGAGAGGTAATTAATAAATTTATACTTTCAAGTTCTTACTACGTAAAATAAGTTGACATATATGGCAACAGAAATGTTGCTAAATTTGTTTTGTTGGTGTAATCAACTTGCTCTACTGATTTAAATCTTTTGATATTTCATTAAAAATCTGTATATGACAGTTGAAATTAAGTCTTATTTTTCTCTTTAAAACAATAATTGCTTAAAACTTAAATGTAAAATATGACAACATAAGGGAAAAACTAAATTTATTATCATATATTAGAATAATATAAATTACAATAAAAGTTACAAACTATATGATTGCAGCCATGGTTTAAAAAAGAGACATCCCTCAACTAGAAGTTACTCAGCAAACACTTGGAAATATGGTTTGCTACAGTCACAAATAATTTTTTGATCAGAGATAACTTCTACTGTAAGTACAGATGGAACATTTTCTGCTTTACATTTTTTTCAAGTAGCTCTGGTCAAGGACTACGTCATTTAAATTGAAAGCCAAGTATTCACTTAAAAACATAAAAACACTTCTAGTGAGTAAAAACTAATGTGAAAGGATAAAAATTACTAGTTCTAAGATAATCAAAAGGCAAGTGACCATAAATAATTTAATTAGAAAAACAGAAATGTTACCTCCTCCGTTTAATAAAGGTGTTTAGTTGCTTAAAATGCTATAGAACATTCACTTTGTGGAACACACTGTGCATCTAAGTTAGCTTTGCGGAGATGATTCAAACACTAACGAAGTGTTGATTTCGCATATTTTAATTAATTCCATTTCCATTTAAATTGTAAGTAAGAAGGAATCATTATCTAATAAATAAGAGACGCTTTGTTTGGCATTTCAAAATTAAGTAACTCACAAATTAAAGATCTGAATAAATGTTTGTAAACCATGACTGCACAAATAATTTGATATGGATTTGCTCACCTTCTGGTGTTGCAAAAAAAAAAACCACATCAATTATTGATTACAGCCTTTTGTGTGGGGAAATATTCTGTAAGTATAAAGTTAAAACAAGCAGCAAAAAAGGATTAGCCATTTTCTGTTGATGATTAAAATAATAATTAGAAATAATTGTTTACATTATTTGGATTCAAACCAGTATCTACAACATGAAGGTGTCCACAAGTTTATTACACACCTCTTTAAAGACACAAAAGCAATCACCTGCTATGAAATCCAGCACTGAGGACCATGCATGGAACCAGGAGGCCTGGCCTACATTCCTTCCCTTGCTGTAGACCTCCTCTCTGTGCCAGGTGGATTATTTAATCCTTCAAAGGATCACAAGCTGTCCTGGCCAGGACAAAACTTTCAGGCCCATGGTCTCAGTAGGCACCCAGAACCACCTTGACACTGAGTAGAGATGTGCTATTCTGCTTTAATGTACATGGCAACCTGCTGTTGCTGCATGCACCATTTAGTTGATTATCTGACTTGTCATTTCAGAAAAGTTTAAGCTAAACCAGGCAGGACAATATGTAGGACGTGTCTGTCTTGGCCTGGGTTGTTTTATTATGCCATATCTACATTTAGGTTTTCAAGTTGCCCAGAAAAGATACAATGACAGCCAAAAGGAGAGTTGACCAAGTGGAAGAAAATTATTGTATGGAAGATAAATTAGAAATCTTGACTCCAAATTTCTGTGCTTGCTTAGATGTATTTTTTGATGCCTCCAACCACCAAAGGACAGTTGTTTGTCATATATTTCTGAGAACTAAGGTATCATGAAGGATTTCCAAATTGCAGCAGATTTCTTAACCACTGACTCTGAATTTTCTGAAATGGGCTTTTCAAGCTGGGGGGAAACACAAAACTCTGATGCCAAAGGTAAGAGAGATGGAAAAACTTGGTGCCAAAGTAAAATAGCACAAAGCAAGAAGTTCTGATTAACTTACAATGTGAAAAAAAACCCCAAACAAACAACAAACCAAAAATACCCAAGTGCTTGCTTCCTTGTTCAGAAGAGAAAAATGAGTAAAACACCCAGATTTGTTTGAGGAAAAGAGCCCCTTGGGTCTATATAAAGAAAGGTAGACTAAGTAAAAAGAAACAGACTCAGAGAGCCTGAAGGCAAAGGCTGCCATTCTTGGGTCTCCTTTGGGGTTAGAGGAGGCAAAAGGGACTGGACAAGCAGCAGACAGGGATGCAGGGATGCAGAATGTTTGCCTGCAGGTCACTGAGGAGCTCAGGATGGCATCCTCCTCACATGCCCAAGGGAGCAGGACTTGTTTTCCCTTCCCATCACATGTTCCTCATCATGTATAAGGGGAAAGCCACAAAGCAGCTAACAGTGCAAGGCTGCGAGTGGAAATTCCCAACATTGCATCTATCATGTCCTCTTGGAAAATGAAATGTCAAAAATACTCGAGGCTTTTAGGAGGACATAGAAAAATGAAAAACATTTTAAGCGGTAAGTGACTTGGTCAGTAATAGAAATAAGACCATAAGAGTTTCAGAAAATTATTTGCAGTAGACTCAGGCACACAGAAATTGTAATACATGTCACTCTTTCAGTGTGAAAACTCCACATCTATGTAATGTGATTTGTGAGGTCCATACAATATGAGAGGATGAAGGTATTTCAGTCTCTGAGATGTCTTCAGATCTGCATTTTGGCTTGCAGTGCTTGAACTACAATGCCTATTTAGAGAAAATTATATGTACGGAGTGTATTGAATGGATGACTGTGCTAAATCTCTTCCTTTTCTGCAGGTCAGAGTTTATTTCCTGTCAGGTTTGCATTAATGACCCACTGACCTACTTTTCTGATCCACCTGGCAGAACTCTGCATCCCTGAAATCTGAGACTTTGTCTGCTTCAAAGATTTGTTTTGGTTAGGTTTTGTGACAGAAACCATTAGGAGAGTGACACTGCAGATAAAAATGAAATATGCTCTGCTCTTTGGTATCGCAAGTGTATTTTTATTTAATTGTGTAAGTGTTATCCATCATGATAGAATTGTCTGCTCCTTTTTTTTTAATGGCTCTGTGTTTTATAAGGTTTTCTTCTACCTCCCTCATATTACAAAGAAAAATGAGCTGTGTACATTTATCCAGTGATTTCTAACCAGTGCTGCTTCTTTGCCTGCTGTAGAGCAAGAGTAAGTGAAAAGGCAGGCATAATGGATCAGTGAGGAAAAGACATCTTCTGCCTGTCTTAAATCATCTACTTTACAGAGAATCTTAAATTGTTAGAAATAAAAATACCTCCTTGGCAGCTCAACAACTGCATATAAAACAAATCATATTTTTCAGTGAATTGTAAATGTCACCGTCTCAGATAACATTTATGCTTTCATAGAAATAGGAACTTAATTTTCCCCATTTATATTATTAACTTACTTTGGTGAATCAGATCACCTACATTAAAACAGAAGCAACCGGTGACTCAGAACAATGATATGTTTAAAGATCAAGAACAGCATTTGCAAGTATGAAGCTGCACGCAGATGGAACTGCTTCTTTGAACCACCAGATAAAGATTGATCTGTTAAAATCTTGCTAAAAACGGGCACCAAATGCTTGTTGTCAGAAGTGACTGACAGTCCTTGTCCGAAGCTGAAATGAAGTTGGGTTTGCCTATTCATTCAGTGGGTGCACAGTGACAGCGCAGGAGAAAGGGAGGGCTGCGATGGGCTCTGATGTGACAAGCAGATTGCCATTGCTTTGCTGTCCTTTTATAAATTCTCCAGGCTAGAAAAAGAAACCAACAAACCAAAAAAACCCCAACCAAACAAACACCTCTGTTAGTGCAATATATCGTTTACATTTCAACCTTTGTGGTTTGCTCCCTCTCCCTCTGGCTTGGTACTTGTATGGTCCCTCAACACCCCACTACACAAACCTGTCATGACCATATAGAAAACCGTACAATATAAAAGCCAACATCTTTATTTCAGCTTGTCAGAAGGGGAGTTAAGATGGGAGTTAAAGGAAATACTCAGAAATACCAAGGTTGGACAGAAAAATGTAGATTCAGCCCAGTGCCATAACCACAACCTTCCCATCTCCTCTTCTCCATGCATGTGCACTTCGTTTGTTTAGGAGCTGGGAAACAGTGACTGGAATATGCCCATGACACTCTGTAGGCAGAAGCAGCTTGCTTTGCCTGTGCTCTAGAGCAGCCACGTGTGTGGTGTTGTGAATCAAAACAAAAGTGAAGTAGTCAGCTTGGCACCAAGTATGAACCCTTCAGCCTGCTGTGTCTCAGGGTACATTGAACTAAGCACTAAGCTCATGCAGCTCCAAGGATGATCAGAGCCCTCTCAGGACTTGCTTGTTTTCTCCTACAGACATATCTCTAGTAGGGATTTCCCTCATGGTGCAAAGACTGGTCGTACAATACTCAGTTAACTCATTTCCCACATGACAAACTCAAAAAACTAATATTCAAAACATTGTAAAAAATAGATATCTACCTCAGTCCTAGCAAGTAAGGGGCTGATAGTTGCATGTAAGATGGGCATTACTTCATTATAATTTAATTTTTGCTTGACTCATCTCCACTTTAGAATAAAGAGATGCTTCTGGTGACACTGCCAATCTTTTTCATGCAGTTATATATTTACTTTGAAGCAAAAGAGCTCAGAGACTGACACAAATGCTTTGAAAATATGAGCTGCAAGTCTAACTCACACAAAAATATATGTGTGAATGATGATAGCAAAACCTGCATGCCAGCAGAAGACTGGCTGATGGTAGTGTTTCATAATTATACCTAAGTGAAAGGTTCTCTGCTAGTTTAGGGGTTGTGGCATCTAATTTGCATTTTCATGAATTAGTGGTTTTCACCACGTGACGAAAACATCTTGAGATATTAATGAAAGCAATGTAAACCATAAGTAACTGTCAGATTCCAAGCTGGAAAAAAGTGTTTATATTTCTCACCATGTATATCCCAACCATCCCAGCTACATGCATATTCCATTTCATGCTAGCATCCCTTACTCATGAAAGCAAAATGAATCAGAGGGTAGACTGTACAGCTATTTGATTCAGTCCCTGCAGACTGCATTGATTTTTGTAACACAATAAACATTCTTTTCAGCAGTATGTTTTGCTCAAAAGATGTTTATATTGCACTTATTAGACTTCAGAGCTGTTGAGTTCAGAGCTATCTTTTAAGGCAAGTCTGTAGGGGTTTATTTTTATGTTTCTGATTTTAAAGGCTGTCTTGACATGTGGCTGATTTAAGTCTCTTTTTAGGATGCTAATTTTGAATAAGACAATTTCACAGGTGTCCCTGGATTCAACCCAGGCTCTTCCAGAAATCCCTAAGGCCCCAGGGTGCCCACTAGTGACATTAGAAACATGAAAACACAAATGATGGCCCTATTTATTTATTTAACTATGGAGCGTTAGAATCTGTGACCCATGGAGCAGTTATCAAAGAAAGATACAGAATTGTTGAATGCTTGTGAGCTGACCCAGTTTGAGTATTTATCTGTGTTCAAGTGTGGCTTAAAAAAATCCAGTCTAATACAAATTTCAGGCATGTGAGATTCCTTACACAATTTCTATTTGTTCCATCTATTTCAGTCTTCATAGCTTGCCTTTGTGATCTTTGGGGTCAGTAATGGCTTGTTTTTCAAACTAAGCCTATGTTGAGCTAAGCTATGTTTCATCCTCAAATGAACACCTACATAAACACCTTCTTAGATGTTCCTTCCTAGAAAAATCCCAGAAAAGTAGAAAATTCAAAGTTTGCACTTGATTTAATGTTCTTTGAGTCACAGAAGATGATATCTGTAAAGAAATAAATATTTCCTTTCCAAATGGGAGCTCCATCCTGCACTCCTCTGAGGGGCTCAGTGCCCTCCTTTCACAGCCCTCGAGTGGAAATGGGAGCACTCATACAACCATAGAATATCCTAAGTTGGAAGGAACATACAAGGGTCATCAAGTCCAACTCCTGGCCCTGCATAGGACCATCCCCCCAAGAGTAACACAATGTGTGTGAGAGTATTGTCCAAACATTTTTTAACTCTGTCAGGCTTGGTGCTGTGATCACTTCCCTGGGGAGACTGTTCTAGTGCCTGAACAGTCTCTGGGTGAAAAATCTCTTTCTAATATCCAACTTGAATCTCCTCTGACACAACTTCAGGCCATTCCTTCAGAGAACAATATCCTTCAGGTCCTGTCACTGGTCACCACAGAGAAGAGATCAGTGTCTGTACTTCCTCTTCCCCCTTCCACCTCTGAGGACTGTAATGAAGTCTCCCCTCAGTCTCCTCTTCTCCAGGCTGAACAAACAAACTGATCTCAGTCACTCCTCATGCAGCTTCCCCTCAAGGCCCTTCACCATCTCCACAGCCCTCCTTTGGACACTGTCTAATAGCCTTATGTCCTTCTTATATTGTGGCACCCAAAATTGCCCCCAGCACTCGAGGTGAAGCCACCCCAGTGCAGAGCAGAGTGGGACAATCCCCTCCCTTGCCCGGCTGGCGATGCTGTCCCTGATGCCCCCAGGACACCACTGGCCCTCCTGGCTGCCAGGGCACTGCTGGCTCACGTTCAACTTGACATTAACCCCAGGGGCCTTTCCACAGGGCTGCTCTCCAGCCCCTTGTCCCCCAGTCTGGCTGGACATCCAGGGTTGCCCCATCCCAGGAGCAGGATCTGGCACTTGCCATTGCTAAATTTCATGTAGTTGGTGATTGCTCAGCCCTCTAATTTGTCGAGGCCTCTCTGCAGATTCTCTCTGCCCTGGAGGCACTCAACAGCTCCTCCCAGTTTAGTATCATAGGCATACTTACTCAGTAACCCTTTGAGTTCTGGGTCCAAGCCATTTATGAAGATGTTGAAGAGAACTAGGCCTAAGATGGGACTCCACTTGACAGCTTAGCAGCCTGATGTAACCCCATTTACTACAACCCTTTGCACCTGACCCTTGAGCTGGCATGTCACAGCCGGGTTGGCATTTTGTAAAAGCAAGCCCCTGGGCCTCTGTTCTCCATGCCTTTTCTTTCATATTTTCAGCCAAAGAGCTATCTATAATTTTTGTCACTTTCATTTCCAGTATGTCACTGTGGATTATGAAATGTAAGCCACCGTCCGCCCATTTAATGGAGCACATCACTGCGGATAATCTCCCTGGAATGTAAATCAGTTTACTGTTACCTGGTTACTGCTGGTACATGCTCAAAATGGAGAGGAGATGGCTCTAGCAGGCTGTAACTTTAATACATGGTGAGTATCTATCAGACTCCCCTTATTTCAATAGCCGTGCTCAGAACAACACAGAGGTGTGATGCATTCATCTGCATGCATGGGAATATCTGTCTGTATTTAGAACATCTCGATGACAAGAATCGTTCCCATAAGCCAGGTTTAAATGGAAGTTGCCTATCACATCTTTTTTTCTTTCAGAGAAGCAGCTCGTGATCTTTCCAGGAGGCGGCAGAGCAGACTGCCTGAAGGGCAGTAGAGGGCACCATGCCAGCTGGGAGGAAGGCCAGTCTGGGTCACACATCTCCATTCCTACCATGGTGTTCAACTCCACTAGCCTGACGGAGCTCATGGCAAACGACTCTGTAAGTATGGCATAGACCCTCTCATCCCTGCATTTCATATCCAGATTGGGGAAAAACACTGCAGAAAGGAGCAAGATCCAAACCAAGCCTCAGTAGCAGCTCCGGGAACAGAAGGTGTGGGGCTGAGGAGAGCATTTGGTGCCGCTCACTTGTCTGACAATGCTGATGCCACTGTAGCTTTAAGTCAATTGTCACTGAAGGATCAGTTTTTCTCTTACAGGCAGACTTTCTCTCATACAGTTTGAGAAAAGCTCTGCCCTTGAACTGGAGGCTTTACAGTAATGATGCAGATTTGCCTTGCTTTTGTCCCCACAAAGTGCTGAACAAAGAGACACGGGTGTTCAGTTTCCACAGAAAAGGCTTGTGAAAAAGCACCCGTGCACGTGCACACATGAATACAGCACACACATTGTCACACAGATACTGGCACAAAAAGATACTAAACCTCTTAATGGACGTGTCAAAAACTAAATCCTTTGTATTCTAAAAAAGCTGTTGGTGTTTTAATGACAGTGTTCAATACACTTACACTGCTATCCATGAGAAATGTTTGCTGCCAGAAACAAGGCATTTCCAAGCAACAAGTGGACTATGTGTTGTTTGTTCTATGTTTTAGCACAGAACCATGTGGGCCTTACAGGAATGACCAGCACTGACAGATGTGACCAACTTGTGTCTCAGAGCACAGTGTTAACCATGAGGCTGACACATAATGACACTAAGCAAAGCCCCTGAAGACATTATCAAAAACTTTCTGATTCCTGCAGGATGTCACTTCTTCAGCAGGTTGTATATTCACCATGCCAAAGTTTTGTAAGACTGTCATATCCTATTGTGTTGCATTCCTAGATATGGTCCTCAGAGCCTGCCAGGGGGAAAAAATCCCTATTGCTAAGGAAGTCCCAGGCAGAGGATGAGGAGAGGGGACAGAACAAGGCTGTGAAGGCAACTAGTTTTCCTTCTTTGTTTTGGGGAGAATTCAGAGGCTATCTCACAATAAAACCTAATTAGATCTTTGCATAGCAGTGTCCTGGACTGCTGATTAAATTAATGGGCATTTAACAGGTTGAGGGGTGGGTGGTCTAACCAGTACCTAACCAGATCTTTGATTATTTAGCAACATCTAAAAAAATATGAAGTCCTTTGTTCATAATGGATCATTACTTTTTATTATGAGCCTTTGTCTCATGCCATTGATCAGTGACTGATTAGTGGAACTTTATCTTCAAGTGGGAAAACATTTTGCTTTACCACCTTCCCCCAAGTTTTCAAATGTCCCCTTTTTCTGCCAACAAAATCACTCTACAATAGTTTTGATTTTACTGCCAACATGAAAGAATTTTTTGAATTACACTAAACAACTCATTCAAGCCGCCTCTTGAGCCCACAGAGGATTTTTACATTATCTGTTGGCCCAGACATTTTTCCTGCATTTGTATCTAAAGATTGTGCATATTGCATTCAGGTTCCCTTCCTTGAAATGCATAAAGTTAAAAGAAGAAACATTCTCAACAGCTTATTGTGTAAATCCTTCTGACACAGTTTCCACATTTCTGTAGGAGATGAGAACTGATCAGTACAAAGTAGGTCAAGAACTCCTAAGAGACACAGTGACTGCTTTTGATTTTTCTACCTTGAAGTTCAAAGAGCATGAGTAAGTTCATTGAAAGAGGAAGAAATGAGTTATTTAAAGAAATAAGGATTCTACTTTACATGTAGTGACCAGAGAACTTAAGAAAGAGGAGCAGGTCATGAACAAGGTGGTGTGTGCGTGCTCATGCACGTGCCTGTATGTACTTTCTAAATATTGTTTTGAGACAAAACTACCATTAATTGATGATGAACTCTTCCTAGCATTAAAATATGCTCTTTTAACAATGAGTTTGATGAGAAAGTTCATTCTATATGCTACAGCTATACACTATGCTTCATATCAACTTCAGTAGAGCAACTACTTCTTCAAACAATTCACTTGAGCTAAGGACTACAGGGACTGAAATTTAATAAAGACAGCAGCTACTCTCTCCTTCAGCTTCTGTAAGCTGAAGTAAGTAGACTTTCAGCATGGGAACTATATTTTTATACAGGAGCTGTACCCAATAAGCCACTTGGCTTTAGGACCAGGCATTGGTAACTAATCCTCTTTCGTTTGCAGCAGGGACGTTGCCTATATGGTTACGGTGTAGAGCAATAGAAATGTTAAAGAGAGTGATGATACACACTAGTGAGGAGTTACAGGATTGGGCCTTGATCAGATCGTCTGTGAGAGAGCTATATCCATCAAGAAGAATGACACTTTTCCCTTCTGTTCAAGGGACAAACTAACTGGGGGAGTTCAGGGGCATCATTCTCAGCTGCCACATGAACGTGTGCCAAACCAGGTAATGAGGAAAGAGCTGCACTACCTCAGGGCCCTCCTGGCCACGTTGTGGCTGCCTCTGACCCTGGTGAACTGACATTTAGGAGAGAAATCAGAGGAAGGTTAATGTGACAGATGGAGACAAATACCAAGAAATGATGGAGGGCTTATTCCAGAAACACTAGCGTGGTCAATTTAAAAGCTATTACTTGGATAAATTCCCCTTTCAGGTAGTGAAAGATGTTTGATTAGAGCTGTGTAGGTGGCTAAATTCTGTTCTGTACAACTCTATCACTATTAGAGATACAACCTTTGTTTCATACCAGAGAGAGAGTGAAAAAAACCTGTCTGCTGAATTAGAGGTAACATGAGTAAAAATTGAGAGTAAATTGCTCCAATTTACCTTGACTTTCTTTACTTTACGTATTTTTGTTAAACACTGCATATTACTGCCATATGAAAAGTCAGTTTTTCGTGCTCCACACCACTGAAAAGATGTGCTATAACATTACAGTGTGCTCTTCCTCATTCACGTTTTCAGTGGCCCACTCAGAAAACAGTCATAGGAGATGGTCTGTCCGTCCTATAGCTCAGAGCTATGATGTCTGTCTCTCAGCAAGTCCTGGATTTACCTCAGAGAATCCCTCTTGTCCTCTTGCTTTGTGCTGTGAGTGTCCATCCACAGCCAGGCAGGTGTGCTTGTTGTGTGGTACCTATGGAGGAAAGGGTTTGTTTTGTTCTACAGTTTTCTCAAGACAGAGGAATATTAGGGAAAGGATTCTCTGAGATATAGGACTGCTTTGCTTCTATAAAACTTCACCTATGAGCCATACTTGGACCTGTTGGAGCACCCAGCTCTCCCTGAGCCCAGCACTGGGCAAATGGGCTTTCTCTGGTGACCCAAGAGCACAACCTGTCCCATGGCACCAGCAGTCCTGGCATGAACAGGCATCACCTGTCAAACATAGGCACATAAAGCTGTTGACAAGCACAAAGGCACAAAGAGTATTTTTCAATGGTTCTAAGCCTTGCAACTGTTGAATAGTGATAGGAATTAAGAGCAACGTTGCAACAGCTGTTATTGTCAGAGATAAATGTAAATCATCATTAATAGTGAGGTAATATTTCTTCCTACATTGGCTGATGTAGCTGGGGGAAAAAAAAAAGCCCAGATGAGCCCCAGGGAGCAGAAGCCCTTCTTCTGGTTGCCAGGTTCTGTTTCAGACTTTGATCACAGCCCAACAACTACTCCACTCTTTTCTAACTGAATCAGTGGATGTAAGGAGAGATGCTACTTCTGCTAACAACCCTCATCTAGCTAAAGTGGAGAAATCAGATTTGCAGCTCTGGGATAGGCTGCTTGTGAATAGCTCTGATTCTTTTTCCTGCTGTGCAGTGACCTCAGCCAACACGAAGTGCATAGCTCTCGCTCACTACCTGTGAGTCTAATTGGTATTCTGTAAAAGTCCTCACAATGCCTTTTATTTAAAGCAAATGTCAGAAAACACAAACTCCTGTTTACTTTGTGAAAATTCCTTCAAAGGAAATTGCAAGAACCCTAACCACACAAACACTACCTCTCAGCACAGGCTGCACATCCAAGCACTTAATTTGGACTTTTGAAAGGGCTGTGCAATACAAGCTTCAAGATGTTTACTTTCCTAAGTCTCTTTCTGGCCAAGAAGAATGACTTAATTCACAGGGTGGTCCAAGCTTTGTTTTGTGTTCCTGGAGCCCAGATGCCCATTTGAAGACTCCCCTTGTGAGCCATGTGGACACAGCACCTCCCTGAGCTGAGGGTTTGGCTGCACTTAAGCATGGTAGAAGCATGAGGAACTGCTGGACTTCCCCCAGGGTGCAAACAGCTGCTCCCCATCACCTCCCATCCCACCACATAGTCACGGCAGAGGCACAAAAAAGACAGATGGAGTCAGCCCACAGGCTGGATTTGGCCTCCAGCTGGAACTGACTGACTTCATAGCTTGGAGCTAGTTAAGCTGAGCATTGATTGCTCGATGGCACCTTTTTTCTCTAATGATATTAATATCATCTGTGAAAAGCATGACAGTTTTACTCTGATGGCTACTGTGTATCTTACCTAACCTTGTATTCCTGCAAGTTAGGTGTTGAAGCCTGAAGTGGTCACCCAAGGCTCCCTGTACAGCTGAAGCAGGGAAATGGGCATCTCCAGAGGGTCATTTGTCTGATCTGTCTTCACCATCTCTTCTTCTGTTTTTCCTACAAAGGGAGTAAAAGTCTGGCTGGCTCAAGCTTGAATGCTTTATCCTTTAGATACGAAACTTAAGGCAGATGAATCTCCCACTCATTAAAGCAGATTATCAAATTATCTAGAAAGTCTCACTAGCTCCTTTCTCCAAAAACTACCCGCTCAGAAAGCTGGTAAATAAGTAGGATTGTCACTCAAAAAAATCCTTCTGCCCTATATGTGCAAAAATAAAGATTACAGTCTCTGGAGTATGGTGATTTTCTGGCCTGTTTCTGGGACAGCCTATTTTCCTGTACTCAAGAGCTTTCCTTTTATAAGAAAGGGTAGCAAGCCCCCACCAGATTTTCCTTTTCAATCCCCTTTAAATAAGGAAACAGCAACTTCAGTTAGCATGGGGGATCCCTATAACCCATGTCTCCCTCGGCTGTCCATCACTTGCCAGGCAGGTTGGCAGTGCACCCCAGCTGAGGGACCCACTCCTCCCAAATCTTGTCATAGAGCCTCCAAAACCCAGCCTTGCTTCCCTCACCTGAGAGCTTCTTTTCAGCAATTTCAATGGAAAAAACTGGAGAGAAACCCTGCTCACCTCAGTACTTCTATTTCTCCCTCGTTGACAAGAGAGCTTTCAGATGGTGGACAGGTATTGAATTTCTTTGTGCCTGAGCCATGTGTGGTGCAAAACAAGGTTAATAGATTTTACAGCCAGAGGGAGTATTCTGATCACCTCATCCAACCTCCAGCATCACACAGGCCAGAGGCAGGAGCTGTAATTACACCAAGTTTCCAGCAGAAATGAAAGAACTCAGTCTGGACCTAATTGTCCTGCCAATCACATCATCCCACGAGTCCCCAGATTCTTTGACCCTCAGTAATTTTGCTGAGGAGAGTTTATAATCACAAAGTGTCTCAACATGCAGCCCGCATCACATGCGAAAGAAGACTGCAGTGTTCAGCTTCAGAAGAAGAAGAGAAGAAATCCACGTGTATCTTCCTGCAAGTGGAGTTTTTAATTTGATTTTTATATTTTTTTCTCCACACAAGGCTAAAAAAGCAAAATGTAGATGTAACTTTCTCCTTCCCTGACAGAAGGGCAGTGTTTCTTCTCCTGCCTGGCTGCAAGGCAATTAATAGTGGCTGTTGGCCCCTTGACCTCTTGTCTGGTGATGTGTTTCCAAATGCATTTCTGCACAGTTCCAGGACACAAATACCCTCTAAGACAAACTCACAAGACTTACTTTTAAAAGTATCTAGAGGGAACAGTTACCAGACAGATTTATTGCTGATTTTTCTTTCTGTTCAGATATGTTAATAAAATGCCATTCTGGTTTAAGGAAACTTGGACCAGAGAGTGTTTAGACACGATTGCAATTATTCCTTGGAGCTGGCCTCATGTAAGCTTCTGCATTAATGAGGGATCATCTCTATTTGCACCAGTCCGCCAGCAGCACGACCAGCAAGCAATTAAATTCTAACAAGCACAAGGCTTGTGAGAAGACTCTCCCTGCACACAGACAAAGGTTGCTTGGGCTTGAAACCAAGCAGAGGGATGTAACTCTCCTTTCCTCACCAGCCAGCCCCTAATAGATATGGATTTTTTTCCAGTTAATACAGTGGCATGCCCTTATCAATTGCTATGTCATCAAGTCCTATGGAATGCGTAAATTCTCCCTCTGCTGGAATGTAATCCTATTTGGCAGAGCATTACAAGGGCTGTACCAAGAGCGATTGAGAGGTCGCAGCAGAGAAGCAGGAGAGGACTTTTGCCAGAGTGTTTTCAGCTGCAGGGGCCAACATGGCAATCCTCTTATCGTCTCTTTCCATTTCCATCCTCTGACATTCCAGCTTAGTGCTTAGCCACCATTTGGAGCAGGTGTAACTCTCCTCTCTGGATTGCCCTGATAACACTCTCCAAACCACATTTGGCAGTGCCAGGCTCCCTGAAGAAGGCTGGAAATCTGCCTTCCACACTTGGATGATCTGGAAAGAGGTGAGCTTTCTGGAGAGCAATACTGCTCCAAGGGCCCCCGGGTATGTCAGTGGTCAGAGATGCAAAGTGCAGTCCAGTACTGAAACATACAAACTGTTGTTTTTGTGTTACCTTTTAATGTTTTAATATGATATGCTTAGTGAATCTTTAAAGGATGATTTTTAAAGTTTCTAAGATAGAGAAAAGCAGTAATAAAAACTTTATTATTTTCTTTTTGAACTTGCCACTTTACCAGTAGCTGAATTTTCAGGTGAATTACTTTCCTATAAAATGTCATATTGATAATAATGCCCATACCTCCCAAAGTCGTCTGTTCCTTTCCTTTGTCCAGGAGGAACAGTTGCTTAATTTGATTTAAAGACTCCCAGTGGGGTCTGTGGCATGCCTGCTCAGATGATCCTGTCCAGTGCTTCATTTTCCTTTTGTGAGAAAGCTTTTACATAATGCCTAACTTAAGTTATTCTTGCTGCAATATGAACCCATTATTTCTTTTGCTTTTCACAAGGGAAAAGAAATTTTTCCTCTTCTCTCAGCAGCAGTCTTTTGCATATTTGAGAAATATTATCATTCTCCCTTCCCCCATCCTTAATCTTCTTTCCTTTAAGAAAAGCAACTCAAATGGAGTGATTCCTTCTGATAGGTCATGATTTCAAGCCCTCTGATCCTTCCTGCAGCTCTCTTCTGGATTCACTCCAGCTAGGCCGTATCTCTCTGGGATGCAGTGCCCAGTGCTACACAAAGTACTCCAGCTGAGACATTATCTCTGCTGACTAAAACAGACAAGATGGTGCATGAGTTTTCTGTGCTACATTTAGTAATTTCCAGAGAATCTACTTTTCCACAAAGAGCAATAAACTATCCCTTTGATCCTGATCCAAGCAGACTTTCTTACTAAAAAAAACAGAGAGAGAGAAATTAATAGAAATCAAAACTTACTTTGACTGTGTCTAGGAAAAGAAAACATTCTTAATCCTGTGCATGGTGCACTAGATACTCTTGCATAAACAAATATTCGCTGAAATGTACCAGCAGAACAGATTCAGGAAGTTAAGATAAGGACGTTTAGCTGCTAGTGAGGTCTTGTGTTTTCCCAGTGATCTTTGGTAGAGACCAACCCTTAGTCTCAGTTTTCATGGTTCCCAAAGTCACCACTGTTTTAGAGAACCCTGGGATCTAGCACTCAGTATCAAACTAAGCAGCACATCCATAGTAGTTGTTCCTTCTATTTGAAAAGACTAGCTTAGGATCTAGCTTTTCTTCCCTTATACTTGTGTGCTTCTAATGACCCTCATCAACAATAAGAGTTGACATATCCAAAGCCCAAAACAGTGCCGTTCCAATAGGGATGAGGTGTTACCAGAGACCCTTGCATAGCAGCATAGGAAGGTGTTACAGCTGTGGTAAAATGAGGAGGAAGTTCACCTCATTTGCCCAGTGCTCCAGGGCCCTCACATAGAGCCTGCATAACACCAGTCTCCTTTCCTGTGGAGACAACACTGGCACCGAGTCAGTGGTGCTGCTCAGCCCCGCTGATACAGGCAGAGCTGCTGATCCTCAGGGCAGTGAGTGGCCCAAACCCATATCTGCCCCACCATCCCCTCCCCTCCAGCCTGGGCTGCTGGCACCACAGCCACAGAAGGGTTTCTGCCAGCAGTCTCCTGACGTGGTCAGCCCAAAGCCTGGAGCCCTGTGTGTCCCTCTGCAGTTTGTGAATGTCACCTTTTAGCAGAGACTATTAGTAGGCTTTGTCTGATTGACAAGCACTTGTGTTTCACCTCAGATCTTCGAAGGCAGCAGGCGAGGGGGCAAAGAGCACTAATAGAATTCTTCAATGTCATTTTAATAGGATCACTGCTTTGTGCTAGCTATTTTTTCCCCTCTTTATCTTTTTCTGTCCTCTGAAAGGCTCTGTGTTAATGCCCTCTGGTGATACTGAATTCTTTCCAAGTTTCTCAAAAAAAAAAAAAAAAAAAGAAAAAAGTCCCACCAGCATTAATTATTGTTCCAGGAGGATATCTTCCCTTAAAGATGCAAGGTTTCTCTGAAGCCATCTGTCTGGATTTCCTTCCCTTGGGACAGAGAGAGCAGTTAGCAACTCAGTATTTCCAAAAGGAAAATTGCAGTTCATGTAGGTAATACAAATGACCCAGTTGCCCTGGGAAGGGAAGCGCCGTCTCGTGTGCGGTGTGTTCCATATGCTATCCGTCTACCTTCCTCAGTTAATGAGGCTCAGACTTCTTCATGCTGGTCAAGATAAATATAAAGCTCCCTAACCCTGAAATCACCATAGTGAGGTTGTCATGGCAAAAAAAAAGAAAAAAAGTTCAGTCCATCACAGATTATGCTGAAACCTGATACAAAGAGAGGCACTAACAGTGCCTTGAGACACGGAAACATGCCTGTGATGTTATCCAAATTACCATAATCTTGGTAGTTTAGATTTTATAAAACATCATGTTCTGTTCATTTTTCTAACAAGGCACATTGGGATTCTGCCTTATGGGAAGATGTTCTGAGAACAGGGCTGGGATATTGAAGCTTCCTAAACATCTAACTCAAGTATTGATGTTGAGACATGATAGAAGCAGAAATTCTGCTCCACACCACTTGTATTACTGTTTTGTGACCTGACCTGCAAAAAAAAATAGATATCTTATCCAAAATTTAGATCCCAACTCCACATTTCAGTTCTGCTGTTGATAACCAGGCAGCTTAATTATCTCCCAGAGTGATTATGAGGCTGGGTTATTTAAGGTTTGAAAAGCTCTTTGGAGGTTCTAATAACTGAATGTCAGTCACATACAGGAATAGAGATGTCTGGGGTGCTCTGCCCATAGGCACAGGCCAAAGGCTTGTGTGGGCGCTGCACACACCCAAACCCAGACATTTTCTGACCCACTGTGCACGCCCATGCCATGCATATTCGCTTGGGAAGCCCTTCGGCTCCATGTGAACAGCATAAATTGCTGATTGTGCCTACTGAAGATTATAAAACTAAGCTTAGAAACCTAAACTGCAGAATCCCACCTGGGCAAGGCTCTGAAGAAATAGCCAGTCCATCTCAAGGAACTTCAGTTATTCCTTGGTAAATTTTTTTTATTCTGTTCTGAGTGGCTATTCCAAGCAAACAAACAACCAAGACACAGAATCCTGAAATCTCACAGAACAACACCACAGCTCTGCAAAGCACAGCATTAGATCCTAAGACTTGAGAGACCATGCATCCTCCCTTGATTGTAAGATACAATGTCTACCCTGTCACTCTCATTATTAATGGGATGCTGTGTGCTCCAGCAGTTCTAGTTGGGTTCTCTTTGGGCCAATGCTTAGTGTGCCCAACCAGAGTCCAGCTCTGATTTGTAAACTGTCCAGGTTTTATTTCTTCCCTCATCATCATACTTGAAGATGTCCACAGGGACCAGGAAGGGGTTCTCATGCCTCCTGCCAGGGTATCTCTCCACCGGTGTGGCAGCCACCCACCCAGACTGGTCCCTGCAATGCCACACCCGGGACTCTTCTGAGTCTGATCAAAAAATCAGACCTCTGAAGGGACTCTCATACATTTGCCTGATCAATTTGTATTGCTATTTATGAATATTCTTTCCAATCAAACCCAATATTCAATACAACTTTTTTTTGTTTGTTTTTAAGTTTCAGGGTCTTTTTGAGCACCACCAGCTCTCAGAGTCTTAACTCAAGATGGTTTTCTCAGTCTAGGGGTGTCCACTTCTGGTCCATGGTGCTCTCTACTCTGTAAGTCATGTGAGTCCTAATGCATAATCCCTGTAGCTCCTGCAGTGAAAGTCATCTATTTATACAGGTGTTTCTCCAGAGGAGTGTAGATGATACCACAGAAAGGCATGGAAATGATCTTATGTCCGACAGGAACAGTGACAAGGAACTTGCAGTCCTGGGAAGACTTTCACATCTCTCATACATTGGGATGGACCTGCCTTGCTACAGACAGGTTAAGCTCACACCTCAGTCTTCTGGATTTGGACTCAGGTTCTTTCTGGAGACTGATGTCGATGTGATGTTTTTGTGGACAAGACGTCTGGATCTGTGGCGATGGGTGAATCAGAAGTGTTTACAGTTGGCTATTTTGACCAACATGGTACAGATTTATTCTTCCCAAAGAACAGTCTTACAAAGTTAATCCCCTAGAGACTAGGTTTAAATGCACTAATAGTCAGGTCAGAATGCAGAAATAACAAGGTGCTGTCTGGTGTATTCACTGGAGCTGTTAGAAACCTGTGGGATGGGTTTACACGTGCCTGCAGTGAGACTCGTTCGAACATACAAATGGTGTGCATACCTCACTTTGTGTATTCACACAGTAGAACTGGACACCTCAAGTTCCACCACTGATATTTTACTGAAGCCCGATTATGTCTCAAAGTACACAGGCAGACTGTAGCAAGGAAAGAAAGAAAGGTCCTTTTCGTGGAGAACATTGCCATCTTGTGCACAATTGCATTTACTTAGTGCCCGGCATGCTTGTGAGAGATGATACTGCAGAACTTGCTCACCCTTCTTGCATCTCACGAAAACTCCAGGATGCCTCAAGCAGAGTTCAAGCCCTTGAATGGAGAAGTATCCCTAAACAGCATCAGCTGTTACAGTCCTCAAGCAAGGATAGCAAGACCTAAACTGCTTTCTGGGATAGCACATTTTTTCTTTTTGTCTGGCCAGGAGCTTCATTAAGTATATTTAATGGAGAAAGCCAGCTGTATCACAGTGAAATCAATAAATAGTGGAAAACCAGGACTGACAAACTTCTATAGAAGTTTTTGTTCTTTAACAAGGGGAGTGGCAGCATTTACTCACAGACTATCTGCATGTGCTGGAAGCCATGAAGACTCACAGTAAGTACAGCAACAGTAGAGAATTCCTGTGCAGGAAAATCTGGCACAGATGGACAAACAGACAAACCAACAACTACTCTAGTTTAGCAATTGCCCTCACAGAATGCTTCGTAGCTCACTGTAGATAAAAATTACAAAAAAACTTGAAGTACCAATATATGGTTAGTAAACATGAACACAAATTCTCTTGGTGAGGAATACGAGACCCAGAGAAGCTATGTTGCTTATGTAAGGAAGAGCTGCCACAGCTGTAACAGGAGAAGCTGATCCCTTTTCCATGCCTCATCCATGAGCACATCCTCCCTAAAACATAGAGCAATGTATATCACAGCAGCCTGTGAGTCTTTCTGCACAGGTATGTGACAGATCAGGCATCCCAACATTCTCACGATGTCCACCCTGTGCTGCCATCCACACTCTTTTAATCATCTCCTTCATGTGGGAAGGTCTGCTCCAGCTGAGTTGTTGTCTCCCTGCCAGCAAAGCTGGTGGATGAGCCAGTGACTCCAAGCACTCCCTGTGTCCTGGTGGCCCTGAGCACCCCACCAGCTGCTTGCTGTCAGCCAGGGTCCCATCCTCCCTCACTATGGTTTGCATACGCTCCCCTTTTGATGGGGTAATGGAATGAAATGCACCGACACTGGACAGGGACAATGCAACTCCTCTGTCACTGCATGGAGGTGCTCCATTTCAAGGGGTCCTTTGTACCAGGGAAAACTGCTTTGGCCTTTAGAGGGGACCTCTGTGGAGGAACTGCAAAAAACTCACTTTCCTCCTGTCTGTATCCAGCTGAGCACCAGGATCTCCAGGGCATTATCTACATTTCAGAACAAGGTGCACGATGCACAACCCAGATGTTTTCTCTCTCCTTCTCCCTTTTCTACCTGCATTCAACATGGGACTACTACCGATAAGCCAGTGATGAGATTATTACTCAACTGTTTTTAAAATGACACTGATATCTCTTTTATAATCCAACACAAATGCATAGGACAGCAGCTAACTTTGAGAATGACAGAATAGTAGTGTTTTTAAACTGAAAATGCCATTTGACATCATAATGTAGAGAAAAAGCCTGTATTACCCACAGGGCTGGATCTGGAACATATGCCAGATGACACGATGCTGCTAGTTCTTACTGTCTTGTAAAACACCTGAGAGGTGCCTCTCACCTGACAGATTCATAGCTTTGCCTGAGCTTATGCTATAGACAGCTTATTAGCAGGCAAATAATACAGCAATATCTTTTCCTGGGTTGAATTGAAGAATTTTTTTTTTTTACCAATTGATTTTACTTATTGAAAACCTGCTGGATTTCTGCTCTTAGTGGTACTCACTTGCTCATCCCCAACATTTCTCTGTGGATTAGAGCATGCATCTTTACCTTTTTTATTGCTATACACTGAAGTAAGGGATGAAGTTTTCATGGGTCTGCATGAAATTTCCTCTGTGATTTAATACTGCCATCCACTCTGCTATCCTCTGTGCACAGTCTCCATCTACATACACGAAGTCCATCTTATGAGAATAGTGCTCTCAGTCTACCCCACTACCAAATATTCCTGAATCTTCATCATAATGCAAGCTCTAAAATTTTTCTTTATTATCTTCTTCACCTTTACCCTTCTTCTGTAGCAATGGTGAGATTTTGTTGCCCTGGTTTTACAGGGCCCCATAAGTTGTAACACTGTAACTGTAGTTTCCCATGCTTTTTCTGTAAACATGGTCCTTGTTTTTCTTAACCGACCGGGATTGTTTTGCACTTGTGGAATTGTTTTTCATTCCTTTCCCTGAGGTGGAGAAAGATGATTGACCATGTCTTTGTCCTGTAAACCTTCAGGGGTGTTGACCCTTTTCACCAATCCTTGATTGTCTTTAGAAACATATAAAAATAGGTAAATAAAGAAGGGCAGGTCTTTTTGGTTGGTCCTGCCTGGAGATTCAACTGCTGCTCTGAGACCCGCATGTTTCTTCTGTTGCCAGCTGCGCAACAGGTGGCACCCGNTTCTGTTGCCAGCTGCGCAACAAGATTTCTCTTTTATACTTCCCATTTGAGCTCCTTTAATCCTGCCTGTGCCTCTTACCCTTCATCTCTTTCACTGTTTCAAGGGCTCTCGCCTTCACTTCCTTCTCAGGGGGAGAAGAAAGACAAGAAAAAAACTTCTTCAAGCTCTTCTAGGATAAGCCCTTTGATCCGGACTTGGTTCACCCCACAATATCTGATTCACATCCCGTACCTCAGCACTATTGAATTTTCTAGATAGACATAATCAGAGTGAATACACTTCAGCTGGAGTTTGGGGATGTTTACCAGACAGGAAACCCAACCCTACATTTTGCATATTCTCCTGGTTTTGCTACATCCTGCCAAACTTGGCGCCCTTTTACCACCAGTACTTTCTTGTTAAAGACTCTAGTTCATGCCTTAATGTTGTGGCAGATCTTTGCAAGTGCCTCTTGCTGGGCTTCTCTGCCATGGAGGCAGCCCTCACAAATTCCCTTTCTTTTGGGGAAATGGGCTTTCAGCCACTCCAGCACCTTCTGATGCCTCAACACTTCCTCCATTTCTGACAGTTCAGGTGACGAGCTTGAATCTCTGTCCATACAACTGGGCAGGGCCCTCCTTGCCAGCTCTTCAACCTCATCTCCTTTCCAAAGGGAGAGCCCTACACCCTCATCTTGTTCCCAAAGGGAGAGCTCTTCATCCTCGTGTCTCTCCCATTGCGAGAGCTGTTTGTTGTCATTTTCTTCCCATGGGGACATGTCTTGGACATTATAGTCTTCCGCAAAAGACACCCCTCTGTCGCGTTTGCCATTTTCTAGGGAAACCTTCCCATCCTCCTTTTTATCCCCTTGGAACAGCTCCTTGTCACTGTCATTATCCCCCTGGGACAGCTATTTTTGATTCTTCCCTTCACCTGGGGACAGCTCCTTGTAACTCATATTGTACCCTCTAGAGAGCTAAAGTCATCATCAGCTTGGGACAGCTCCTCACTACTGCTGTTTTTCTGAGGAAAGAGCTCTAGGGCCTCTTCTAATTGGGACAGCTCCAAATCACTAGGGATGTCCTCTGAACCACCGTTGATGGCCACAAGCAATTCAGACATCTCTTCATAACTTGTCCTATTCCCTGGAACAGCCTCGATGTCCTCCTCCACTGGGGACAGCACCTGGTCACTTGTGCTGTCCTCTGGAGTGACCTCAGTGGCCTCTTCCACTTCGGACAGTTCTGGGTCAGTGTTGCTGTCCCCTGGAGAGAGCTTAATTGCCTTTTCTACTTGGGACAGCTCCTCATCACTTGTGCTGTCCACTGGGAAGAGCTCGCTGCCATCTTCCAGTTTAGACAGCTCCTGGTCACTCCTGCTGTCCCCTGTAGAGAGCTCCATGTCTCCTCTCTTTTGGGGCAGCTCCAGGTCACTGCTGTTTTCCCCTTGAGACAGCTCATTGTCATTTCCCCTTTGGGAATTCTGTTTCTGAGCCCCTGAAGGAATGGGTGGCACAGGCAGCAGGTGGCAGCTCGGGGACACATGGGCTGTGCCCTCCTGGGTCACCCTGAGCGGGGGCAAGAACACCCTGGGCACAGAGGTGTGTGGCTGCCAAGGACAGGGGCTGCAGGGCTGTGGCTCCTTCTCCCCTGCACCCCACAGCTCTGTGGCCCAGCTCTGAGTGTCCCTGGGGCTCTCCAGGCAGGGCAGTGGCGGCAGCCATGCCAGCCGTGGCACAGGGGACAGCGCTGGCAGCCTGTCCCTACAGAGGGACAGGGCCTGGCTCCGGCTGCCCTGTGGCGCTGCCTGCGGCTGCCCGAGCTCCACCCATGGGACCTTGGGGTGTTTGGCCTTTCTGGGTCCCACCTTTGGCTGCCTGAGGTACAGTGGCGGCAGCTTGATGGGTACCTGGGAGCAGGAGGAGGACGAGGAGGAGGAGGCGTGGGACGGAGATGGCTCCCTTGGCAGAGCAAAGATCCTGGCCCTGTCCGTCCACTGGCCTTTCCTTCCTGCCTCATCCCTCACTCTTGACCTCCTCCGCAGGCTCAGCAGTTGGCCTTGGGCGGGCTGGGAGTTGNGTGGCACAGGGGACAGCGCTGGCAGCCTGTCCCTACAGAGGGACAGGGCCTGGCTCCGGCTGCCCTGTGGCGCTGCCTGCGGCTGCCCGAGCTCCACCCATGGGACCTTGGGGTGTTTGGCCTTTCTGGGTCCCACCTTTGGCTGCCTGAGGTACAGTGGCGGCAGCTTGATGGGTACCTGGGAGCAGGAGGAGGACGAGGAGGAGGAGGCGTGGGACGGAGATGGCTCCCTTGGCAGAGCAAAGATCCTGGCCCTGTCCGTCCACTGGCCTTTCCTTCCTGCCTCATCCCTCACTCTTGACCTCCTCCGCAGGCTCAGCAGTTGGCCTTGGGCGGGCTGGGAGTTGGGGTTTCCCTTTGCCTTGTTCATCGTCTCAATATTCTCTCCTCTGCTGCAGAGGCGTCCAGGGAGCAGCTTCCTTCTCAGACTGCGGCTCTCCTGGTACTGGGCAACACAGGGATCTGCGCCTCTTGGATACCCTCAGCCAGGGTGGGGCTCCCTGATGTCACAAGGGTCTCTGGCCACCACCATGTCCCGCATCACAAAGGGCCCTGACACAAAGCGCCCAAAGTGTCACAAAGGGCCACCCCCGGCACCCCAACAGCAGTGGAACAGACAGGAAGTGGCACGGAGCAGCCCCGGACTCGCGGCCTTGTGGCCCCTGTTGTGCCCAGAGCCCCAAGAGGCTTTGGCCACGCTGGCACACGACAGCCCCAGCCGCACGCTGCAGAGCCCTGGCTTTGCAGGCTGCGCTGTCCGGCCCACGAGCAATTGGCCGCACGGACGGGCCGGGCACTTGTGGCCAGTGGCTCCAGGTGCCGCGGGAGGCCGGGGAGCAGGGCTGCCCCTCAGCACTGTAACTGTTGGGGAAATGGGCTTTCAGCCACTCCAGCACCTTCTGATGCCTTGACACTTCTCCATTTCTGACAGTTCAGATGACGAGCTTGAATCACTGTCTGTACCACCAAACAGGGCCCTCCTTGCCAGCTCTTGAATCTCATCTTGTTCCCAGTGGGAGAGGTCTTTATCTTCATCTTGAAGACACCCCCAAATAGTCTGTGCTAATTCACAGAAGGATAAGCTGCAGTCAGGCAAGGACTTTCCTGCCCTCCTTGTTAATGAAAGTATTCCCATTGACATTTAGGGGAGGGGATCAGGATGACACACGCTATAGCATGAGTCAGTTTCTGTGGAGACAGGCAATGGCTGGCTGAAAACCCAAGACTTGCTCTCACTAGCAAATGCTTTAACTTTTGCCTTTCCAAGAAGCAGCTTTGTGGTTGATGGAATACTGAAATGATTTTTTATAGGAGACATATTGCAACAGAGGCTTACAAATATGCACAATTACATACATCTCATTGTCCATTAATAACTTTTACATGGGCTGTTCTGCCTTAGATCTTATAATTTCTTCCTTATTTAACATTTGAAGTGTTAAATAGAAGCAACTTCAGAATTACTTGATATTTTTCCTGACATTTTTATCAGTCCTCAGTTTCTTCAGTCTGCTCTGTAAGTTCAAATTAATATGATGAAGTCCTGAAAAATTTGGCATGTTGTCAAGAGATGAAATTTTTAACATGGTATATGAAAACAAGTCATATTGTTCATCAGTCTCCCACAGAAGCCCAGACAGAGGCTCTTGCTGAGAGTCTCTTGCTGCTTGGTTTTCATTTTTGATGGTTCTGCCTTCTACAGGAGGGAATGAAGCTTTTTCCTGCATCACAAGAGCCATCTGCAAATAAAGAGACCTAAGAAGTTCAGTACTTCTTTTTAATTCTGTGAAGAGCTAAATACATCAATAAAATACTTTATGCCTCCTACAACCCTTTGATGACTGAATTAACTAAATGAGATTGAAATGAGGAGTTAAGATTTATAATGGGCTGTAATAAGAAATGAGTTCAACTGCCTTCTAAACAATTGACAGGGAATATATTAGTCAATATGATGGGGAAGCATTCCCCTTTGATCTCAGTGAGAGTAAAGTTTCTTTAGACATGATCCAATCTCAACAAATAAGCAGCAAAATGTTCACATAACGACAAGGGGTTTCACCCCTTTTGCAAAAGAACAGCTGCTCCAAACCAAGTTACTGACATTTCTGTTAGAAGTTTCATTTCTCATTGCCTGTGGAGCAGATTCATTTCTCCAGATTTCCAGAGCATAGTGACAAATTATTCTGAACTTGAGTTTTTAAAACAGGAATAAAAAGTGCATCTTAGCTTTCATGAGAATCACTGCAGATCAGAATGACTTTCTTCATGAACTCTACAAAGACAAATACCAGCGTTCACATGTCAGGCTAAATTGTGGCTTAGTACTGTGTGCCCATCCTGTCCAACAGAGCTGGATGCACACACCCAGCTTTCTCACAGCGAGTCATCTCACCTAGGTTAAATTACTCCTGCAACAAAGCCAACGAAATATCCACCTGAGCATATTTGGGAAAGCAGGTGATAGGACAGCCACAAGGAGGAGGGAGAGGCTGAGCTTAGCCCTTGGAAAGTAGGACCTGACCAAACAGAAGCAGGACAGCACAGCCATTCAAAGGACTCTCCATTTCACCTCCTACAGCCACAGTCCTGCAGCTGCTTCTGCCTATGAAGAGGTCCCTGACTGTGGCTGGATTCAGTACTTGGAAAACTGGCAGCTTAGCCATGACTTTGCCCCGCTTGCACAACACCTGGCTCTCCCTCTGCATGTGAAATTGATGCAAAACACTGCCCTCCAGGTTTGGTAGGGTTTGGTGAGTCCATATTGTGAATACAAGATCTGGGGAAAAAAAATTAGAAAGGTAACTTGTCCAGATCAGGGCAGCCTGCCACAAACATAAGCAACTGCTCACATGGCCTGGCTAAGCCACAGACTTCAGACTTGCACCATGAAGTAAACTCTTTTTATTACTAGTGGTGCACTTACATTTCACACAAAAAACTCCAGTGACTGTCCACTAGTGGCAAATCATCTGTCCCCATCTATGGCCCAGGGTTACTTTTCCCGACTCCCACCACCCACTGGCACGGCTGCAGTGTGGGATGAGGCAGGGATGCTCTCACAGCAGCATGCTGGACAGCAACTCATACAAGCCTCAGCACTGTTTATAGGATTGCTGCCTCTGATTTCTCCCATGATAGATAGACCCTTCTCACACCGAAGAAAAGTGAGCATTGATCTGACACTGTTGACAGGCTGCAAAAATATTGATAGTGCATTTAGCAACAGTGCCCCAAGCCTTGGCAAATGAGAGTTCATGCTCTCATTTTTTCCCCATTATATTGCCCCTTTCTGAAATGTATATTAATTGGCTGTTTTGGTTTGCTGTTTAGCAGCCAGCTTCCTTTTAAGCTAAAGCTCATTCCCCTAACTGTGTTTTCACAGCTCCTGCTCTGCCAAAGGGTTAAACAGACCTCATTATCTGTTTCCTGCAGACACCAAATTTCTACAAAAGGCCTTGAGCACGGCTATATGATTGGCAGGAAAAATAACGACATTAAAAAAGCTGTTTTCACACCTAGCCAAAGAGTGAGAAGCATAGATACCATTTGAAATGATACTCCATGTGGGTCTCATCAGCTGGGCAGGACATTTAGCCTCTTCCGGTTTGTGGTAATTCTCACACCTGCCCCTTTCAGCATGGCATCCTCCAACATGTCAGCAGATTAGGCAGTTGAGGATAGAAGATGGAGGTCAAACTGTCTTCATTTCTCCTGAATTGCTGAACCAAAATACAGCTGCCTATGAACCTGTGAGGCAGATCCTGCTGTAGCCCAGAAAATAGGGAGCAGGCACTCTCCCCCTCTCCTAGCCAGTCTCCTACATCCATCTCCCAGGCAGACTAGGTCTTCTTCTTGTAGAGGAAAGACAAAATACTACTGGGGGTGCCACAGGTTATCATTCCCAGGCACAGGATATTTGGCTCCCCACAGCTGAGCAGTGTAGGACAACCCATACACAGCCCTGGTCACCTTCAGGACCTCAGGCCTCTTGGTGACCCAAGAGCTCACAAACCCCATTAGAACACACACAAAAGGGGAAGGTAGCCATGGTTTTAAGACCCTGCTGGAAGAAAAGACTCTGAAGAAAACTGTCTGAAGTCCCACCTCCCCTTTTTATTCACCCCTAGCTTCTCTAGTTTCCTTCAAAAGGAATGCAGTCTATGTGATCTGAGGTCACTCCAAAGCACAATTCAATATGAACAAGCAAAAGATAAGCAAAATACGCAGTGTAGGCTTCTATTGCAGGGAGGAAGAGCTGTCCTCTTCCTAGACTGTACGAGGTTGCAGGTGAGCACAGTAAAGCATCAAGTCTGACAGCATTTGGGATAGTCCATTGTCAATAGAAGAGTGCTGCTACATAATAATATTCAGGATTTATCAGCTTCTATTGTGCTGCAATTGGCTCACTTGCACAAGATTAGTACTTTAGTTATTCTGCCAAAAAACACATTAGAGAAAAGAAAGGAGATAAGCGAGACTCAAATCACCAATCACATCCCAAAGAGGAAGCTCTCCATCAGGATCTTAACAACCTCACCTGAAGGAACAGTTACTTGTTTGGACTACACACTGATTTGTCTCAGAGTGCAAGAATCATGCTTGAAAGTCACTACAAAATAATAAAAAAATTAGAAAAATATCACTGCTTATTGAGTATTGCATTCTGTACCATCCACCCACAGAATCCATCACAATAACGAAATGCCATTGGGGCAGCCTCGTTAGCAAAAGCTCTTGGAGACTGTTAGCCTGAGTGTAGACCAGCTGAAAGTGTAGGTGGACATTCAATCCAACCTAAAATACTCAAGCAGCTCGAAGTGTCAGCAGATTTATAATCAAGGTGGTATTTAAGTTTATGCTCTTCTAAGGTTTCAGTTATTAATATAGCTAGAAGATGGAAGTCTTTAATATAGCCAGATGTCAGTTCCTCAAACATCCTCCTCCCCTCCCATTTAGCAATGTCTCTACTGTAGGAACACCTGACTTCTGATGTTGTGGAAGATATCAGCAGTTTCACACGAGCACTTTTATTCTCCAATTAGCAGGCAAGATGGTGCAGAAGTTCAGCCCTCGTGAAAGACAAAATAGTACTGCTAACTCAGTGGAGTTCTGGACTCAGCAGGTCCCAGGAGAGGCTGGCCATCCTCAAGGCTGCTCTCAGGATGCATGGGGTCCCAGCTTACAGCCTTATGTTGTCCCTCTGGTGCCAGCATGTCTCTGCAGAGGACCAATAAATAACACCTCCAGAAAGCACCCACACCGTGGGTACCCTACCCCAGCTCTCTGTGAAATCCAGGCTGTCAGAGGTCTGTACACAGTGGGCTAAGAGATGTCCCATCTAAATGGCATAAGCAATCATTTAAGACCAGCTATTTAGATTTGATTTGAACAATTTAAGCTTGTTAAAAACAGTGCACTTAAGACCACTTCATATTTCAAATTTTTTTAAGAAGTTAGCAATTTACCATGAAAATAATAACAAGAGACCTGTTTCGACTCATGTCTATATTTTAAAACCTTTGAGTAAGATTTACTCAGCCTTCACTATACAAAATGTCTTTCAGCATCTTAAGTGAAGCTGCAATTTTTAAAAAACAGAAATGTTTTTAGTTTTTAGAGGTTTCTAGAATTAATGTCTTGAAAGGTGACCCTTCTGGGGCTCAGCAAGGCCTTGAGGAGTGTCTCCAGTGCTTGAGGTGGAACACTGGCTGCAACTGCACTGCATCAGTCTGGATGTAGGCGCAGGAATTAGTCATCCTCTGAGTCACTCTCCCCCCTAGCTGGGACACACGCCCTGATTGAGGACATGAGCTGGTCCTGGATCTGCCTCCTGGGATTCTCTTCGAGATCTGTCTTGATGGCACCCGACTCTGAAATCTTCCACTCCAGTTCTATGCAGTGCAAAACAAGAGTCATGAATACAAGGAAGCAAACTGGAGAAAGTCGACCCTTGGCTTGCCAGCTGACTTCCCTCTATCATCCTACCACTACCACCACCACACCAGGGCCCTCCTCCTCTTCTTCCATACCCAGATTCAGGCTCCTGCCTTGTCTACCACACCTGCTCCAGCCAAGGCCTCCTCTTTGCGAGTCCCTAGTGCTGGCACAGATCTCAGCCCAGGGCACAGCCCACCAGTGACATTCCCAGTGCCACTCTGTTCACCTTGCAACTAAGATTGCAAAAGAGGTGATGGACACAGAGCAGCAGCTTTAGAGGAAACTCTCTCTCAGTGAAAGTGAATTCTACCTCTTTCTAACCACATAAGGGCAGAAGACATGTTTGCACATCTATTGCCAATGAAGGAATACTCCTCATACATTACACCTGTTCCCATCATATACTGGGCTCATCACAATCAGAAGAAGCAGGGAATAAATTTAATAAAGGGCAAAAATTGTGGAAATTTCATTTACGCATCTGAATGACAGGTATTTTCTGGGGATGTACCTTGTAAATAAAATTCACCCCTTTGCCTCTACATCACATACTAAATATTAGTTCTTTAAGACAGTAAAGAGAGACTTCACTACCAGCAGTAGGCCAAAATTGGACTGGATTGCCTCCCAGAAGTGGTAGAAAGTCAATAGAACACATTCAGTTGAAACCGTTCTCCTACTCCTGCTGACAATCCTATCATCAAATCTAATTTCCTTCAGATGTTACAGAATAATGAACACAACCTCACACTTTCTTTAATCACCAGTGGAAGGCACCTGGGCTTAGGGGAGAAGGAAGGAAGGCATAAAAGAAGGTGCAGGAATTTCAGTGCACAGCTTTCTGTGATGACTGAATAAAGCTGACTCAGTCAGGAACAACATACAAACATATGCCACCATCTTAAAAATGAAACAAGGAGCCCTACAATCCACTAGGCAAGTGCACAGATTATCATGTCACTGCAGGCAAGAGCAGTCATTTATGTCCAAGACTCCCAAAGAATATGCATGGGCACCGTTTACCCTTTAATATACTCAGCAAAATTTGTTTCACCCAACACAGGGCATAAGTACTTGCACACACAAGACAAATATCTGTATGTTGGCCAATCACTGCTTTTACAAGGTAGCCATGTGATTGAACCACAGGGTGAAAAAACAAATCTAATATGATTTTCAATACCTCCCTTGTCCTCCTAAGCCTCATTTCTCATTCACAGCAGAACAATTCTGCTTTTCCTTTGGAAGACCAGAGATGCAGACACTCACCATCCCTTGTAAGGTTCATGCCACCAAACACCAAAGGCCCGATGAACTGAGCTTTGATGTCTCCCTCCAGGTACACAAATATTGTGGGCAGGTTCTTATCAGGGTAGTTGGGAATACAGGTGGTAGAGATTGCCTTGATGAATTTCACATCTCTGAACTTCTTTGCAAGCCCGCTCATATGTTGGTTTATTAAGGCACAGAGTGGAATTCTGCAAAGAATAGCAACAGACACATAGAAGGAGAAAACAAGAGACAATTTAAAAAAAAAACTGCTACAGAAGAAAGATCACAAATATCAGATTGATGAGTTTCTGGAAAGACAAAAGTACCAGAAGCAACTTCTGAATACTTTTGTTGTCCAGTATTCCAGCATTCAAAAGAGATCAGGACCACTAGAGATTCTGGTGTGTGGTGGGGTTTTTGTCTTAATATACTAGTAATGAAACCTTCCCCTCTATCCTCTTTATATACAGGGAAATTGGTTTATGCTTTTAAGATACTTAGAAATTGCACAAGCAGGGGGAAAATAAAGAGAAAAGCTGCTCCTGGAAGAAGGTATGCAAATTGATCAACACCTGTGAGGCAATTAGAGACAAAGAACAACAGCAAGTATTTATAACCCTTAAAAAATTCTAGCAACATAACAGACCTTTTTGATAAGGTTTTCTGTCATGGTAACAGGACTGGAAACCTTGCTCACTCCATTTGTATGCCACTAGAAACCAAGCTAAATACACATTGATAATTTTTACTCACAGCCCCTTGCGTTTAATCCAGAATAATTTTCAAAGTTTGGATATTTCAGTGGCAGCAGCTACCTGTGTGGCAGCTGTATGGTACACATTTTGCTGTTTTGTATAGATGAATAAAAAAGCCACTTCAAGGTAACATCATTCTAGAATGAAGTTCAGCAGTCTTGACTCAACAGCATTGAAATTACTAATTTGTTTTTATCTCTTGGAACTTCAGAATCAGTCCTTGGTTCCACAGTAACTACACATTTACCTTGGAGCATTTTCAGCTATTGACAGTGTAAGGTTTAATGGTTAAAAACAAATTCTTACCCTTGTTTGTAGAGGTGCAAGACTACCCATATACCTTTTCCAGCTTTTGTAACCTCTTGAACGTAATCTTTTCCCGAAATCTCCAAAACTTCCCCAAATTTGTTCTTCATTTGAGCTGCCTTCATTTCTGCTAACCTTTGCTGCCTGAATAGCCAGGAATGGAAAAGACATATTGTGAATAGATGTATTTTTTTTTTGACAGAACAACACTTGAAGGATCTGGCTGAAACCTAGACTTCAGAGACAAATTCCAGACTTCTTCTAATCCCAGAGCAATAAAAGCAAAATGGCACAGTAGATGCTCTTGTATTTGCATAAGTTAAAACCTCCAACATGCAGGAAATACAACTATATTTCATTAAATGCTTTTTTTCTCCTCATTTCTGGCCTCACTAGACATTTCTTCTGCAGATAATACACTACCAAAGTAAATGGCAAAAACCATCAGAGACAGAGAGAAACCAATGCTAATTATGCAAATCTTCAGCACCTTAAGCTCATGCACACAAAAATTAGGAAATACTGGAAGCGATTTTCAAAGCTCCCAGGATCCCCAGCCACGCACTCAGCAGGTGCACATTATCTCTGCAAAGCTAGCCTGTAGATAAAGGATACTAAATTCAAATGCTGTTATCCTTTGAAAGACCCTTAGAAGCTCCACAAGAGACCACAAACACAACCCCCTTTTTCCATCATCCTGAAAACATCCTTTCTCTTCAACAATATCTAAAGTATATAAAAGAAAGACCCTCCAACTATCATTAAAGCCAAATTCTGCAAGCTGCTCTGACCTGTACATTTCAATAGCTCTCTCATCTTCCTCATTAAATTCGTCTTCATTCTCTTCTAGCTCTTCCAGGGTCATGTCCTCGTAAGTTTTCACTAGAATGGAAGAAGCATCAAATCAGCAAAAACCTCGTTCCAAGATTAAAACTCATCAACTTTTATCAGTCCAACAGAATTTATTTACTCTAAGGACAGATGAATAGGAGGTATGGGGTGGATTTTTTAAAACATTATCTTAGAATAATAGAATGGCTTGGGTTGAAAGGGACCTTAAAGATCATCAAGTTTCAACCCCTCTTGCCAAGGACAGGGACACTTTCCACTAGACCAAGTTCTCAAACCCCCATCCAATCTGGCCTTGAACACTTCCAGCAATGGGACATCCACAACTTCTCTGGGCAACCTGTTCCAGTGCTTCACCACCCTCACAGTAAAAAATTTCTCTTTAATATCTAATATAAACCTACTCTCCTTCATCTTAAAGCCATTCCTCCATGTCCTATCTACCACTACATGGTCTTGTAAAGTTGCTTAGGAGGTGGGATTGCAATGATCCTTGTGGGTCCCTTCCAACTCAGGATATTCCATGGTTCTAGTCCATGATTCTAAAAAGTCCCTCCCCAGCTCTTCTGTTGGTCCCTTTGGCACTGGAAGGTGCTACAGTTCTCCCCCAAGCCTTCTTTTCTCCAGGCTGAGCAGCCTCAGCTTTTTCAACCCGTCATAATTATTCCTACTGGATTTTTAAGAGGTGTTATGTGCTTTAGATATACAGATGGAAAAGGCCTCTGAGCTGAAGGCTGCCTAGACTAGCACTCAGCTACCTGCACGAGATTCCATGTTTAGCAGCTCCAGCACAGACATGCACATTCACCTGGCAGACTCCCTTTGCATTGTTCTTGTTTCAGTTTTCAAACAGTTACTTCCACAAAACTATAGAGCTGACATGAAGAACAAAGCTTTCCTATGCTGGAAGAATCCATGTGTTCAAGAATGCATTTGTTAGATACCATTAATAGCTGATCACCCTGCACAGATGAAGATTTGGCATCCCTACAGACCTGGAGAATGACACATGGCTTTACAGGCATATAAACATTCCTGCTGGCCATTTCTTTGAAAAACCTTCCCCCAGGAGCCACTCCAAGGCTTGTTCTGCTGCTGCCTATGTTGGCTGGTCACTCACCAAGAGATTTCTGAAGGATGGCAAACTGCTCCTCTTCCTTTGCACGCTCCTGTTCCTCCACGTTTTCCTTTGGAGGAAGGATACCTTTCTTGCGCAGAATGTCATTCCACTCCGTGTCTTTATTTGGATCCTAGAACAGAACAACAAATGGATGATAGTTCCTCAAGGTGAATTTTACCACTTCCAGGACTTAACACAGTTGCTAAACTGGTAACTGCATGGATGGTGCCAGAAAGTCACAGTGCAGATCCTCCTGATGCCGAGGCTTTTTGCCAGCCCCAGACCTGCAGCAGTCTGAAGACTGACTTTGTTTTATTCCATCCCACTCACAGCACACACAGGAGGTCTTGGTTGGATACCAAGGTTTGAAGCATTGTAACCACTGCTGCATCTCTTACAAAGTGCAATGAAAGGAGAGGGTATCAGCTGGGTGACAGGGAAGCATGCTAGCCAGAGGGCTTCCTGACAGACCCTCAGCAGGACAGGCCACAAAATCAATGGTCACTGCATCAGGATGCACTAGTGACAAGACACACAGGCACCAACCTTACAGACCTCACTCTCAGAAGATGGGAAGTCTCCTTGTCAGATTCGTGTCAGTGACCACGTAATTGCTTAGAGAAATGCAAGAAGTCTCTGTCAGCCAAGCCTTTTGCTAAGGATTCAGATCTAAATCTACAGCTAGACTATTTCTGAGACTTCACTGTAAAAGAGTTGCAATAATCTGGCAAAACAAGGCCAACAGGCCCCTGTATATTGTCAAAAAGCTCAGTGTAAGACTTCCCTATTTAGCAGGCAGTCTTATTTTTTAAAATACAAGAAATCTCAATGATAAGTACCCACAGGCTGATTGTGCTTCCTTGCAATCTTGGCCTAGGTCCACTTTGAAAACTGAACACACCTACTGCTTTGCTATAGCTTGTGTCAGTATACCTTATACTAAGTCTGTTCACAGCCATGCAACTATATCTCTTCTCAGACTATACCCCAGTACTTATGGACTATTGGGGACAGGAAGGGAGGGGTAGGGGGCAGAGGTGGAGAACAAAATGAAGAAAAAGAAGAGAATAAAGGAAAAGAACAACGTAGTTCAGCCCACAGAACACCAAATTTCCTTTTTTTTCTTGTCTCTGTCCGTGGTCACCTTTCCCTCGACCCCGCATTCATTATCGTTTACTAACACACTGATGAACTGCCTGAAACGCCCACCCGCTCACTACAGTAGTGAAATAAGCACCGTACTTGCAAAAAACGCAACAAGCCGCCGCAAACCCAGCCACGGAGCTGCCAAACGACATCGCCGCCTAACAGCCGGCTCCGTCCCGGGAGAGCGGCATGAACCCGGGCCGCGCCCACCCCGGCTGCCCGGGGCAGTCGGCCGGGCAGAGCGGCCCGTGGCTGCCGGCGGGGCCCCAGCCCGGTGGGGCCCCGGCNCCCTTGCCGTGGGCAGGGACACCTTCCCGTAAACCAGGTAGCTCAAAGCCTCATCTAGTCTGACCTAGCATAACCATACTTGAGCAGGGAGGTTGGACAGGTGACCCACTGTGGTCCCTTCCAGTCTTACTCTGTGATTCCCTGACGCAGCGCGGGGGGTCAATAGGCCGGTGCCGCGCTCTTCCCAGTGTGTTCCTCGTGGAGTCCCTACGGCGGCGTTCTGCTGACCCCTACGCAAACACACAGCCCAGCCCTGCAGGGTGGGCTCGGGCACACTCACACACAC
>VZTZ01045147.1:2560975-2633403 GCA_013400955.1 Drymodes brunneopygia | reverse complement strand
CACAGTCACACACACACACACACACAGCCCGTGCGTCCCGGAGACGAAGAAGTCGGAGGGGTCCTCGCTCGCAGTTCCGAAGGGTTTATTTGGGTCCGCACACAGACCGAGTACAAACGCCTTCCAACGGGGGCGGAAGGCAAACGACGCCGAGGGAACGCGAGCACGTGGTTTTACACTGAGGGGCAGCAGGGGCGGGCAGAGCATCATTAACCCATGGTCTGAGGGCTGCAGGTTGCTGGCAATGCTGGCTGACATAACAAGGACCAATGAAGGGGGAAAGGGGAGGGGAGGGAGACCCAGGGACCAGTGGGGTGCCGAGAGGAGTAGAACTTTCTGGCAGGTGCATGGGGAGAAACCATTTAGCAGCTACACAGGGGAAATGCAGACTCGGCCACAGCAACAATTCCCTGTAACTTTTCTCTTTTCACTTCCCTGAGCCTTTTCTTATCTGTTTGCATTTCATACGCTGCTTTATTTCCCCACAGATTTATATTCTTATTTTCTTTCCCTGATCCACAATAAAATAAAATAAGCAATCAAGCCTGTATTATCTATTCTTATTAGGTATAATTAGCTGTACTTGTAATATTGTTAGGATTGGGTCATAGCCAACTAGCATTACCAGAAATTTGTCTCTGGATAGTTACTTTGGTTTCAATTTTGAGTCCCTGTCAAAGTATCACTCAGAAAACACTAGGAAGTGTGTCAAGTGTGCTGACCCAAATCTGTTGGGGATCAACACCCCATTCCATACAAACGGGCACCTAGGCCTGCCCTTTCAAAAAATTGAGCAGATCTTTTCAGCTTGCTTCTCAGACGTACAGCAGAGAAGAGGGAAGAGAACTGCTCCTGCCTCCTTTCTCCTGCTTTTATGCTCTAGCCCAATGGATAGCATGCTCACCCAGAAAGGGGAAGCCCAGATCTCAGTCCCCAAAAAAGAACTCTAAAGAATCTGCCAGCAGGCCTTAACAGTGTGTTTGGACATGGGGAGGAAGGACTGTCTCAGCTCTGGCAAGGGGCTGAAATGAAAATACATAAGCCCCACTTTCACATGTTATAAGTTCATGGGCATCCCATTGACAGCTAGTTGTTCTGAAATGTGTTGGCCACTTTCCCTGTGCTAAGTCTGGGTTACTGAAGGGAAAGCACAGCCTCCTTTTCTGCCTCTGAATTAGAAGAAATGGACAGCTGTGCTTTGAGAGGACATCAGTCCTTATGGTGAGCATTTGGACATGTAGAGGGTATCCCATGCCAGTTGTCCAATGTCCTGAGGTGGTGGAAAACTCAGCCTCCTCAGCTTGTACTAAATGCTCATCCCTTGTGGGAAAAGTGGGTGAGTGCCACAAATACAGCTGCTGTGAGGCCCTGACCCACAGCTGGTGTCCGGTAGGCAGAACCAAAGGCTGAGCTGTCATTACAGTTTTGTTGTCTGAATGTTTGGCCAGAGCTTGGACTTCTGGGAGTACCCTCTGGTTTAAATAGTTATCTTCATTGGCTGGGATACTATTCACACTTCTTGTATGTTGCTGGTTGGAACCTGTTTTGAATGCCAGAAAACAAATACAGAAAGAGTGTGAGCAAGAAGTGAGTACTTTTTTTTTTTTAAAAGGTGCTCAAAAATATTCTTTTGCCTGAGGTAGATTTTTGCCCAGGTGAACTGAGAGGAACTAGCCAAGCACCCTTGACACCAGAACCACAGCAAACACTGGGTCCCATCTAGGACAGAGTTACAAGAAAAGGAGGCAGAACCCTAAATCTTAGGAGCAGCCCTGTCACATGTCTTGGTGGGGCTCAGACACAGTGTGAACCAAGCATTACTCTGCCTAGGACACATGTAAAGCAAAACACAGTTTCCCCCTCCCACCCAACTAAAAATATATTTACAAAGCCTATTTTCCCTATGTACTTTTTTTATCAGTCTTCAGCAGGAAGGAGAGGACTGTTTTTACACATAGCATACAGACAGAAATACCCCAGTCAGAGTGGGTGAGAACTGGCAGTGTCATAGTGTGTCTGAAATGTAGCTATGGCTCAGCCGGTGGAGACAGCCTGCCTTCTTCCCCCTCATCCCAGCCAATTTGCTTCTGAGCAGCTGTAATGTATTCCCTCATTTTGCCCCAAATCGGGGATTAGGTGAAGGAAGATGAAGCATGTGTGCAAATGACTTACTGATTATCCAGGTGATCTGCTGATGAGGAGAAAAAGTTGCTAATAAAAAGGTTCTGGGCCCAGGGTGGTGGTGGTGATGTTGTGTGGCTTGTCTGTGGTTAAGTGCAGGTTGTAGCAAGGCAAAGACTAGTATAAAATAGGAATTTTTGAAGGTGATGTGATGTATTTTTCATTTATAATGTACTGTGGAAGATCTGGGATTGTTGTGGGATTTGTGTTATTTTGTAAGTTAGCTGCCTCTATTGCATAGTATGCTAGTACTGTGAGTAATTCAGAAAAAAAGCATTGTCTAGTGAAAGGGAAAAGGAGTTGTGGCTTGGTTTGCTTGGATTTTATTAGGGGCTGGGGTTTTTTAATTACTACTTTTTTTCTCACCTTTTTCTCAAAGCTTATTCTGATTTTTTTTAAACACTTGAACTTCTCTGTAAAAACCCTACATATTAGTGTAGTGATGTGTGTTCTTGTATATTGCAAACAGTTGCGTTGGAAGTTAACTGTCCTCTTTGCTCATAGACTAGAAATCTTATTTAAATGAGTATTTTTGCTGCTCCAGTTGTAAGAGTATCCTATCTGGGCTGAATTTCCTTCATCATGAGGAAGTAGGTGGCAATTTCTATTCTTCAGTCTGCATTGTGCTATCCAAATCAATTCCTTTTCCTGGTACAGAAGAGCTCTAGTAGTATTCTCATAGAAGCTAGGGAATACCACTTGGGGAATTAATTTAAAACTCTGTATGAAAATGTCCTGGAGTATTTTGGGTATAACAAGCTGTGGGCTGCAAGATTTTTTTCCATTTTTAGATTTAAAATGGAAGAAAGTTGTAACTTGATAGTAGAAGAAATTATAATACAGATTCCTCTCAGAACAAGAGACAGGCTTGGCCTCAATTTAGCTTTCAGGTAACAGCTGTAGTGTTTAAAAAAATCTTACTGAAGAAGGCCCACTGTGCCTCAATCCCAAATACATTCCAAGTAGCAGGGGGAAGCCTCTCTTGTTTTGAGCCCTACATATTTAACTTCGATAACCCTTAACAGGTTTTGCAGTGGGGTCCTTCTCCTAAAAGGCAGGCTGTAAAAGGGCAATAACAGTTAAAATTTTAGCTCTGCTCTTGATGAACTGTGGTGTATGATGAGCTTTTTCCTAAAGAAAAGAATGAGCTTTCTCCTTGGTGTGGAAGAGCAGAAAGGGTAGCTGACCTTGCTATTACCTCCTCTTGCTATCCATTAGGACCTGTCGCCCAAGCATTTTGAAGACCTCCAGCCCTCTGTGTCTCCTCACCTGCCAGAATGTCTGGACATGGAAAGAAACAAGCAGTGGGTGGCAACCCTGGAAGTGCAGCAGAGAGAAGCAAATCAGCCAAGGCAGGTCTGCAGTTCCCTGTGGGTCGTATCTACAGACACCTCCGAAGAGGGAAGTACGCCAATAGGATTGCTACTGGTGCTGCCATCTACCTGGCTGCAGTGATGGAGTACTTGGCAGCAGAGATCCTGGAGCTGGCAGGGAATGCTGCGTTTGAAAACAAGAAGACCAGGATCCTGCCCAGGCACATTCAGCTGGCTGTGAGAAATGATGATGAGCTGAACAAGCTCTTTGCCTGTGTGACCATTCCTCAAGGCGGGGTTATGCCAAATATCCTTTCTCAGCTTCTTCCAAAGAAAACCAGTGGAAATGCTGCTTCCTCTCAGGGTAGTCAGTGAAACTTGCTTTTCCTGGTCTGGTCCGTGCACTTATGGATGATGAGTCAGTAGCACTAATTTGTATGTGTTTGCTTCTTTGTCAAGTATTTTGCCTGCTATTTTAAAGGCATTTTTAAAGCATGTAGTAAAGTTTCTAGAATGCAGCACTGGTCTCCTTTTTTCTCATGGATGGAAGAACAGAGAACATAAAAATTTAAAAAATAGCCTAGTATAGCACCTGAATAACTTTTTTTTAAAAAGTCCGATACACGCTTACTTTTGAGAACATGTTATACAGGTAAGTGTTGTGAAGCAGGGAGCGGAGTCAAGACACATACTGCTATTCCCATGAACTTTTCTGCTATCTAGCACAGATTCATGGTGCAATTAGTTCAGTGCCTCAGAGGTTAACTCTGCTTTAGAAGTTAGTAACCCTGTGTTTTTTAAAACCTTACTGTTCATAAAACAATAAGCATCTGCTTCTCTTTGGACAGCTCTGTCATTACACTAAGTCTCTATCATGGCAAAGCATGCAGAAACTGGTGGAACCATGTCTTCTGTCTTAACACAGACGAAAAATTCAGTGTTCGTGCATTGTACAGCGTTATCAAGAACTTCAGAAGGGATCTACCCCCCTTCTCCCCTCCAAAGTCCATTGGTTTTCCTCTACCAATCCATAAATTCTTTGTAAAATAGTCATTTTTGCACCTTTTCAAAAAAGTAAAATGACTTGTCCATATTCAGGTCTATTTAACTTAGACTGCAGTTAACAAGCAACAGGTCCTCTCAAAGGAAAATTGCTCTGGTATCTGCTTCCATAGCATATTCATTGCCTGTACCAGGACACACTGTGCTGGGGCAACAGGAGGAAGAAAGGGTCAAGTAGAAGTTGTTGTTGAGAGAAATAGTTCTGAGGCAGTGAGAAACTGTGAAATGTGAGAATGGAGATGAAAATGCTGTAAAAATAGAATGAGAGATAGATACAGACCATGAAGGAAAGAGCAGCATAAATATCAGCAGGAAGCAAATGTAGAACTTGTGTGAGGTAGCATTTCACAATAGAATAAAGCAAGGAATAATTCCCTTTGTGACAGGAAGAACTGGGTGATGCTCTTTTGTTTACACTATAAAGCTTGTTAAGAAAGAGGAATGTCAGGATCCTTTCTGGCTGTTCTGGCTCTGCATTTACACCTGCTGTCCTGTTACTTACACAACAGCACTACTGATATTTTCTAGATATATTCTTTCTTCCACAACACTTGTTAAAAGCTAATGCAGCTCGTTAAGCTTCAAACCAGCCCTGGCAGGGGCCACCGACAGATCAAATGTTTTGCTGCTGAGGAGGAAATAAACAGTTATGGCACTTCATTGCTGCCTTACAACCCATCAGCAGTGAAATTACAGATCCTCAGAAACCTGGGGGTAGAACAATGTTGTGGGCTTTTTTTTTTTTTTTTTTTTTTTTTTTTTTTGTTGTTGTTGTTCTTAGAGGTGTTGCTAGTCTTCTGAGAGGGGAAAAATGCAGAACTCCATTTTGGCATCTGGTTTTGCAAAACATACACTGAAGAGTACTTAAACATTTACAGGAGTAGCGATTATTCCACTGATAAATAATGATGCATTCATGTAATCAGAAAACTAGGTTTTTTTGAGGATAAATTCTCTTACTTGACTGTAAGGTAAACTCTCAACAAATATTACTGGTCTATTATGGTCATTAATGTCATCATTTGCTCTAAACAGAGGCACTGGGAGCAAGTTCAGGCAAATATCCAGATCATCAACACTAGGCTTACTTGGAAAGTTGGGGTTGTACCCAGTTTGATTAATAGGCACTCTGGATGATTTTGAACAGAAATGCACAGAGTATCATAGCAAAACTTTGAGGCTAAGTAACCATATCCTTTTTTCACAAAGAGGGAAGATAGGTGTCATCTTAGTAGTGTAAATGTTTAGCTCCATACCCACAGGTAAGCCCTTGTTCAATGAAGTGCTTGGTAAGTATGGAAATCATACCCCTAGATCATTCTAACGAAATTGTGACAACAACTTTTTTTTGTGTAATACAGTATAGGAGATCCTCTTCAAACTACAAATCCAATAGAAATAATTTTACTTGTTCTCTTGATCACCAAAGTGGTCATTTACCTTGACAAAGCAAGACATTAATTGCATGGTACTTTTGCACATGACTAGTTCTCATGTCTCATGCTATAGGTTTCAACTTAGCTCAGTCACCTGTAGCTGAGGTTGGAATGTGACTTAGTTACAAATCAAAGCAAAAAAACCATTCAAAACACAGCTCCTCTGGCACCTCTCTTGTTACTGATGCTGCAAAACACATTTATCTTGATGTAGCTTTGCTTTCCTAACTCTGTTATGGCATGGTCCCACTGTCTGTCAAGGAAAATAGATGTCTTCAATAACACCCATGAGAAAATGCGTGTACGTGGTGCTCCACAATTCAATAAAGTGGTGGGCAAATGGAAGCATGGAGGTGAAATGATGCCTGGAAAAACTCTTCTTCTTTTCTGTGTCTAGAGAGGACTGGATGCTGTTGACAAATGTCTCAGTTGTGCACAGTACTTGTAGTTCACTCTGCACTGAGGCTTGTGTGTTTATAAGCCTGATATCTTCTGTCACCTTCACTTTCCCTGTAAGGAGAGAAAACATCCTAAGTTATGGCCTCAGAGAGTCTTGTCTTGGTGAGCACAAGGGATGCACAAGGTCTGAACTCATTCACTACCGGAGCTGGTCAAGCCCGGGGTACGGCCCGGAGCGCCTCTGCTTTGAACATCTCAAATTTGATGCTGGCGTTGCCCTCTGCTGACCGGTCCCAATATTGCAATTCCTAAACACCGTTGACCTCTTGGAAATCAAGTGCCGCTCTTTTGAAAGTCACAGAGTAGTGAATTTGGGTCATAATCTGAGATTATACATAGTCTGTGGAACCATGCAGACTATACAGAGCTGTGAAAATGAAGGGAAAGATGTAGTCTAAGACTACTGAGTTGTAATCAAAGGCTGTTTTTGTTGGTTTTTTTTTTCATGTAGCAGAGTCTCTGGTGTAGTCCTGGGAGAGGTCATGCTGCCCAGCAGGGTAGGTGGCTGTGGCAAATCACTTCACACCAGGGTCATGAGAGGAAATACGACCTTGGTGCTATGCTGAATGAGGCTGCTGAATTTTGCTTCTTTTTGGATAGGTCACACATGATTGCCTCTGGGCACTCTGAGGTCGGTTCATGCACATTCTACATTTCTGCATTTTCTACTGGAAGGTCTAGTCCGTGTTTAGGTATTTTTCCTGTTGATCTTTAGACAGCTGTACCCCAGGAGGCTGTATTTATGTGTGTGCATCTTTCAGGGCCATAATCCAGCAGGTACTATCTGTACTGCTGTGTAGTAACCCCTGGGTGCAGAAGGTTTGTAGTAAATATATCCAGAATACTTTTGTTTCAAGTTTGCCTTATGTTGTCATTCAGACTTCCTCTATTGATCTCTCAGCAGGCTGAAGGCCAATAGAGAGATGGTGTTTGATGTACAAGGTTCTTTGCACCAGAGAAATGTCAAAATTTTAGCTGGTCAATCATAACCTGCTATAAGATCAGTCACATTTTTGGTTTTGTACACTGGAAAAAGTAGATCCAGGAATGACTGAAAGAGACTTAGTAGCTCCTTCTAGTTGTTCAGTGCAGAAATCTATCAGAGTGATAGCTATATAAAGACAGTTTATGCAGTCCATTCCAGTCAAAGATATGTTTCTACTCTGTTTAATAAGGTAGAGGGATGGCAATTGCAATGTGTGAGTTGTCTGGAACAGGTAAGTCTTAAGAGTGATCTCCACATAAGCAACCAGCAGATATCCTGGGATCAATCTTGACTCTAAGATCCCAGCAGATAAGTAAACACAGGCATTGATGAATGCTGACAGGAACGATGAGTTTAAAATGAAGCATTTTATCATTCCCCTCCTCACACTTTCCTTCTTGCAAATCCACCCCACTTCATTCAGAGTTCCAACTTTCCTTGACCTCTGCCTTTCCCCTTTGCTGGTGGTTCCCCTCTTTTTTCTCTTGTATTGCTCTGTACCTGAAGCCTTACCTATACTCAGCAATGCAACACCTCCCATGTAACAATCTCTACACTTTCTTATTCATTCCACATTGTATTATTGTGTTCTCCTCAACACTGTGATATTTGACTGTCTACAGTTACCCATCCCCTTTGCTGCAAAGCTGCAGTTGATTATTTTTCACTCTGTATAATCACCTCCTTTCATCCTCAGTGAGCTGTACATATTTTTTTCCACATGTATCTTTGCCAGGGTCATTCTGATTGCTGGCTCTGTCCTGCAGTGTTGCCATCCCTCCCAGTTTGCCATCACCTGAAGATTTAGTAAGTGAGCTCTTCCCTGTGGGAGCTGAGAAGGGAGTGAGGCTGTCCAAAGCACAAGATCACGAAGGGACCAGAGGGAGGGGAGTAAAACACTGAGAAGGTTTTCTTCTTGTGCTTCGTGCTCTGTCTCTTTGGTGAGCAGCATGTCGTGAGGCCGGGCAGCACTCGCTCCCCCACGGACAAGTGCATTTCCAGGTCCCTCGCTGTGCGCTCTGCTCAGCAGGGCCTTGCTGAGCCCAGCTCCAGCAGGCCAGGCTTTTAAGGTCCTAGGCCAGCCTGAAGTGATTTTCAAGTCAAGTTAGGTGGCACAAAAGTATGCACTCCTGAACATTCCTGCCTTTCCAAGAGTCCACTGAGCTGTTCTTAACCACATGCTCTAAGCTGTGGCAACTGCTGTGGTTTCAGGAGTTGATCAAGTGCTATAAAAAATTTTCCCCTTTGCAGCTGAAACATGTTGCCTCTCAGTATAATTGAGTGTCCCTCCTTGATGCTTTTTATTACAAGAGGATGGATAAGTACCCAATTTACTCTTCTAAACACACACAGTACTTTGTATACCTTGTCATGAAACTCTTGGTTTGTCTCTTTGCTGCCTGACAGTGAGAACTGAGCTTTCACTTCTTTTTCTTGCAGAAATATTTCTGTGCCTCTAATTATTGTTGTCACCTGTGTCTGCAGTCCTGAATTTTTGCTGTGGGTTTTGCAGTAGGATATTCAGAAAGAGTTTAAGGCCAGAGCTGACCTTTGCATTTCTATATTATTAATTTCTCCCATTTCACAGGTGACATTTGAGTTGCTCCAGGGAGCAAAGATTTCCACTAAGCAATGAACAAGAGCTCTTCTGTGCTTCTAACAGAGGAGCCACAGTTACTACAGATATATGACTGAGGAACCTAAGATAGGTTCTCACCTGCAAATTACCACCCATTTATCAACTTTATTTAAGTTTCAAGGCCCTAATAGATGTTATTCTTGAAATCTGTTGTGGGTGAAGGAAGTCTTTGCTGACTGTGAGAGCACAGTATGAGTTGCCTATGGTGCGGCACTGCTTCAGTTTAACCTCAGCCAGCTTGTTTACTTTCCCCAGCAGGATGGAGAGAGAATTGAAAGGGTAAAAGTGAGCAAAGCTGTGGGCTGAGATAAAGACAGTTTAATAGGTAAAACAAAGAAGAACAAGGAATTTGTTCACTGCTTTCCATCAGCAGGCAGGTGTTCAGCCATCTCCAGCAGAGCCAGGCTGCATCACGCCTGTAACTGGGGAGGACAAACACCATCACTGTGAAGGGGGTGGTGTGTGGGTCCATCCCTTTCTCCTCCCCAGCTTTTATTGCAGAGCATGACAGCATACAGTGTGCGATGTCCCTTTGGCAGCTGGGTCAGCTGTCCTGGCTGTGTCACCTCCCAGCTCCTTGTGCACCCCCAGCCACCTCACTGGTGGGGTGGGAAACAGGTCTTCACACCACAGCACCATAAAAGCTGCTATGAAGACAATTAACTCTATCCCAGCCAATTCCAGTACAAATATTTATGCAGAATTGAGCAAAATTTGATACTGTTCAGCTTTGGCCTTTGAGATGAAACAAGCCAGAAGTGCCATCACAATGCTGTTGTATCATTATCTCTTATTTATTTGCATTGCCAGAGTGATTCCCCACCACTGGTATTTAGCTTAGTTGCTCCTTCCAGAGGGACATCCTAACTGGTTCTAGATACCTGAGAAGCCAGAGGAGCCAGCGTGCCTTTGGTAGACTTTTCAAGGGCTAATAATTTCCTACAGGATTTGATAGCACACTCAACAACAGCAACAGGGTGCTATGAGGGCACAAATGGGCCTTAATTCTCTGAGCAGCTTGCCTGGGAACCCTCCCACCCCATCAGCATCCTCTGGCCAGGAGGAGGCACAGGAACTGTAATCCAGCCAGGTCTTGACCCTGTTAGAGGCTGAAATAAATAGCATGAAATTGTACTCATGTCACAGAATAACTGAGGCTGGCAGGGACCTCAAGAGCTCTCTAGTCTGGTCCCAGGCAGGAATTCAGATCAGGTGTTGTCTGCTCTGTTCTTGAAAATCTTGAAGGACTGTCCTCTCTGGACAACTGGTTGCACTGCCTCCTCTTGCCTCAACTTATGCCTGTTGACCCCCACCTCACACTGTGAGGAGCCCAGCTGTCTCCTTGATGACCCTCATTGTACTGGAGGGTTTATTAAATTCCCCTGAAGGCATCCCTCCTCCAGGCTGAACCATCCCAGTTGCCCTTGCATCTCCTCAGGGGCAAGTGATAAAGTTCTCACCACCTTGCAGGCCCTCTCTCCAGTTTTTCCATGGCCTTCCTATGTTGTGAGACTCCAAACTGCACACTCTGCCTTAGATGCAGTCAGCAATTGCCAAACAACTCATCATTTCCCTCTAACTGCCAGCCAAACTTCTGTTAAGACAGCCCAAATTAGGAACTTACCCAGATAAAACACCACAAAACAACAAAACACAGGTTTCTCAGTGCTTGTTTTTAAAGACAAAGGTGAGTCCAAATCTGGTTCACATGGCCAGGATAAATGAAACAGTACTATGCCATGGTAGCCAAAGAGAATGAGGGATAACAAAGGGCTTGAGGAAACCAATGCTTTGTTGAGCAATTGTAGCCTCATTTGTATCCCCAGACTCTCAGTTTTACTATGCTCTTTTCTTCCAAAGGAAGTAACTGCTTAATACTTAGAGTTTCATGCCCATAAATGTCTCCATGTACCAAAACACTCCATACAGTGCAAGCACAATCAGCTGCACTACATTTTTAAATGCATGATTTCAGAAAAAAGGGCAGATGTTCAGAATATTTCTCAAAAGTGCCTCATTTGTGCTTTATGATAGCCAGCAAGGCAAGGCTGAAAAAAATGCATCATCTGATCATATAATGTTTGTGTGTAGCAGCAGTACTTGTTCCTCTCCTTTCAAAGTGCTTTGGATTCATCAATTATCACACTGAGCACTTAGTTACTCAAAATAAATCATTTAAATGTCCATGATGATTTTAATATCGTGTTGTTCAGGATGCCTATTCTGAAATAATGGGGAAATACATTAGCTAGTCAAAAGGACAAGGTTATCATTTATGACCCTATTAAAGAAGATGTTATAAAATTCACTGTTGCATTTGAACATTGTCTATATTGAGGTGATTGATTTCCTTTGATTACAGCTGGCACCAGGCAATGCTACACTATAGCCCAAGGAAGCCTAGTATGGGCTTCAATAAAAAAAAAGGACAACAAAAAGAATTACTGATTGCAAATTTATTACATGGAACAGCAAATTCCAGACAACTGAGTCACATAATAGACAACCAGTGCAGTGGGAAGTCTCTTTCCTTTATGTGAACCAAGTCATCAAGCTGGTAAATGAATCCACAAACTTCACATTCCACGGTATTCTGAAACAACACAGTATCATATTTTATGTTGAGATGTTGGTCTGAATATGACTTAGTACTCAGTTCTGTACATGTGGTTCTTTTCAAAGTTAGAAATCAAATAGCTTCAGATTCTAACACCAGAAGATTAAGATGTTTGAAAGTTTAGAAAAGCACCCAAATCTGTTATTTGTACTCAAACATGAATCTTTCCTCCTCACACAGTTCTCTTTCTACCGTGTTGTAACCCTGCTGACCTTCATTTAGAGTATGGAAGCATGACAAAGAAAACCATCCCTTTGTCAAGGGTGTGCACTCTTAGGTAGGTCTCTGAGCATGAAAAACCCCTACATTTCTGTCAAGACAGCTCTTAGTGGCCATATGAAATGTGTGTATCTAGGTTTGTACTAGGTTTGTAATGCTCCTTAGTAACTTCTTTTGTCATGAGGATCTTCATCAGTGAAAAGGCAGAAGAAATTCTTGACACTTTTGGTTGCCTACTTACCACTGCCTTCAATATTTCTTCCATTTCGAGGCTGAAAAATATAATAATTAGATTATTGTAAAGAAGTAATGGATTACAGACTTAAAAGCACACCAAAATACATCCCTATCATGCAGGCAGAGTACTGTATAAAGGTGCAGGGAAATTTTATTTAAAGAAACATGTCAAATACCAGGGGATCCATGCACAGTGGGTTATGCCTTTGAATATGAGAAATTTTCATTCAGCCTCTGCCCAAAAAGCTAAATATTCTGGCTTTAATTATTCTAATTTGGGTCTAAATTCATTGGGGTAGTATAGGCACACGCCTAAGAAAGAGCATGTAAATACCAGCACTGAAAAAACCTGGATGGACACACTAGAAATAAAAAATAACTTGGAATTAAACATAAATGACAGCTGAATTGGGACTCTAGTTAACTGACATGACCTACTTTACAAAATTTAATTTTTTTTTAAATGTGTTGAAGATATACCTAAAAATTAGTTTGCTGTTAATTAGAATGTGTCTAAACCAGCACACTGGGCATTAGACCATGTCATAGCTCAGTAAGCCAATGCGTGAAAAATGTGAGAGAAGTTATGATAATTTTGCTTTGGCTTTTCACCACTATGCAGTGTGACTTCACTTCCTGGCCAGACCAGGTGGAGGCTCAGCTCAGGCACATGTTTTATGTAATTTATTTAGCATCACTGCACCTTGCCAGTCTCAGAGATACAAGCCACATGGATGATTTGGCTCAAGATAAAACATTTGCAGAAGCATATCTTCAAACAAAAATAAGTGTTTAATCCACCAGTACCCCAGATCTCTTTATCTTGTCATCTTTTAGTCAAACCAGAGCTTTTAGAGCAAATGGCTCCCTAAGCTTTTAAGCAAGGGATATTTGGCCTCTATTCAAAACAACTGCAGCAAGAATTTGTGAAACAGCTGCTTGTCTGTGAACATATAGCAATGTCTGAGATTCAGAATCTTTAAAAGGAAGAGATTCAGATACCCTGAAAAGGAAGAAAGGCCGCCCCAGAGTTCCATGACTGTCCTATAAAATCAAACACAAACAATAACAAAATACTTTAAACTCAGTTCCATAGATCTGTTGCCAAATTTTACCATTCTATCAGAATATCGGTAATCTGGGGCCTTTTTCAGCAGCATGCAAACAAGATGTTGATAGTCCCCAATGCCCATTCATCTGGAATGCTGATTAAAAATTAACGCCTGAAGGACATTGTGTCTAGTGTAAATATACTAGATACCATAATTAAAGATTCACAGGGTTTAGAAGAGATATAAAAGAAAGCTTTACACATAGGGTATAAGCAGGGTCAGCACAGATCACTTCCCAACCACTGTAAAAACCCAAGCTGACTTTGGAAAAGCAGCAAAAGAAACAAGGAAAGGGACATACTTCCCTATCCACTGCTACTGCCACTGCTTGTCTTCACATTTACATACCTTCTTTGTAAACTTTGCAGAAGCAATCTGTGATTCCTGCAAGTGGACACTGTAAGTTAATCAAGATGCCGGCATGTTTTGGTTTGTTACAGTGACCTTCTGTTACTGATGAGGTTGGTACTCTCCATGTGAGAAGAGAGATAACCTTACACTCATCACAGACAGATGTAAGAACAGCAGCAAACTGATCTTTTTAGAGATTGATGTGAAGCCTTGCCTGGAATGTTACTCAGTTCATTACCATCATTCAGCAGGCTTTCCCCGCTGTACAGCAAAGTGCAGCTGTGCTCTGGGGGGTGAAGCAGAGCTCAGCCTGGAGCTCCTCTCCTCAGGCTTGAATTGTACTGATAGCTCTTACCTTGTTAAAATGGGGCTGCTCTTTACCTTTCACACTGCCCTTGGCTTTAACCTGGGAGAGATTGCTGGGTTTAAACCTTCCCCTGCACTCTTTATTCTTCAGAAAATTGCTCATTTTTCTACTCAGCTTTACTTCAAGGAATAGAAATTTTCCCCATGACTTTATGTGAGCAGACTAAGCTCAACATGTAACACAGCCCTGAACCTGCAGCCTGGTTTGGGAGCCCTCCTGCCCATGGCACAGCTGCCAGGCTGTGTGCTCCCAGCCAGCCAGGAATGGGATGGCTGTGTGCCACAGCCACAGTTGTATCAGTGAGAGGGTTTGGTTACCTGGAATGGGCTTGGAAAACAAACACATGTAATGGGCAAGAATGTGAAGATGGGGTAAGAATGCAGGACAGCAGGAAATGGGAGACTGTGGAGAAGGAATTTTAAAAGAGAGAATACTCAAGCAAGAAATAGGGAATCATGGCTCAGGGTATGAGAAGAGGATTTCTTTGGTTCAAGCTGCGAGACAACAATTTATAGAGCAACTGACATCAGCTTACAGGGCTATGAAATACTAGGGAATTAAAAATTGTTCACTCAATCAAGGTGTTTTAAAGGATGCAAAGGAGGAGGCTACTACAGAGAGACAATATGAATGCTACCTTTGTTCTGATATAATTATCACATACCAAACAAAGATAGAAATTGACTCATGACAGCCTGCAGTTTCAACTGTCCTAATTTATAACAGGTGAGAGGTTACTATGTGGAAGAAATATGGTAAAAACTGAGCTTCTAAACATCTTTAGGATGGAAATTTCAAACACACAGTGAAGTGATTGTGATATAGCTGGGTTTAGATAGCTCTTTTGGCTTCCTTTGAAAGTGCCATCTACAAGGTTTACCCAAGTATTAGACAATGATGTTAAATACTCTTAGTTCTCACAAAGTATTTTAAATTCCCCAGGTGGGATTCAAGTCCCATTCAAGCCCAAATTGCCATGGACTTTGCCTTTCACAGTACTGAGGCCTCATTCCTTCTCCTGAAACACCATCTGCCTTCTCTATAGAATCTGCAGTTCTGACTGAATAGTTGGGTTTTTTATTCATAGAAATATAGGATAATGTAGAAAGTTAAGTTCAGCTGACATTAGTAGGATTCCATAACTGTTTCATTGGGTTCACTACAGACAGACTCATGTTTGTAGTGTCTTCTCAAGATTCCTTGTGGCCTAAGAAAGTAGGACTTCATGTAACATGAGATTTGTTTGGCTGGGGAAAACTTTACATAGTTCTTTTTCCATATTTCACGTATTTATTTTATCTGCCCCTTTACTCAGACCACACCTAGAAATCATATTGCAGATATGTAGCTGATATTAGTCATATTTTTTGAAAGAAAATTGTATGGCATTCAGCTTCCAATCTTGAGGAACACATAATTTTTTTAAAAGTTAGAAACTAAAATAATGACCAGAATAGGACTCTGTTCAAAGTTACCAGATGATTCTGGATGTTCCCTCATTGGCTAAGCTGTGGAAGTATAAAAATCAACAGAGAACTCAAAAATATTTATTAGACATTTATGACTGAAATGATAGAATTTTTCTATATAATCAGCTTCAGTATTGTAGAGTTTTCTGACTGCTTCAGGAAAGCATGCTTGGAATTATAATAAAGACACTGGCAAGAAGAGATATTGAAATGCATTTCAAAATACTTTCTATTGTTGTCTTCAAGGATCTACTCTTATTTTGAAACAACAGAGGACTCAGCCTCCACAAGTAAATTGGCCTTTTTAGCATATACCCAGGGACTGAGTGAATTTTATGAAAAAGGTTCTTAATGAAGTGGTGATAATAAAAAACTGATTTAAAGCAGAACTGACGCTGAGGTGGGTCCTTATATGACTGCACCAACAAGAAAAAGCTATATTCAATAACTCCCCAACTTAATCTCTTTAATCTGAGTCAGAAACACAAAAAACCCTCAGACTCATATAGAGTATTAAAATCAGTAAAGCAACTCATACACCTTCATGTTCAGCGTAATCTAAGGTATGCTATTGATCCAATGTTATGTATAATTTTAGAGTATTTAACCCTGTGTGATTCAAAACTGAGGGTCAGGTTGAAATACTGACTGACTATAAGTGAATGTTTTGGTTCTTGAGCTGTGAATTGGTGAAAAACAGCAGCTTCATATAAATAAAGTAAGAATTACATGCAAACTACTAACAAGAAGAAAATCTTTTGTATACTCTCCTACATCTTTTAAACCATCACACTATTAGATTATACATTATTATTTGGAGAGAAATGTCAAAGTCAGTCGTGGAGTGGCTGCTTTTTAAGTTTAAGAAGGGGGTGCTTTGAAACAAAAGAAGCAATTACACCTTACCTCATTTTTATGCATGCTGTTGAATATGGAATAACAGAGATCCAAAACAGTGCTGGAGATCTGAACAAAACAAACAATATTTTTATACATTTACTGAGAGAACATGGTATACATGCTTTGACAGAAAGTAGGCTTGATTCTGATCCCAGATCAATTTAGATTGAGCACAGTTCACTAAAAACACTCAGAGCATGGGAAAATTAACTGGTGCTATTATGAGCTGAAAAATTAGTCTTTTGTTGGAGGAGAATACACAGAATACAACTGTTGTCAATACAGCCTGTTGCTATAAAGAGATCAAAATCAACCTCTTATATTTAAAATACATTTTTCTATGCTAATTGTTCTAGGGATAGCTTTGGTTGGTAGCATGTTTAATCTATGTTTATTTTCACCTACAAGCATTTCAGTCAATCAATACCATAATCTTTAATCATAGAATGAAATACACTGTCCCATACTCATTGCCACAGGACAGGGATTTGCTCATGCATGCAATCACATTAGCTGAGAACTACCGCTTCAAAGGAAGCGAGGTGTAAGACACCTGAAAAACAGGCTCTGGGAACTGTTTCCTAGAAGTTTTAGTTCACAAAACTGTAACATTTCAGAAGGAAAAAAATCAGCACAAAATGTTCAAAATCTCCAAGTACTTCCTGATCCTGCAAATATTTTTCTCCCTGCTTTGAAAATGACCCCTGGGCTCAATATTAAATGTGGTGCAGCTGATCTTTCACATACTGAGTTTTTCTTATAAAGTTTTTGTAAGCTTTGGGGCAGCAGAAATGATCTGTGAAAACTTCCCCTTGCTTCCTCTCCTCTGAGCACCCCAGAAAAATCCCATCCACCCACCAAGCACCAAGCCAGGACCAAGCAGGACCTTTAAATCCTGCAGAACTGTCTGGCACTTCTTGCTTCAGTGTTAGCTACTAGTGGCATGCCAAGAAAGGAAAAAAAGTGCTTTTCTTTAGGTCTGCATTAGGTTCACAAGGAGGAGAGCAGATACACCAACAAACTCGCTCTGCCCTCCAGAGCTGCTGGCTCTCTGGTGGAGGCTCTGCCACCTGCAGACATCGATGCTCCGACTTATCCAGGGCAATTAGTATGTCTGGAAGAGAGAGTCTCAGCGGATCAAACACATTACCGGGGTCAAGTTACCTGGGGTTGATCGGACATTTCCATCCACTGACTGAAACACAGCGCCAGTTGCTTTAAAAAGTAAAGAACAGACATTAACAGTGAGTCTGTCATACCTTCGCACCCGTGCTTTTCCTCGGGAAGCCGGGACTGGCTTGTTATTAGCCTGTCCGTCTTTTGCTGACCCAGGTCCTGTTCTGCACCCTGCTGTACATCACACCCCTGCCCATACCTGTTGCACCTGCCGCTGCGGGCAGCAAAGGCGCCAGCCTCCCCTCCTCTCTTCACCAACCCCCCCGAGTATTTAATAAGGTATTGCCAGCCCGTTGCCGATTTCCTGCCTCACTTCCCTGCCACAGACGGGTCTCATTTTCCACCTTCCCCGTCTCTGCCCTACCTCTCCACCGCGCATCGCTGCCAGACGGCAGTGACAGACGTACCTGGTTTGGGGGCAGCTCCACGCCGTCCCGGTGGCGCGATAAAGGCTGCGGGAACCCTGCGGGACGGGACATGGGTGTGTTGGGATGCCGCGGAGTCCAGCCAGGACGTGGCTCCTCTAGAGGAGCCGATCCTTTCCGCGGGTTCTCTCACATCCCCCGCCACCCGGTGCCGGGACGTACCTGAGCCCCGCGGCAGGGCGCAGAGGCAGCAGGCGGCCAAGAGCCAGGGCAGCGCGGGCGGCGGCGAGGGCATGGCGGGGCGGGGATGGGCGGCTGGGCGAGCGGACCCGCGCCTTTATGGGGCCCCGCCGAGCCCCATACGGAGCCGCCGAGCCAATGGGCGCCGGGGCGGTCCCGAGCACCGCTCCCACTGTCGCTCCCGGTGTCGCTCCCGCTGCCGGACCAGCGCTGCCGCCCCCGCCGCCCCGCGGCTCGGCCCGCCGGGACGAGAAACTCGCACCCCAGCATTCCGAATCCCGTTCTCCACCCCCTAGAACCCTCCGTCAAAGCTGCTTTTCTAGAAGAGGTGACCGCGAGGAAAGAGTGAGAGATGAAAAGAAGATGCTGTGCATGGTCAAGTGATGGAGCAACAGAAAATTCCGTTTTGTAGTAGGGCTTGCTGAGTGTTTGGAAATTATTTCTCCTCATGGCAGCTTGGGAAATAAAGTTTGCCTTCCAATTAGAAGGGATGTGAACTTTCATATTGAACAATTCCTGGCCCATTTTACTACATTTACCTTCACATGAAATAAGGAAAGCCATCCACCTCTTAATTAATTTCATAGTGGGTGTGGTTGTAGAAAAGATACAGGTCTGCTCTCAACAGAAAGTGATTCTCCTTTCTTCCTGATTTAATCCTTGGGTTTGACTATGGAAAACTCTTCCTGGTTTTCTCTGTGCAAGTTCTAAGGGCAATGCTCCTAAACAGATCACAGACTGAGAAAGGCAGAGTCCTCTCAAACTCTTTTTTTAAAATTGACTTTGGGCCTGCTGAGGCAAATATATATTCAGATGTCCAGCTTGTAACATAGTGGGATTGGAACTACATGATCTCTAAGATCCCTTCCAACCCTAACTATTCTATGATTCTATGTACTAGACGTGCTTGGGAGGCAATGGCTCCAGTATGGGATATGAGACATAAAAAGCTGCAGAAGGTATTATTGTCACAGCATCCCACCTTATCTCATAATGTCCCTCAATGGCTGTGCTGCACACTAAAAGGATGATGGCAGGACTGTTCCTGGTGGGAGCATCTCAGAGCAGTCAGGGAAGAGGCACACCTGCTTTCTCACACAGAAAAGGGGAGCCAGACTTCATCGACTTTGTGAGCTACACAGCTGTGTGTCCTGGACACGTAAAGAGGCACTGGAGCAGCTGAGTGACTCCAATACCATTAGTTCACCCTTTTTTCCTTCCCCTGAGAAAGATGGCTGTCTTTGCCTCATCACAGCCTTTTGGGGGTAATAATCTGAGTGGGGAGATGTCAGGAGAGGTCAGACATTGCTGGAGCAGATTCTCACTGTCTTAACTGGAAATGGGAGTTTCAAGACAGGATAGAAATCAAAGATATTAGTCCCTCTGACTGTATAATTTTTATCCTCTGTGGGAGCTAAAGAAGACTGCAGCAAGTTTTGTGATGATGGTTTCTCACAGCAATTCCTCCCAGGCTTTCATTAACAAGAAGATGCAGGGTTCCAGGAAGCCCCTAGCTCCTTTTTGCAGTGGCCCTGCTTTCTACCCAAGCCCATGAAATCCTGGAGTGAAAGGACTCTCTGTGTTTGTTAAATTTGCTCATTAATAGTGGATGGTGTTTTATATTTGATGGCAGCAAGAAACAGGTTTGTGTTTGGTGTAATTTATTTAAGCCAATGTAGTCACCAAAATGTGAAAGCAGAGCCCCACTAAGTGTGAACTGGGCTCATCAGAGGTAGACAGTAAAATGAGAGAAGGTAAAGATATTCTGAGGGATTGTACATTTTCATATTAACTATCTTCCTTCTGTCTTTCAACACTTTAACCAAACTGAAAGTTATTGTATCACCAGCAGTGTTTCTTTTGCCAAGCTTATCACAGATCTTGCATCCAAATCACTCTCATGCTGCAGAAATACGGGATCTTAGAGAACCATTATAGATTCACTATTTGCTATTATTTTTCTAATATTAACATGTGAGATACCAACGCTTTTAAATCCTAATAATTTGCTATCTTTTTGCAAGAGAATACTATTAAATTATGACCAGATGGCTAGCGATAGTTCACTGTTACAGAATGTGGTTCTCTGGCTTTCCCTATCTGGTGAGGAAATCAGTCTTCTGATTTCTTCCTCAGGTGACTCATTACCTGCCTAAATTCCCACTTCTTTCTCACACAGCCTGTTATACAGTAGCCTCTTTGAATGTATTTAAACACATTTGAGTTTAGGAGAGGGATTTTTTTTTTGTAAGAGCATAGGAAGAGTGGCATGTGGCCATGTTGGGTGGGTAAAATCTACCTTACATGAAATACTGGATGCTACCTGAACCTTTCCTTCCTCCTTCTCATGCACAATAAACCATCTACTGCTTTATTTCACACTTTACCAGGGAGTACCCTAAGTGTACTCTGTGTCTTCTTTCAGCAAATTTTGCATACAGTGAAGCCTATGGAGCTATCCATTTGCATCAAGTGAGGCTTAATACTTGAAGATGAGATAAAAATTAACTCATTCAAACTCCACTAAAAAAATCACAACTTATCTCCTAACTGAAAATAGTATTTTATCACAGCTGTGCAGTATGAGTGAAGAATGGGAAAAGTGTTGAAAACTAAAACTTCAAATAGATGAGGGTGTCACATTATGAACACATTCAGCTTCCTTAAATCAGAACTTTCTTTCCTACTGTCTATTTCATTTCAAAAGTGTTAGCTAGGGTGCAGCCAATTGATATATCAACACCAAGCCACATCAATGAGCCATACTTCTACTGCATAAATAAAATTCCTGTTTTAAGGTCCTGAGCTCTCTGCATGAAGAGAGAAAAATAGGGTGACTTTCAGTGCCCTCAGTGATTCACAAATGACTTAAAAATGAAGATTTAGTGGGGGGTCGATGAGAAACAAGGGTTTTTTATTGTGAATAAGGAGTCTTGGCATATATTTAGCAACCGCAATATTATGACACCTGTCATTCTAGAATAAAACATGCTGTGATTGATAATGAATAAGAAGCAAATTTGGCGTCAATGGGCAAAAAAAGTGAAGAGCTGGTTTCCTTTTTGTAAATTATTTCTGCAATGAAATCAGTAGTTATTACAGACAGCAAGGACAGAGTCTGCAAAATGTCACCATTGAGCAGCTCCCGAGTGCATCCCAACTCATCCAAGCTGCTTCTGCTTGCTCATGCCTCTCCCCCTCTGCAGCTCAGCAGTGCTTTGTACAAAGCCTGATCCTGCTCTGAGGGCTTTCAATACCTCACCCACCACCTGTTTGGAAAGATGAGGAAAGCTGCAGAAAATTGGAGGTATTTATTAGTCTAACCTGCCAGAGAGCCTGCAGACATCTCCCACTGCTCATCGCCTATTACATACGACAGTGCCTACTTACATTGAGTACAAGGCTGTGTTTGATGTGGTTTTAGTTAACATTTGCTTACCTTTCCAGCACAAACAAGTGGTCCAAACAGTAGGAGCTTGTCTCATTTTGTTTTTGCATGGGCAAGGCTCTACTCAGCACTCAGAGCTGTGTGCCCAAACTTTGCTTTACCAGCACATACCACACTTTTCTAAAACTGACATCTGCTGTAGGTGCTGATTTGGTTGTCAGAACATCAAGTACAGAATAGTCAATCTTATGCTTTTGTTTGTGGTCAGGTTGCTGTACATTACAGCTATAAAGCCATAGTCTTAAAGTTGAGTAGGCCAGCAAGTAAATATTTCAAGGGCATCAGTTAAAAGCATGTCCCACAGGGCAGGAGTTCAAAGACAAAAATTAACCAAGAGCGTCAAAATGGAGGACAGATGCTAATGCTGAAGTTCGGAAACCAGACCAGGAATCTGAATATTTGCACTCTTTTGGATAGTTTCTTAGCTAATTTTTGGAGAAGTGTGATTTTATGTCCACTGCATCAGCCAGAGAAGTGTAAATTCCTCTGAAATGGAGCAATTTGCAGCTACTATGTTGTGCTGTATGGAAACAGTGCTGTAGCAATGGGCTGTATTTGACTAGAGGGGGATAAATGATCAGTATAATTTCTAGATTTTGAGACATTTGAAAAGATTTTTTACCTAGAGCTCTGACTTGGCTTAATTTTATTTGGTGTTGCCCCAGCTGGACAGGGAGGCAGTATGCCCTTCTGCTTAGGCAACTGGTGGGATAACTCAATCAATATCTGCAGTTGAGCTTTCACCAAGGATTCATCCAGAATGACTCATTTCTGGCATCTTAGCCTGCTGTAAATTTCCAGGTGGTCTCTGAGTCAAATGCTGGAGTGGCTGACACATACTTCACACCACCAGCTGAACAAATTTGATTTTAATAGCTGAATTATGATGCTGACACTCATTCATCCATGACTCCTAAATCTGAATCATTTCATTTGTAGCTTTAATTTTCTTTGGGCATAGCTATATGGAAATCATAATTTTGTGTTTATGGAGGGATCACCACTGTCTGTGAACATCTTACACTAATTACTAAAGGATTTAGGTTAACACGCATACCATACACCTCAGATTTCTGGCAAATACCCAAATCCTACATCTTCATTACTATTTGAGAAGAGAGTAGCTGAAAATGAATGTTTGTCTCACCAAGAACTGACTACATGGAGAGCCAATCCCAGACCATTTTTACTACCTGACCATGTTTCCTCGAAGATCACTCACTCTAAACCCACAATCCAGAGAGAGGAAATTACCAGAATATGTTAATCCATTTCAGTATCATACAAGCCATCACCCCTGTGCTGGTGATATGACCCATCATCTGCTTGACTCTAACATGATACACGAAACACAACCCATCTGGGAAGGTGAGTGCTTAAATAACTGGAGCTCAGGCCTCTGGACACTACAGCTTATGTGTCACTTATCACTGAGTGAGGAGCAAAGAGTTTAACCTAAAGCTCTGCTTCCCTTAGCCATACTTATCATCACTTAATCTTGTCAGACATCTGAGTTGAATGCCATTCAAAATGAATAAGTACTAAAACACTGTCACTTAAAATTATTGCTGAAGATATCTGTATTTTTTTCTTAAGTAATTTGACTTAATATGAAAGCAATTAATTTTTCTCATTCTGTTTCAAGTCAACTATATCTTTAGAGTATTGCTGGTATTGAAAATTAAATGATTGCTTCTTTGACATATTAAATGTCATTTGTATGAACTGTTGTCTGCCTTCTGGCCCCTGACTTAAACTCTAAAACTTAAGCTAATTTTTATGCTGTCCTTTGGCCAAAGCAGTTACGCCTTGACACTCACTGGCCTGAGTATTTCTTTTATCTCATTAGATTGTACCACTCCACAAAAGCTTTATTGTAGCAAAATGCAGAACTTTTCAGTTGTTAGAGAATTTTATGGGCCTGCAAATATTGGAAATGAAAGTTTCATGGAAGCGGCCACTCCTGGGTGTAGCAATCAGACCAGAGCATAAACCAACAATAAACTAAGAGCCATTAATACTAATCCTACTACTTGGATTAGGGTCCAAACCTGTCTGTCAGTAGTGAAGCCGTGTCCACAGACTCTACTGGGAATTGTGTCACACCCTCAGAAGCTGCTTCTCTCCACACCTGAGCCCTAGAGCCCTTTGTGCACAGAACACATACATCTTTACAGCGAAACATCTGCCTGGTCTGCCTGTAAGCAGCTGTCCAGGAGAATCACAGGCAAACAAAAGGCAGGTTTTCCTTTGAAGGAACCGTTTTACAGTTGAATGTCTTTTAAAAGCTTTTAATCTCCTCAAATAAATTTGAATGAGGTTTTGGGGTTTTTTTAATTGTTATCCTTTCCCAAAGGTCTGTTTGCAGAAGCATTTGTTATAGATGCAGAACTAATTTGTATCCATTAACACCCTATTTACATGTTATCTTCTTGAGTTTAGTTGTTCCATGTGGACCTAACCTTGAATTAAGAAAGCTCTCTCTGCTTGGGGAAGACCCCTATCAGTGAGCCATTTTGCTTGCTAGATCTCTGCTCTGGGAACTGTGTGTTGTTCAGCCCTTTCCAGGCCCAACAGGGGCCAAAGTTCCAGTCCAAGATTTAGACACACCATTGGGCATAAATGTATAGAAAAAGACTTCCCATAATATGACGCAGAAGCTAGACAAGACAAGACAAATGAGGGAGAATGATGTGGTGGCAGGAATACAGACATTTTGGAGTTCCTATCCTCCATCTATATTTACTTTCTCTTCTTAATAAGTATTTCGTGACAGCAAAATATTGTGTGGGGGAACGCTTTTGTGGACCACCCTAGACAAAACATCCTGCTAGGACAGGAAGTTGGGTGTCAACAATTCATGGGAGTGAACACCAGAAACTGCCTGAGAAGATGCTTGCCCAAACTGGTGCTGCTGACAGAGAAAGAAAACCATCACCAGGATTTAACAGTAACCAGGAAATGGGAGTCTTTTGAAACAGACTGGACTTGAAAATAAGTGCAAAAGATGCACCAAAATTTGCAACAGAGGGTAGGGCCCCAATGATGGTAACAGAGCAGGGTTTGACAGTGACAGGGGCCCTGCTCAGCACTGGCACTGCAGCACCCATGTGGATTGGGGGACACAGCCAGGACCCAGCAGTGTGGTTTATATGTTCATATAGCTCTTGAATACTTTTTTCACTGACTGCTGCTCAATTATGTGCTGTTAATAATCCAATAAGCTACTTCAGTCTTGAGTTGGTTTAAACTATGAGCAGTTTTCCCCTGTGATAATTACGCATCTGAACGTCCCTCAATGCTAGCAACATTGTGCATGAAATGCAGTAAGGCCAGTTTGCTTTTACCCTGCATAGCAACACGTCTTGAGAATGCATCTTGTCTGTCTTAAATGGCAACTGCTGCACTATCTGCTGGCTCTGAAGGCTCCAAGATAAAGAAGGAATTACTCCAAAGCCAAAAAAGAAGGGGAAAATTTTGAGAGAGAATTTGAGGGAAATAATGACAAAGAACAGAGCGGAGAGCTTATCCACAGAGAAAAGTACTTTCTGACGCAGCAGAAGACCACTCTATCCCTCATGTTTTGTCAAATGCAGTCTCTGCCTCTCTCAGCCCTACTTCAGAAAAATGTGGAGGTTGGAGCCTCTCTAGCATATCAGTGGAGAAGACAGACTGTTTTTGGCAGTATAATTTGCTGTAAGGCACCCCACTCAAAACCAAGCAGAGAGAACTTAGGGTTTTTACCTGGAAAGACTTAATTGTTAAGGAAGGAGGAAAAGCCAAAACAGGCAGCCACATCAATGGTTATATCAGGTACCTTTCTCCTAAGTACATGTCAGTGGGGAGAGGTTTAGCAGAGACGACACACTGGGACCGCATCTCATAATTTGTTAATATAAAAAGATACAGTGCAGTGACTGGCAAATCCTGTTTGGTTTATCACTACAAACCTCAGAGATTTATGATGGCCAGAGGTATGTGACTATCATGAAGTCACATGAAATTAGAGATTATGTTGTGTTTATTTAGATGGATGAATAGTCCTGAGAGAGAAGAATTAATTGCGTGCAATTTCAGTTTTCTTTTTCTTTCTGTTGACAGAGTTATCATATTCCCAGTTGGCAATAGAGTGTCTAAAGAAGATAGCGTTTAATGGATTAGTGAGGAATGATGTAAAGTTAAAATCAATTCACCTACAATGACTTACAGTAAGATAAATGAGTACAATATTAAAGAAGCCAATAAAGACCATGATAAAGCTTCATGAGGCATAATAAAGTTACAAAAACAATTTCTAGAGAGTATATTGAATATATTTCCAAAATCCAAGCTATCATTTGAAAACTATTTTAAAGGTCCTATGTTCTACATGAGAAACATATTTGTGTAATCAATTTCTGCTGGTTTTACATTAAAAAAAATATGCATTCACTTTTCAGAGTAGCCTGGCTCTAGCAATTTGGTGAGTTTTCGTCATAAAACAGTGATGCTGCTGCAGTTCCTGGTCTTCCTTGCAACTCTGAAAGGCAGTCTTGAAGTAACTTCTGTATCAAACTACCATTATCAAGCACTTTTTTAAAGCAGCTTTGTTTTGGCCATGGAATCAATAACGTACTTCACTTACCCAGCTGTGAAATCCTAGTGAAGAAAAGAGATTTTTCCTGTGTGAAGGAGTTGGATAAGATGAAATCTGTGGGCAATGGCTTAAGGATAACCTCATAATGACTACAGCGTGACAATAAAAAAAATAAAAAAAAGGGGAAATCAAGCAGCACTTCCTGCCTTCTGTTTGGAGAAAACATAGCCAAAATGAATTTTCCTGTTCTAACTCCAGCAATATCAAGAGAACAGCAGAAGCTGATATGACCCAATAACTTCTGTAACAGGAACACATTTAGATAACAACAGTGCAAGGCACAATGTGGCACCATGAGTTATCCAAGAGAATGAGGCTCAGTGTGTTGCTGTTGTTTATCGTTCCTGAAGGACAAAATAATCTGCCCTCTTTGCAGTCACTGATCAATGCGTCACTGCTCAGTGACACTGTTTCCTTAATTAAGTGAGTGCTCAACGAAGATGCGTAAATCAGGAAATAAGGACATCACAGCAAAGTACATACTAACAGCTCTGGAAGGGCTTTTTTTCAAACCAGGAAAGCCCACTGGTTAAATGATGTAAAATATAAAAGGACAGAATGTCTAGAGGGAATTGGTAAGTGGGTGGATGGACAGCAGCCTCCTCCTTTTCTGGGGACACAACTTAAAACAAAGACAGTTGTTCTGTGTTTTTTTGTTGCTGTGGAAATATGCCTGCCTAAGTGGTGTGATGCTTCCAAATGCAGGGCTGGGGTGTTCCTTATACTGAAAAAAGAGATAGTTGTACTTCTCAAATATTATTTTGAGCAGAGCCTGAAGGTGAACAGAGGATCTAGTGCCCTGCATCAAGAGCTGACAACCTCAGAAAGAGAAAGGTTTGGCTCTGAATGGCCAAAAAAGATTGTATTTAATAGGAATTAATGATGTTCTATGGTAAGAGATGAGTGCATAATGCAGCTGATATGGGCCACCCACAATATTTTTAAAGGAACTGAGAAAAGAGTCTGTAGGATCTGTGCTACAAGATGGTATCTTGAATGGTTGAAAAAATGTACTTTTTATGATAAAACTTAGTTCACACTTGAAAACCGTATTTGGGCTTGGCTTACTCTTTTTTTATTTCATTTCATCATTTTGAGCTCAGATGTAGAGTTTGCAATTCAGAGCAACATCACTTGAAAAAACACATCATGATACTTAAACACTACAGTGACAGATATAAAGCATTGAACGATGACTTTTTTCTTTGATTGAAGTATGAAGCTGGCACCTTCAATACTGCCTTTATCAAATACCAATTCCAATAGCAACAGGTGACATTAATTTAACTGTATGCTTTGTAACTGAGTGTCTTAAAACACTTGTCAGAGATTGTCTGTGAATATGATTTTCATCTTGTTAACCTTCTTCATTTAAGTTGAACACATAGCAAGAAGATGTAAAACCTTTCTCCCTCTTTTTAGATGAAGAATTTCTGGAGATAAAACATAATGCTTTTCATGGTTGATCTATCATGGCTGCTCCTGACATAGGTTTGCTGAATGGCTAGTGGTCATACAATTCCAAAACATCAACTGCTCTTTGGGTGAGCTGAATAAAAGGAGAGGCTAGTTGGTAACCATCAGTTATACTTTGGGAGATATCAAAGCTTTATATTAAATGCTGAAATCATCTCATATTCTCAAGCCTTTTCCTTGTAGTGAGGCTGAAAGCAGTGTCACTAAAACTTCCCATATTTACCCTACCCCTCATTATTTTCAGGGTACACTTATTTTAGAAATGGGCATTTTCAAATAGCCAATCTCCAATGTGTTCTCACCTTAGTAAGAACAAGATTTTATTGTTGCAGCCCAAGACTGGCTGTGCCCTAATATCTTGGGAAACATTAAGCTGGAGGAAATAAAATTTGCCACAGAGAATCAAGGTAAAGCTAGATCTTGTCTGATGTCTCTGTTTTTCAAGGGCAAGAAACTTCAACATAAGTTTCAGTGACTGAAGAATTCATCTCACCTCAGTGTTGCAACTCCAAAGGCCCCGTTGTTCAAAATAATCCAACTTCTCCCTCTTATTCTTCCTCCCATCCCTATTTCTGTCTACATGGTGACTGAGGAAGTTCCTTGTCCCTTTTTTCTATTTAATATTGTAGCATGCGAACATGCATAGTGAGTTCAAGGACACATGGTAACATAGTTAACGGCTCATTTTCAGGAAGGCAGAAAAATAATCCCTGAAAAACAAGGAATTTTCAATTTGTGTTTCTCTTCTTTTGAGGAGGGTGAGGGGATTTTTTTTTTTTTTTGCTTCTTGTTTGTTTGTTTGTTTGTTTGTTTGAAAGAATCAAGGAAACTATGGAGTAGGCTCCAGATTCTGGAAAATTATGGACTCTTAATTTCCACTGGAAACAGTGAGACATAAATAGCTCCAAAATTATTCGTGGATGAGGACCATGCCCCCAGAGGACCACACTCTGAGGTTTGGCACAGGGGCAGCACCGTGCAGGAGGATATGGGCTCTCCATGGGGAGTCACTCCTGTGGCGAGAGCAGTCTTTGCAGTGCCTTGGTCAGGAGGATGTGCCAAGAGCTGTGAAGTCCCACCTCTCACAGACTTGCCCTCCCGAGTCTGGATTGTAGCACAATGCCTGTCATTTTAGGATAACCCTTTTAGACCTACGTCTCCCTGAATTTCTGGTACAAACGCTTTTTTCTTGCCTTCACAAGAGTGGTGCAGTTCCTAATTAATTATTGAGCAATAAGAATACAGGAAACAAATGTTTGAATTCCTCCTGATAGACACCACATCTGCCACCTCCCAAGAGCCAGCCAGTTATAAATTATTTGAAGCACTCCATGACCCTGTGAAAGCTGTTCCACCTAATGTGAAACATACTAGTCCTACATACATTCATTAGCAAATGGGACCCAGGTTCTGTGCCTGCCTCCACCTATGTTTTTTTCGAATCTCACACTCCTATGACCCAAGTCACCCCTCAGCCTTCTTCAGGTGTTTCTGCTTGCCCCAAAACTGGCCACTCTTCTAATGTGGGGATAATCAAGCAGAGGACAACTGCTGTCCCAACCCTTGCTACAGCAACACTACTGGTATCAGATATGTCAGGAATTGTGTCTTCTGCTTAGGATGCTGTCCTTAGGTGTTTTTTCAATATTTTAGAGTGTAATCTCAAACACTGGTAAAGAGAAGTATTGGTTCAGAGTAGCACAGCTGCCTCCATGCAATAATCCCTTTTGAGAAACAATGACAAAATACCCCCACCCAAAAATCTGCCTTACTTCTTTATCTGAGCCTGGAGCAGCTCTGGTGCTCTCTATCTGTGCAATGCCAATCCTGCAGCTCCTCTCGAGGCAAGGCATAGCACTGGCAGGTGCAGGGGTACCTGCAGCTTGCCCTCACTGGAGCCTTAGCTACAGATGCAACCGTGAGTGCTGTAACTGCAGGGTAACAGCAACTTTGTCACCTGGAAATAGCCTGGAAATGATTTGTCCCTTAGGGAATGCAGCAGGTGATTTTAAGACTCAGCTGCTTGTTGGTTTGACTTTGACAGCCATAGAGAGAAATGAAAATTGGTGAATGGGCTGTGGGGAAAGGGCAGGGTTAAAAGAGGATAGCAGGTCACTTTGCAACACAGTAACTTGTTTCAAACACTAAGTGACTCAGTCAATTGTCTTAATTTCTCTACTTTGGAAAACACTCCTAACTGGGACTTAAAATTCAATTGTTATTTCTGATTTTTATTTAAAGAATTGACTTACCTGGCTACATTGACATGATAATTTGCTGATTGGCTGCACTCATTTTATGACCCATATAATTAATTTTGAATCATTAGGTTCAATTTTAATTGACATTGATTTGATAATTAAATGTAGTTCTTAGCTACTTTAGTCCAGTCCTAGCAGCACGTTTGGTTCTTTGCTATTAGTAAACTTCACAAATCTGTTTTCCCTTTTCAGACTACCAACTCAGACTAAATGTCTGAAGAATATAAGATAAATTAGACGGTTCAGCTAATGATCTACTTACCTCAATCTAAACTTTTTGTCTCCTTCTCAAAGGGCAATCAAATGGTGCAATGATATGCAAAGATTTAAGAATTCCAAGGCATTCATAATGAGGTAAAACTTGCTTCTAACCCAAAATAAAAAGTTAACGTAATCTTCAAATAAACACATCTCATTTGCTGCTTATGGATCTGATTTTACCCCTACTACAGCCAGTATGATTTTGCTACAGATATCAGCCCTAAGCCCCCCCAGTCCCTCCACATACCCACATCTTTCCTATGCAAGAGCTGGTTTTGACGTGGACTTTATCCTTTGTTAAAGTTATTTTATAAAAAAATAATTCAGGAAACACATGCTACTTTATGTATGATATTTATGCCACATTAGTAAATCCTGCATCTGTAGGAGGCTGTACTTCCCGGTATTCACCTGCCTGTCTTTTTTTTTTTATTATTTCCAGAGAGCCTCTTAATAATGTAGAGGCTGCAAAGTATTCTATATGTTGTGTCTTGTATCAACCCAAACCACATTTAAATAAGCTCTCTTAAGTTCCAGAAAGAGACAGAATCTGGTGATGAAGATCACACCCTAGTAAATGTATTACATCCTATTAAATAAAAGGACTATTTAATATCAGTTCATCGGTGTTGGGACCGTGGGCAACCTTGGGACAGGCTGCCGGTGGTCGTGGTGTCTCTTTGTCCCTAGGACCGAGCCAGTGGTCAGTCGAAGGGGGAGAGCAGTCTCTCCAAGAGACCCACGAGCCCAGAGATAGGGTTTTAGGGTTCTTGTTGGTTTCCCAGATCCACGACTGCTGGCGGAATAAGGAGAGACTCTTGGAGTGGCAATAACAGGTGTTTACTTAGTTAGATCCATCTCCCAAGAGCCCAGAACAAAGGCTGTGCGGGAGTTTTCATACCAAGGTGGTAACAAATCAGGGACAAGGTAAGGGGAGGAGTAGGGGCAAAGCCAGGCTAGCTTGACCATTGAGCTGGAGAGAAAGGAGGGAACAGGGGTACATGACCAATTAATAACTATACTACAACGAACTTTCTGGAACAAAAGAGGAGTGGAACTTAGATTGATACATAGGGTAACTAATAACAAAACACAGGGGTGTGGAAATATAGAACAGGCTCAAACCATAGTGACAGGATCAGGGGTGAGCTTCCTTGAGGATGGATTTGCCCACCAAGGGGAGGAGTTCAGAGTTGCAAGGGGCTTCTTTACAGAAAGAGCAATTCCAACACATCCCAATGGTGCCAATCTGACCTGTAAATCAAGGTACTTGTACACAAGAGGTCTGCTTTGGTGATCAGCCATGCCTCAGAAATGCAGTTATGAAGCAGACAGATGATTTCTCTAATAATGACACTGCACTAGGAAAAGCATGTCTTCCTGCTGATTTAAATAAGATTTATTTACATCTTTGTGAGTACTCGATGCTGAGGAGGTGACTTGTCTTAAGGTCAGCTCTTATGGAAACAAAGCATGACTAAAAAGGGCTACCAAGACTAATCCTAGTAACTGGCATTGGATTAAAACCTGAAATAACAGCAAAAAGCAAAAAAATAAACACAGCATAGGTTTAACAATATGGGCAAGTCTAGGCTTCTGCTGAATAGGATGAGCTTGGAAGGTCAAGGAAAATGAAAGTTCTTTCGGTGTGATTAGGCTGGATGTGTTCAAATGCAAACTGCAGCATATGGATGATTACTTATCTTGTCCAAGACAGGGGCTCATTTAACCATTTCGGTATGCTTAAATGCTATTTAGAATTAACTTATACTAAGGGCAGTCAAGACAGCCTGCCACTGACAGATAACAACTTCTTAAAATGCTTGAATGAGGCCCACCTGGTTCTTCCCTGACTGGCCAAGCTTTTGTAAGATCCTTCCAGGAGAAATGTCAAACCTGGAATAAAGATATACAAGAGTTATTAGGGCACACACCCTCTTTTTTTGTGGCATAAACACTGAACATGTTATTAAGATGATTTTTTTAGGTTTAGGCCTGTGTCTTTACAGAAAAACTGGGTATATCACTTCCACTGGCTTTAACATCATATATCTGAGAAAGACATTCTAGAATATCCCAGAGAGAGCAGGGTGACTTCTCACCAGCTCAATTATCCTTTACATTGCTCTGGCAATGTAAAAATTCTCTAGTATTGAAAAGAACCCAGACTCACACATTGATTTTGCTGCCTATTTAAAGCACTAAACCCCACTACAGTTTAGCATTATTCTTAGCAAGAATCCTGTTGGCCTGAACTAGCAACTGTATAATCCAACAGTACAGTTGCCTATGCAACACATTCTTCAACTTCATCAGACACTTTCAGACCCGATTACTGACAACAAAGCTTATTAACTGTGCTTAATTTGGAAAATTGGTCTCTTTTGTATTGGATTAATTATTATACATGTCAGTAACAACATACTTGAAAGGTTAAAATTCCTAGGTTGAGCCTGATAATCTGGCAGGAATTGGTTCCACAGCTGGAGACTGCTTATTAATAAATCTGTGCATAGCTGTAACTGTAGTCATCACTGAAACCTGAAAAAGGGAGCAGCTTTTTAGCCTGTGCAAGACTCAGACTGGTGACAGCCACAGATTTCCAATGTGCTTCCAAGGTTACTGTCACAATCATCATTTCTACTTCACAGGCAGAGAGAAAGGGACACATAAGAATGTGGTATCCCGAGGTGCTGATACAAACAAACACACAGTTGGACAGAGAATTTGGTTTCTGATTACTGGCTTTTGGCCACTGGTTCCCAGTGAGATCTATGTTTCTGCTGCTTCACTGGATGCCAGCAGCCATCAGCGTAGCACTGAACACACGGTTGCTAACATATTTGCATTAGCCTGCTCTGCTCCATCGGTTGGCCATGGTCTCTGTACCAATGACAGAATCCTTGGACTTCCTTGGTCAGGCTCCAGCAAAGTGCACCATGGGGGTCATGTCTCAAAAGGCATGGATCAGAGGGTCTAAATCCTCCTCTAACAGGGAGGAGTGCACTGTAAGACTGCAACATGTCCTCAAGAGGACCTGTTTAAATAGATGTTGAAAAGAGACACATCACCAGCACCTGGTTTTGATGGAGTTTGTGAGTATCAGAGTCATGTAGATGAGCATCTTGCTTGTCCAGTGTGCAGAGCACTCAGTGCACAGCTGTGTGCAGTGATTGTGTGCACTATGCCTTGCCTTTATATAGCTCGCTGGGTTTTCTCTGTCCAGCCCGGCTATTCAGACAGGTTCCAGCTGGCTATATTTCCAGGAGTGCCCCTGTCCTAAAGGCACTCTGGCAGCGTCCCATGGACATTCAGCCAGAGAATCTGCAGCCTGCGTTGTGGTGCAGGAGCTAAGGGCCGGTTAGCTATCAGCTGAAGTAGAAAGACGAGAGGGCTCTTGGTTTACCTTTTATCTGCGTAGCTTTATTGCCAGATGCTCTACACAGGGGGAAGGCAGGGACCAAGAGGGAGAGCAAGGGTCCGACACCCACATAAGAGTTACTTCACAGGACCAATCACCAGGGGTGTTGGGGGAGTATAGGGAAGGACCAAGGCTACCTGGTCCTATGGGATCGAGAGTAGGGGCCCAGGAGATAACAGGGGATAGTACAAAGGTCTTGGGGGGAGGGAGGAAATGATGGACACTCCAGATGGCTACTCTGGAATTTCCTGGGTTAGACCCTGGTGATTTCACTTTCCCGGGGGAGCTTGGCTCTCTTGGAGAGCCTCCACCAGTTATCTTTTTCTTCTTCTGTGCCCTCTCCCCTGGAGGTTTCCAAGGAAACCTTCACGGCAGCTACACCTTTAGGGGAAAAGGAGCCTGAGCTGGGCTACAGGCTGTGGACAGCGGCATTCAGACAACACCTGCCTTCACACTTCAGCTGTTCTTCACAGTGTTTTAGGGCAGCTTTCCTCTTCTCCCGGAGCCTACACCTGCCCTGTGTCTGCCATGTCAGGGGGAGGGGCTGGGGAATGCCTGGCTCTGCCAGCTGCTTTTAGGTGAATTGTTTCATTCCTGCCTGATCAAGGGCAACTTTCCTGCCTGAAGTTGGGCTTCAGAAAATGGAAGAAATAGTAAAAGGTGTTTGGAGAAACATGAGGGAGGAAGAGTCACATGGAAATGGACTCTTACTGATCTCTTCAGCTCCCTAACAGGAGGCTGTAGCCAGGCAAGGATTGATTTCATCTCCCAAGTAGGAAGTGGTGGGAACAGAGGAAAACGGCCTCAAGTTGCACTAGAGAAGATCTAGGTCAAGTTTTTGGGAAAATTTCTTCATGGAAAGGGTTGTCAAACATTGGCACAGGCTGCCCAGGGCAGAGGTGGAATCGCCTTCCTGAAGCATTCATAAACCATAGGGATGTGACCCTCGGGAACATGGTTTAGTGGTGGCTTTGGTAGTGCTGGGGGAACGGTTGGACTCGAAGATCCTAGAGGTCTTTTCCAATATAAGTTATGTATACATATTTAAACACGAGCGCCAGTGACCTACGAAATATATTTTAACAGTTAAGAAAAACCAAAAGCAACAACCCAAACAGACGTATACACGGGAGTCCAGCAGGAGCGCCACTGCTCGAGGGGAAGGAGGGCAGAGGCGGGGAGGGGAGGGCAGAGCTGCCCAGCCCGCNCGAGCCGCCCGGCCGTGCCGCCGAGTGAGGCGGAACCCCGCCGCCGCGAGCCGGGGCTGCGGGCAGCGGCGCTGGAGGGCCGGTAAGCCGGGGAGGGGCGGTAGGGCTACAGGGGGAGGCCTGGCGGCCGTCAGCCCCGGGAAGAGGCTCCTCCGGCACCCCGGGTCGGGCGGGGAAGTCAGCGGGCGCTGCGGGCATGTGTTGTCCGTCCCTGCAGGGCTGGGGGAAGCCCGCCCAGCTTCGTCCTCCTCCTCCACAACGGGAAAAGTTTGTCTGTTCAACCCAGGTCCTTGTGCCCGGAGCCGGGCTGGGGCTGGGCATTGCCTCGGCTCGTCCCCTGCCGGTCAGAGCACGGCCCTGCTTGGCGGGGATCGCTCTGTTCTTAGGGAATGTGTGGAGCACCCAGGAAGTCCGGACGCAGGGGAGAGAGGAGCCGCTGGCGCTCCCAGCTGTGAAGAGCGCGGGGTGCCCGCGGGAGTGGGAGCCGGTGTCTGTCAGGCAGGGCACGGCGTGCGGAGCGGAGCCAGGGGCCCGGTCGCAGCCAGGCTGCAGGGGCCGGCACTCCGGGCCTGCCCCGGGCCGAGCTGGGTCACGCAGCCGGACAGGCACTGCTGCCCCGGGCCCAGGGGGGTCACGCAGCCGGGCAGGCGCTGCTGCCCCGGGCCTTGGTTCCCATGCCGCGGACAGGTGGAGTGCGTGCGCAGGGAGCGCTCCGCGCCCCAGCAGGAGCTGGGAGAGCAGACACACGGGCCTCTTAGTGCTCTCGGGAGGAGGAAAGCCTTAGGAAAGAACCAGCCTGTTACCATTCATGTTACAGCGTTTAGTAGCACCGTGCCACTTGCCAAAGAAGCATCTGTGGTAGATGTGAGTCCAAAATTTTTTAAAAAATTGGCCAGATTTTCTTACCTGTAAGATAACACAAAGGAAACATTGATGAAAATGGTTTAGGTGTCCCAGTTAGCTGTTGTTTTGCCTTCCTAATCAGTTTCATTTTCAGTTACATTGTTCATCATGTGCTGATGGGCTTGTAGTTGGGAGTTTGAGCCTCCTGGCGTGTCACTGCCATTCACGATGTGTGCAGGGACTGTCCTGCCAAGGAGCCCCTGTGCAAGCAGCATAAGCTGCAGAGTGGAGACTGCGCACTGAGTTTTAATGCTGCTTAAATCTTTTGCACTTTGTCCCATCATTCATTTGAAGACAGCAATCTTCTGCAAAGAATGTTTATTCGAGGTAGCAGGTTACTTGTGGGCCCTGGGTCAAGCCAGCAACTCCGTGTCTTGATCTTTGCTTCACATTTGTGTTGTGTGTTGGTGTTCCCATTTTTTCTCGTGCAAAACCCTTCATCTCTCCAGTCTGAGGGTTATGTGACAGTTTGTGGTAGCCCTGAGAGGGAAGGAGAGAGGAATGGGTGGGGAGAGGAGTTTTGAGATCTCATGCTTCTAAACGGTGTAGAATTGCAATAAGAGGAGAAAGTAACCAGAAAACTCTCTGTGTATTTCATTGTGAGAAAATGGACTAAACCTTCAATGTATTTCTTGCTTTTTTTCCACTTGTAAAGAATAATTGTGTTTTAGACAACCAGAAACAGAAGACTGTTTTGGAAGCTGAAGGAAACTATTAAAGAGTTAAAACAGAAGCTAGTCCCTATATTTACTAGAAAATAAGTGCAGGAAAGGCAACTGAAATGCAATAAGGTTGGAGATAAAATAGGAAATGCAATTGCCCTATGTGAAAACAATAACAATATTAAAGTAGAGACAGAGAAACAATGTAAAGACATAATATACTGATGATTGCATTTAAATGAGCATAATGGTGGAGGTACTCCTGTCTGTAACTTTGAATAGTTCTTCTTCTTGAGATCAGTGATGAGCTGCTGATATAGATACACTTCAGGATATTAGAAGTGAGTAACAGTGTAGTAACATCATAATTACATTGTGACAGATCCTCTGACAAGACTCTTGTATTCGTGAGTATGGTTGCAGATTTTCTGTGCACTTAAAAAAAAAAACAGTAGACAAAACTGCTTAACATTTTCCTCTCAGCTTTTATGTCTTGAAGGGTGAAAGTGGTGGTTCTTATGGGTGTGGCTGCAGTTCTGACTCCTTCCTGCTCTCTAAGCCCTGTCCTTAAGGTGAGAACTGTACTGCTCATAGGTAACGTTGGCTGAAATGCTCTCCTGTCCCTACAGCACAGGACCTGGCAGCAGGATCCTCTCTACACTAACTGCATTTCGTGTCAGAGCACACGGGAGCTGCATTTCCCATATGATTTAACACAATTTCTTAGAAATCCAATACATAAATTACATAAGGGGATATAGATCAATAGTCCTTACTGAATGGTGTGCATCCATCACCATTATAAAAGTGAGCAGACTGGCAGGGGTGCTATGAATATTGGAGGCTGTTTCTACCCTGCTTTATGTAGAACAAATATACTGAGGTGGGCAGAGAGGTTTGGCCCAGACCTTTCATTATAGCTCTGAAAAGCCCATAGCTTTTAGCTGATGGTTAGAGATTTTCCTCCTGCGGAGTGTTCTCTGCAAGCCTCTGTCAGTCTGCTGCATTCAGTGTTCTGAATGTTGAATGGTTCTCATCGTTTTAGCAATAAAAAGTAAAAAATGTCGTTGCTACGTTTTTGTGTTTTGATACCTGATCTGAGTTTTTGTCTTCTGTGAGAGCTGGAAATGAATGCGATGTCTGAAAGTAAAGGTAACAAATCTCAGTGCTTAAGTGCAAGATGGTGCATTTTGTGGCAGAATGAAAAATCAGGGCCTTTTTGAGACCTGGTGGTTTTCAGCCAGGATGGATCTTAGGGCGGGCTTTGCACTAGTGCAGTGGTAGGATGGGAATAACTTTTGAACTACTTAGCTGAAAAGAGGCCTGTCTGATGGAATTCATACCATATTTGCCTTCCCTGATCAGCAGTTTTCCAGATCATGAAGAATAAACATGTTTTGGACATTTCATGCTCAGTTGTCAGCCAAGGAAATGTGGCAAAAAACATTAGATGACAAGGAGAGAAAATTATAGCAAAAAACAGGAGAGAAACATTGTCTTAATGGAGGTCATGGCACCTGTAATTGTCCAAAAGACAGGGATATCTAGCTGTGGTGTTTTTAGAAGTACTTAAAAGCGGACTTATGAAAGAAGAGAGGGAAAGAAAGGTAGTTTCAGAAGCCAAGCTGAAAAAAGCTGCACTGAGAAAATAAAAGTAGGCCAGAACACTGCCAACCGAGCTAAAATTTTTCTCTTTCCCTTTAACTGGAGATATTCAGTTCTTTTCCTCCTCTTACCCTTTTTGCATACCATTTGGGTCCCAAATCTGTTTTGAATTGCTTGACTGCTTGCACCAGCTTTGAGCATATCCTGAAGATGGTTCACTGCTGTCAGCTATGGAGAGAACTCTTCCTTCCTGGAAACATTTGCATTGCTGGAAGGCAAAAGCTCACTGGAAAAGCAATTGGCACCTGTAGCAGTAGTAGTGATGTTGCAGGTGGACATGCTAAAGCAACATCAAAACCAGGCTACCTTCTGTTATTGAAGTTTTGTGGGAATGAAGAAGGTGGAATGCTGGTATACGACTAAAAAAAATGAATACTTCCTTAGATGTATTAACTAACATTTTTTAGTATCATAACTGGAAATGAGGGCATTTTTTGTATTCCTTGGCAATTCACTCAAATGGCTGTATAGAAATTGTGATCACAAACCATGTAGATGTGACTCTCATTGATGTTTCATGTGGCTACTTTAGGACTGAGTTTGATCCTATTGCTAGTTATAGGATTGTTGCAAGGATGTCATTGTATGAGATTTTTATATTAGATCCTGTTTGGTTAAGTGTTCTGATGTTGTGTTGCATGTGTCCTCAAAAGGAAGCATTCACTCTTTTCATCACCGGAGTTCAGCCCCTCGGGTGTCTTATCTCTCCAGAAACAGTAGAGACAATAGCACTGTATTTTTGTAGGCTTTGGACGTGGGTTGTTTTTTTATTTGCAGTGGAACTTTCACAGTGGTGTCCACCCCCATGTGTATTGCCCATCAGAAGCTGGAAATCCAGCAAAAGATACAGCTTAAAATTTTCCATTTCTCTTAGTGGCTGGGAACTTCAGTCTTTTTTATCATTGGTTTTCTTGTATTTATTCTTCACCTGCAGTCATAGAAAATAATTTATTAGGATAGCAGTTTCAAAAATTAGAATAGAACTGGGTGTATTCAGTCAGTTCCTGTGGGTGGTTTCTTTGCACATTAAAAGTGCAGTCTCAATTGTTTGGGTAACCCTTCCTGCACTCCTGAGGAAGTTCTGTCTTTGAGGCTTACCTGCAGGGATACAGCTACACGTAGTAGGCACTGCTGCAAGGAAACTGAAAAATATTTGGCCAGCTTAAGCTTAGTGTTTCAGCTTGGTAGCTTCCAGCCTGTAATTCCTGTAGGCTGGACAGGGGAAGAGTCCATGTTACATGTCATAAGCTGACTTGGGATAACCAAGTGTAGTGTTAATGCTACATCTACCACTGAGAGCACAGCTTTCTTCATTCTCCCTTCCCTTCCTACAAAGGGCTTTCTTGCTAAGCTGACTCAAACAGTAAACTCTTCTTTTAAAAAATGGGGTTTTTGCTGATCTGTCTCCCCGAGCAGTCAGACAGTGCTATTCCCAGCACAAGCAGGGGGCTGGGAATGTGTACACAGGGGTGAAGGAGTGAAGTCTCCCTCTCATAGCAGCCAGTGGTTACATTGTCTCAGCGTTTATGTTGATTAAAAATATGGCTGAACAGACAAAAAGTAAAAAGTGAAATCTACTGCTATGTTTTATGACACACATACATATTAAAGTTTTTTTCTTTTTAGTTAAGGAAGCTATTTTTCTATACTGTAACGAAAATAATTAGCGTGTCACTTTTCTCTTTCAAACAGGAAGCGCCAACTTTATATGGCTCACATCTGACAACATGCACCACCAGTGGCTGCTGCTAGCTGCATGCTTTTGGGTGATATTCATGTTCATGGTTGCTAGCAAGTTTATCACATTGACTTTCAAAGATACAGATGGTAAGTTCAGCTTTAATGTTTGATGTGAAACAGAAAATTGAGTAATGCTTCACACAAATACTCTTTTCTATGAAAAAGTAGTTCTTGGCATGTTACCACTTCTTCAGTAGGACTGTGAATAGAACAACTGAATTTCTAGAAGTGACAGTGCTGATATTCAGCTCCTTCTTTTCTTGCTAGAAGTCTGCAAATCTAACATTTTGGGGGTTTTTTTGATGGTAAAGAACCATCAAGAAGGGATCATGTTTGACTGTACTGTCTTGGCAGGTCTGTTTCTTCAGATACATTTAGTTTCAGTATCTTGATCTACTAGGGGTAGAAGTCACGTGTAAAAACAACAGAGCACTATTACCTGTCTATAAAGTCTAAAGAGACTCAGAAGGTACTGAAGAGTTCATTTCACATGATCTTAGTTTCTTTCTGTGACTGCTTGTCTTGAGGCTGAGGTGTTACGTAAAACTTGTGGAAAGTTTTATTTCATTTGCAATGCACTTTCCCTAGCCACCTATGGCCTGCTTCTTGCATTCAGTTTTATCCCCTGCTGTTTGACTTGTAAACAGCTTATAGGCTTTTGCTTAGCTTAAGTAGTCGAGATGTTATTAAGATGATGAGGAATTTAAACCGTTCGATGACACCACACAGCATGTTAGATTTCTGTCTGCTGGGGAGCTGCTCTTACAAAGCCATACTACTGAGAGTTTTGGGTGAAGGTGATGATATGACTTAGAGTGTTAAGAGATCTGTGTTTCTGCATCTTCCTAAGATATGAAAAAAATACGTAACTTTTGAAGCTTTGACACTTGTGCCATGTTTTTCAATAACTTGATAATGGATAAAAACATTAGGTGTACCTTTATAAATAGTATGCATCTATGTGGAGATTTATTCAGCAAGTCTTACAGAGGAGAACTGTAGACTAGCTTAGCTTTCCTTGGACCCAGCTGTTCTGTCCTGGTACATCTGCAAATCATCTAGTCTTATGTTAGGTAGTTATATCTTCCAGTATTTCACTCTATGCCAACTCTTGTTTCCCAGCTCAGGTATTCTTTGAGTGGTTCTTTTCATCAGAATTTGTCAGGAAAATTAAAATGTAGTTTAAAAAAAATAATTACTAGAGCATACCCTCTGTATTTACTTGCTTTTTATTCTCTTGGCTTGCCAAGGTTTTTCTCTTTTTCTATGCTGAATCTTCCACTCCTTTTGAATAGGTCTCTGAGCAGATGATATATAAATTCTTAAGCTTGTCCTGCAAAGGCATGATGGTGGTTAAGTGTATGTATGTGTTGGAGTGTTTGTAATAAAACTAGTGAAGGAAAATAGTTTGAATATACCAACAGAATTTTGGAGGAAGTCCAAACAGGATGGCGAATCCTGGAGCAGCTCTTCTGGGCTTAATAAAAAATGGCTTGTCAGAAATTTTTCTTATTTGGTTGTGTCTTCTTAGCAGATAGAATAAAACCAGCAGTTGCTCAATCAATCAATCAATGTTCTTTTGCTTAAGCCTTTTACTGATATCTTGGGTGCTTGAGCAATAGGAAGTTTCTGTCCGTCATTCCTAGTAGCATCTACAGGCATGCTTTTACACAATGATACTGAAAAATAGTTTAGCTGCTCTTCCACTGAATCAGATTACTTGTATTTTACAAATGAATACCATGAAGTAAGTCTGTGCACAGCAATAATTACAGTATCTGAATGCTTGAACGCTTACATTGCTTTCAGTTTTAACTTGCTTTTCCATGCGTGCCCTTTGTTAAAATCCGGTGTAGGCAGAGTACTCCCTGAAGAAAAGGACACAGGCAGTACACACATTTTCTCAACCATAAAATAGTAACCCCCTGTGGATGCAGATGAAGAAACATTATTCATAGAAGAATCCATATGAAGGGAAAAGTAATCCAGTATGGATGGAAGTAAATTTTCAGATAGAAGTCATGTTCTTTTTGCTTTGTAGTTAGGGAAAGCTGCTTCAAATTATTTTTGATCTTTCTGCACTGTGTAGACTAAAGCTATAACCTTGTGTTATTTTTTTGTTTTTCATACTAAATGCAAAAGATGAAAAGGGTTCTTCCCTTACATGCTTTAATTTGGTCTCAAACTATTAACTGGCCTAAAATCACTAAAAAAGAACAAGAGAATCAGCTGAGGTGGTTGTTGTTGTTGTCTAAGGAAGACCCTTGGTCCAGTATCTTTATTTATTGTTAGTTGTAGGTGCTTACTTAGAGCACCACAGAAATAAAAGGGTGTCCACAATGACACTTCTTGTAAGTTTTGATAGTCTACAAAAACAGAAACATTTCTACGGGTATAAGGGGAGAGAGGAACCTAAGAGATTTAAGTTTTTTATTAGGACATCCTTTGGGAAGTTTATTGAAAAAGAAAAATCTCCTATGCAGAGGTCCATGTATAGTTATACCAAATTGTTTATCAATTGCAATATTTGGATTCAAGACTTTGATATCTCTCTGCACAGTTTTTAGAAAAAAGGAAAGCAAACAAACAGAAAAACCAAGTAAAATATAATAGGTATGTTTCTTTGATAAAACTCAAATGAAGTTGTATCCAAAATTTCCAGAGTACATCCTTTTAAATGTTCATCATCTGTGTCTGTCTTGTCTAGAAACAAATCCTAATGTTTTGTAAGCTTAATACAGAAAGTAAAGTTCATGTGTTTTAGTTGTAAAGCAGAAGTAGTTGCCTTCCCCTCACCTTTGGTAATGCTATTCTCTCTCTTCCTTTTTTAGGCTATGGTGCCAAGCAAGAGCCATTGATACTGACAGCTGTGACAAAAGTGGAGGAGGTACACGTGCCAGAGGAAAAACATTGGCCTGAAGAATTCCAGGTGCATACTGTTGTGATGAGTTATGTATAGTAAAGAGTAGAAGAAAATAAGAGATTAAGGAAGGGCTTCCTTTTGTTAAGATGAACTGCTAGACAGGAATTATTTATCCATACTGTTCTATTTAGATAGAGCCGACAGAATTCATTTTAACCTCACAAAGCTGGTTTGTTACAGTAACCTGCTGTCTTGTTTCATCTGAATGAGTCAACTTAATGTGCTTCCATTTGTAGGAGAAAATTGTCACAGTACTCCTTTATCAAGTCAGGACAGTACTTTTTGTTAGCCTTTTTAATATAATGGCCCAGTTTTGGATTACTTGTGTTCTGTCTTGCCACAGTGATCAGGGTTGTGGTTGTTGAGGGCAGGTCTGTGTCTTCTATTCTCTTAGATTTCTGCCCAATCTCTGTCTTTCTTTTTATCAATTTCTTTTTCATGTTTTGTGCTCTTTGTGTTTCACATTTCAGCATTTTTCCAAAGTAGAACATGAACACAATAGTAGTCAATACCTGTTGATCTTTTAGATGCATAGTTCTGTGCTTTTTCCTATTTGACAATGAAACTCTGAAAATCCTTTATGCAAATGTAAATTTGAGACCAGTTACAGTGGGCTAAATCAATTTTTTTTGCATTAGTACGAAAGTCGTCTTATGTTTAAAGTATTTTTGTGATACAGCATGGAAGGTAGGTTAGCTGTATAAACATGACTCTTTTTGTCTTCATTTTTCAAAAACATGAAATTTAAGTGACCTTCAAAATACTTGGGAAAAACACTTTATTCAGTAGAGGGCTGGCAGATATGTGTAGTGAGTTTTAATAGCTTTCTTTACTAGTATGGAAGAGGATAATAAGGTTTCTGGATCTAAAGCAATTCCCTCTTGACTTCCTGACAGCATGAAATGTAGAATAACAACATTAATTTTGGTTGTATGCAGAAAGAATTGTTTGGACAGATAAAATAATCTGACTGACTGTTCAGATGACATTCTGAGCAGGAGGTATTGGAGAACAGTAGAAAAACAGAAAAGGTAGAATTTTTTTTTCTTTATGAAAGGTTGGGACAAAAAGTAAAATAATTCCTTTTTCATCTGTAGATTGGACACTGTACCTAAAATCATAGAATCACAGAATGGTTTGAGTTGGAAGGGACCTTTGAAGATCCTGTAATTCCAACCCTTCTGCTGTGGACCTTTCATTAGGCCAGGCTTCTCAGAGTCCCATCCAACCTGGCCTTGAACATTTCTGTGGTGGGTCATGCACAGCTTCTCTGGGTAACCTGTTCCAGTGCCTGACCACCCTCATAGGAAAAAATTCCTTCCTAATATCTAAACCTACCTTTTTTCAGTTGAAAACTATTACTCCTGTCTTGTCATTTCAGGCCCTGGTGAAAAGTCTCTCTTACAAACCCCTTGTGAGCATTGAAAGGCTGCAGTGAGGTTTTCCTGGAGGCTTTTCTTGTCTGGGCTGAACAGCCACAGCTGTCTCAGGAGAGGTGCTCCATCTTGATACATCTTCATGGCCTCCTCTGGACCTTCCCTTAGCAGGTCCATGTCTTTCCTGTGCTGGGCCCCAGGGCTGCGTGCAGCACTCCAGGTGGCAGTAGAGCGGAGTACAGGGGGAGAATCACCTCCTTCAGCCTGCTGGCCACGGTGCTTTTTTATGCAGCCCAGGGTGCGGGTGGCTTTCCGAGCTTCGAGTACACACTGCCAGCACATATCCAATTTTTCACTCATCAGAATCCCCAAGTCCTTGGCAGGGTTGCTCTCAATCAGTTCATCCCCTAGTCTGTATTCATGTTGGGGATTGCCATTCAGTTCAAATGAAAATTTGTCAGTGGAAATTTAAACTTTCACCTCTTAATCAAAGAAGCTCCTTTTTCCTCTCAACTCCACTAGTTAGTTGTGAGGCAAGAAGTGCTTGTGGTTTCTGTCTTAGTCTCAGAAAAATGACACATGTGAAACAGCTCGTTCATTTTTGGAGAGAGGTATCCTTCTTTTATTTGTCATACTGATGCTCATTGCTCACATTTTTATTCACCTCATTTTATTTCAACTTGGATAAATGGAAACACTGAAAGCCACTGAAAGGTGCTAGAAAACAACACAACAATGCAGAACTTTTATCCTAAATTCTTTCCCAGCCAGATGGGTCGCAAAATATTCTGAGATGGAAGGGACACACAAGGATCATTGAGTCCAACTCTTAGCCTGCACAGGACATCTCCAAGAATCACACCATGAGTCAGCCTCATCTTCTCAGAATTTAAAGCATAATTTATGTTGAAATTCCTGTCCTAACTTCTAAGAAGCTTTCTTACAGGCTGTTGAAACTCTTTTGGAGTTCCAGTATTTGATCAAGGCATGTTTTATCCACACAGATAAGACCCTGCTGCTGTGCAGCAGACTTAAAGTGTTGTATGGAAAAGCACTTACTGCTGTATACTGCCATGTAATGTCTTAAGAGATGAACCAATGTAAAGCAGCAGCACAGGAAGCAAACTTTGGGCTATTTTAGTTAATATGTAGCAGTGTTTTAATCATGAATCTGGGAGTCATTAGGGTGCACAGTTTGGGGATTTTTACACTTTAGAATTTCATCTGAAAACTAAAATCTTTCACTTTTGTTTTTTCTTTCTCTTCTGCGTTTCATAAAGCCAACTGGAAAAGCTTTTGCAGGAAATCTGATCCGCCAACCCCTGGTTCATATGGAAAGACTCGAGCTTCTCAGGAATGTCTGCAGAGATACTGCATTGAGAGATCTCTCTCATACTGCAGTTTCCAAATTCGTCTTGGACCGAATATTTGTGTGTGACAAGCACAAGATCCTGTTTTGTCAGACGCCAAAAGTGGGCAACACTCAGTGGAAAAAAGTCTTGATCGTTTTAAATGGTATCTGCTCTTCTGTGGCTGTGTGGGTTTCTTTGAGGAAGAGGAAGAAACAGAATTTCTCTAACTGGAGCAACTAAAATGGATTCTTTCTGCATTTCTGTATATTGATACTTAATTTCAGCTTTTCATTTATCACAGTTGTTTCTAGTCCTTTCAGACCATCCCATTAAAATGAGATCTGATCTTTCTGTAAAAATAAGTATTGTTACTTGGCTCAAAAGTTATTTGAGTCATGACAGAGTACCCATATGCATGTGGTAGGTAGGTTTCTTATCTTTGAAGGGGCGCACTAATTTATATAATTTGAAAGTATATGACAAGGTTCCTAAGTAACAATAATATGTAATTTCTGGCAAAAGGCCAGTGACTTATAACTAGAGATTTTAGCCATGAAGAAAGCTAGTTAAAACTTGGCAGCTACTGTTGGCTATATTGCTGAAATCTTGTGTGTGTTCTATCAGTGAACCATCTTAAGAGTTATGAAGAGTCTGAGGTGCTTAATGCAATAGTTTGGTCACCAAAGGTATGTCATAAAAGATGGTGAAAGATAGAATAAAGGGACTAGTGTGTTTGAAAAAATAGCAAATGAGCTGTGTCCCTCAGCAAAGCTTTTCTTGCAAGCAGTATTAACATTAAAAACTTTAATGTTAATTTCATCCTTGATCTATGGATGTGAGCTAAAACTCTAGCAGAGATACACCCATACCTATGTGTGTGCATGTGTCTTAATACCAATGAAAGCCACACTTCAAGTACTAAATATGGAACCATATGAGGGCCTGCTCTTATCAGCATTTGAGAGATAACATGCAAAGAAAGCCTCAGGAAGGGCAGGGATGTATTGGCTGTGCTGAGGGGAGGATAACTCACATCTGAACAGCAGGGAACTTTCCACCTTGAGTTTCCAAGCTCTGTCATGTTGGATAATGATAGAAAATTGTTTCTACATAAACACTGATCTCTTTTTGGCTTAAGCTGCCAGTGCACTGGTATCTGCTGATAAAGGCTACTGCTGTGGTTGACCTAACTTTCTCCTCTTTGGGTAGTTTCAGAAGGCAAAGGCTGATCCTTGAGGGGGAATAATTTATATCCAAATACCTAAGTGGTATTTGGAGGTTCAGGATAGGGCGATGCAGCTGTGGCACTGTGAGGGAGCTAACTCTGCTACTGCTTGTGCTGAATACATTCTCTGAACAAATGCAAGGTATCGTTTTCTGAGGCTGTTGAATCTGACATCTGTTGTCCACATGCGATTCACCTATGGTACCAAAAAATACAATTGAAAACCTGAAATTGATAAAACACAACCTCAGTCCCCCCCCCTCACCCCACCCCCTCCAGGGGAAAATAATTGGAAAAGTGAGCAGCTGAGTGGTGTGTATTATTCACTCCAGTTCTGGAAACCAGAAGGCTGTAGAGGATTTCACTTAACGGGCTTGTTTTGTAGCACCCTGTGCTTCTTGCAGAATGATACTCTGAAACGATGCTGTTATGTGAAGGCTTATGCCTAAAGCCCAAGGGGCCACATGAGATGTTTCTCAAGGTCATAAAACCTTCCAGGATCAGGATATTAAAATGAATGCAGCAGAGTTAAGTGATGTTATTTTTCTTGTCAGCTTATGTGCTTGCAGAAATGAATATCTGGAGACTTTTTGTTGTTAATTTTAGTGCCTTTTAATCTGTGGAGTATTCTCTGATTGGAATTTTTCTTTCAGCACAGCATACTTGTTAAAAAAACTTTATGGATCTTGAAAGCAAAATACTTTTGCATTGAAGCAGTTCCAAAAGTAGCTCATAGCATTTATTTTTGTTGGTGGTTGAAACTCAGCCAAAAAGCTGGTTCCTTCTTCTGAGTTAATCCTGAAAGTCTTCCTTAATTTTTATGTGCAGGCAGAAGGAAAGAGAATGGGGATACTGACATGTGAGGAGTTACAGACTTAGACATAATTGTTGATGAAATTTGCATAATATGCTTTTCTGAGAATTTTGGGGCCATTTGGTCTTGGACCCTTGATGTCACGTACCCTAAAGAATTTTAACAGTTTTCAGCTTTGCAGTCAGAATCTCTCATAATTTAAGTTTTAAACATAGTAGCTTTAAATGGTAAAAATAAAGAAAAGAGAGACGTAAAACTGTCAGCCAAAGGCACACATGCTTGCTTATACTCACTGTTTTTTCCCTTGAATGAATCAGTTGCTCTCTCGTTTTGATTTTTCTAGGAGCGTTTTCTTCCATAGAAGAGATCCCAGAAAACATTGTACATGATCATGAGAAGAATGGCCTTCCACGCTTGTCCTCTTTCAGTGACTCCGAAATTAAAAAGCGGTAAGTGGTCCTTCCAGTGAGTGGGAAGGGTTTGAGGTCAGTGGTGTTACGGGCAATCAAGGGTACAGCTGAAGTCTGCATCTGAAACTGAGGACAACAGGGTTTCTGCTCCACCACTTGTATTGTGGCACTGTCCTGTTGTCCTCACAGACATTGCTGTGTCTGCCTTCCTACTGGCTCTGAAGGAGAACACCAGTATAATTGGTGATACAGTTAGGTGAGCCAACCAGCTCCCTGGGACATAAGGTTTCTATAATTCAGTGTATAACCCGTTGTTAGATAGTTGACCTTCAGAGCTGAAAGTTTAATTGGACAGCCTGTTCTGATGTCTTGTATGGTAAACCTTACAGCCTACAGGTAAGATTGTCATTGCAGCAGACTTAATTACTGGGATTGAACTGGTTAGAGCTTCTTAGCCCCAGAATATTTTCCATTCAGCTGAACCACTTTGTCTTCCTGTTTAAGTGCGTCTGGTTATTTTCAGATCCAAAAAATACTCTGCAATAGAACTTCTGCAGTACTTTGGCTAGCTTTTTAACTGTGCCTGCTCTCATCTGTACTAGAGCCTATGCCATATATAATCCCTGTAAGGGGTGGCGACATGGAAAGAACAGGACATAAGATGACAGACGACACTTGTGAGCGTGTGCTTGCATGGGTTTGTGTGCATTATGCCATTCTGAAGAGTCATCCCTTTATATATGTGCCAGATGTCAGCAGAGATCAGCCTGAGGTTTTTTGTTGCATTTAGTGGCATAAGGACATTTATCACAGTTGTGCCTGTAGAATTGGGGTCACTTATTGTGTTGATATTGTGCAAAGGAAAATATTGTCATTATGTTCTTGAGAACGTGGATCTGTTCTCCATCCCTGTGAGCAGCCCTGCAGGAAATAACTGTTCACGTGGGGTGAGCCCTAGTTAGGATATAGAATGCCATTATTGCTTGGGTTGCTGCATTCTGCTTAGCACGGAAGCTGTGCTGGAGGTGTGCGATGTGGGTTTGGTTTGGATCTGAAATTACCAGAGTTTTAGGTGTGGAAAGCAGGATGGTGTGGATCTGTTGATTTAGTTTGCTGACCTCTATATAGCCCAGCCTGGCCAGGAGTAAGTCAGGAGAATCTGAAGTATGATTCAAGTTCTGTACAGGCTGAAGAGTCCATCCACATCTAGTCCATCTATCCTTATTTCAGTGAGGATTGGGTTCTCAATCTCTTTTTTTAGCTATTTATTGAAATAAACTTTGTTTTCAATTTATTCCTCCCACAGATAATCTGACTACAGAATATTACATATTCCAGTATCACAGTAATACATGAAAATCTGTGGAAAACTGTGGTCTCATGTTTCAGTGGTGCTCTCAGCCATTATTGAAAGCATGACAAAACATCAAATAAAATACCATTCTTAATTTTTTTTTACTTAAGCAGCAATTTATCTAACTGCCTGCCAGTGAAAAATGCAGCCTTCTGTATGCATTTAGCTGCACCAATGCACTTTTCCCCACGTCCTTGTGTATTTTGCTTTTTGAGCTTGATCACATGACATTACAAATACCTTTAACTTGGAGCTCTCAGTGTCTTTTTGTCTCCTGTTTACTATGGATTGAGATAAGCTAAACTCCTCCAGTTTGAATAAAATGTGAAAACTAGGATGAACTATTTCCTCTTTGTCCTGTATGTAAAAACTGCTAGTGAGAAGACAGAAATTGTATTTCTAGTCCTATTGATTATAATATTGATGGACTCTGCAAGTGCTCTAAGATTCACATTGCTGTGTCTGTGGTCAGAGTTTATGTACACTTTGTAAATATATGCTAAACACTTCCCTTAATTCCTTAATTTTTTTTCTTTCTCTGTTTAGACTGAATTTATACTTCAAGTTTTTTATTGTTAGAGATCCATTTGAAAGACTTATTTCTGCGTTTAAAGACAAGTTTGTGCACAATCCTCGGTTTGAACCTTGGTACCGGCATGAAATTGCTCCCGGCATCATTCGTAAATACAGAAAGAATCGCACAGAGACCAAAGGGCTGCAGTTTGAGGATTTTGTGCGCTACCTGGGTGACCCCAATCACCGATGGCTGGATGTCCAATTTGGTGACCACATCATTCACTGGGTAACATATGTGGAACTTTGTGCTCCCTGTGAAATCACCTACAGCGTGATCGGACACCATGAAACCCTGGAGGACGATGCTCCGTATATCTTGAAAGCAGCTGGCATAGACCACTTGGTATCGTACCCCACAATCCCACCAGGCATAACAGTGTACAACAGAACAAAAGTAGAGCGGTATTTTTCAGGAATTAGCAAGAGAGACATAAGACGCCTCTATGCACGATTTGAAGGCGATTTTAAACTCTTTGGTTATCGTGAGCCCGATTTCTTGCTTAACTGACACCTGGGATAAGATCTGAAAAAGTGTCTCATGGATTAATCTAAACCTGTGTGAATACCAGCTGCAGCATTAAGAGATGAGAATGACCATTTGTTTTCTAGCTTTTTGATGTTACTCCACTTTTAAGTGAAATATTTGTCATATGAACAAGTAGGGGCTTATAGTTGTTGTTTCCTGACCATGTTTTCAGTACATGACATTGCAATTTGTTAGGAATTATGTCTCTGTTATCTAAAATACAGAATTTGACTTCTCCCCTCTTCCCTCCAGGAAAAAAGAGGGAGAACAAATGGACTATGATCTTCCTCTCCTCCCAGACAGAATGCCATCTCTGAAATGTTGTGAAGTATTTATAAAGATGGCAATTTCACTGTAGGTTTACCCTGACGTGTGGGTAAACATAGTGATTCCTGCTCATGAGAATGTCATATAGTCTCCCATGAGCTTTGTAAATGGGAGGCCAGTACAGGACTAGAAATTGATTAAATGCTTGACAAATACAACCATCTAGGTTCTGTCATGTGACTGCTACAATAACGCTGATCTAATCCCATTCTTGTTTGTCAAAAAATGAACCTAATTAGACAGAAGCTTTTACAGATGTAAGAAAATGAACTGGTTCCACACCCCAGTTGTCTCTGTATTTTTGTCAAGTGTTTAATGTATTTACTACTGATGTATTGAGCCTCATAATTCTACTTTTGATTTTCAAGAGATTATTTAACTCCTGGCTATGTAAGTTATGTGAGAACACCAGCTGCAAGTGGAGCATAGAAGAAATATGAAACTGCTAAGAAAACTGTTAAGGAAAATTAATTTAAAATATCAATTGTATTTGTGGGAGCACATATAATAACCATAAGATGCTCTCACGCAATTTAACTTGTCTTTTCTTCTAACAGTTACAATTAATAAAGAAGTTACAAAAGCAAGATGTCATATTAAAGAGCTGCTTACTTGGATTAATGATCCACCTTTTTCTTATATCCAGCCTTGCTCAGTTCAGTACCTCAGAGAACAGAAAGTTTATCCCGCTCTGAAAATTCATCTCCCTACTGCTAAAGGAGAGAAGGAGACAAGATGAGTCCCTGATTTTTCCAGTGATTCACTGCCATGGTGTCCCAAGTCAAAAATCACTAACATTTATGTTACTGATGTGGTGAATTGGCTATTTGCCAAAGTTTAAATGTCACCTAAATTTGTGTATCCATTTTATGCATTGAAAGAAAACCACCTACATTGAGTGGATGCAGCCATCATATTTGCTAGTGCCGATATTGTGTCTTATAAAGAGCAGTCTCTTGTCTGAGTTCACCAGCAATAAAAATCAGTGTGCTACCACTTCATCCCGCACGTCATGGAAGAGAGATAGGCCAAATATCTGAAATATAGGAACTGCTCTGTCACAGTGAGCATGTGAACTGTAATTTTTAAATCATAGTCCCAAAAGATTTATTTTCAGATCAGCATAATGTTGCTGGCTAGAAATGCTAATGATGGCCACTGCTATGGAATCTGCTTTTAAATCAAGACACTGTATGTTTTTGATAGCTTTCTGTATTAATACAAGGAAGCATCTTGCACTTGTGTAAAAGGAAAGCTGTGCCAGGCTGACATGTGCTGCTGCCCACAAAAAGGAAGCCCCGTTGTAGCTGGAAATTATTTCAGAAAGATCTCAACAGATGAACTGAATTAAGGGAGAATCATTAACTGGGCATTGCTAGCAAGAGAATAATCTGGGGTGGCAAAATTGGAAGGTGGGATATTTCTCAGGTTGGTTTGTTTTGGTTTTTTTTAACAAAAATGACAGTGCCCCAACTTGTTAGTTCTTAACTAATGATGGAAAGATGTTAACATCTCCAGGTTTTTCTGTGGTTTTCTTAATATGAGAACTTAGCAAAATGCACTGATAAATGCATTTTGGAGCTAATAACCTGATTGATAACCTTGCTGCCAATTTAAAATGTAACAGTGAATAATGTATAGTAAATTCAGGCCTTAAAATTTAATAAAATAGAATTGTTTTCCTCTGAAAGCATAAGCTATTGATCACACAGAAGGCCAATATATGTTTTTCTTAGTAAATTACTTAATGTATTGCTTGCTTTAAAATTTCCAAATGGAAAGTGCTACATAAATAGTAAGTAATAATAATTTTTTTCTGATAGCTTTCTCTGCACTGAGTTCTCTCAGGCATCTCTGAACAGAGCTATGGACTGACCTAGGCAGAGGTGTATAATCCTCTCTGATCTCTGTGTTCCCATGCTTTTCAGGCTGGAACTTGAATGCATGTTATCGTTTCTTGCACAGGGAAGTTTCTCCTTTCATGTTATATGTTATATGTTCCTGAGCTATATTTCCTTTCTAGAAATGCGGGTTGTTTTTTTTTCCCCTTACATGGCTGAGGTAACAATGGTGCAATTTTAGGATGTCTCTTGAAGAAAGTTGGGTACCATGATGGTTCTCAGCAAGGTGTGGCAGGGCTCTCCTTAAACGGGTGCAGTGCAGGTAGGGTGGTCAGAGTGTGCTGTGTTTGGGAGGAGGCTCTTGCCATGCCACTTGTGATGAGTTAAATGCTTGTGGTTTGTTTTAGCTTGATTGTACCCTGCACAAGGCTTTTACAAATGTAGTCTTAGTGGCATGCACAAACATCATTTGGCTGTTCAGATGTTATTTGCATACCACTTTCAAACTGCAGATGATACTTATGTCATATTTTTGGATCTGCTGGCCCAGATTATTCTTTCTCCTTTCTTATTATTTTTACAACTTCAGAAAACAAATTCACATCCTTACTTCATGCATCTGTGTCTCTTTGTTGTCTTTCCTCAGCAGCTTTTGAATCCTTTGGCCCATTTTAACCACATTTTGCAAAGGAAGGTCAGGAGGTAGTGAGTTGAAGTAATTTTCTTGAAAATTGGAGGAAAAACACTCCTTGTGCATCAGAGAGTCCGTGCTGTATGTTGGCTTTAGCAAAAGTACAGACAGGAGCTCATAGTTTCTAATGGACTCCCCTGGTGCTCCCTACAGTTTGGCCTCTTATCTCAGCTGTCAAAGACAAAAATTAAATTAAAATGTATGCCATGGGTCTGTTATCTTTATGTTCCTAATAAAACTGAGTTGACTGGGTTTTTTGAGATCTTGGAGGTAAGAGGGTTTGTCTTATGAAAATGGATTCAGAATTCACTTGCTTGTGAAACAACTTCATGGTAATGCCTATCCTCTTTCCTTTTAACTTCAGTGCACAGTGCATTGTCACTGCTGTGCTTTCTGATTGTGTGCCATGAAGATGTTTTTCTGTAGTTAAAAATACATGTGCATTTTTTTTTTATTTTGGGAACTGTTCTGTCAAAGAAAATGTCTCTAAAATATGTATTCTTCCCAAAAAGGCATGTTGTTTTCTGATTCATGCGCAGATGCTGCCCTGTTTGTACTGGGGGTAAGGCTCCCTGCTGCTCTGTGTGTCTCCATCCTCAGATTAAGGAAGCCATCAGACAGCTCTGGCTTTTGTGCAACATTGCTTTTTCCTTGAGGTGTTAATAACTTTGTTGGCTGGAAAAGCAGCCTTTGATCTTATGTGTGCTCCAGAAAGTTTGCTGAGAAAAAGAGTGATTATATAGGGATTGCTTAAGCTTATTTTCTCAGATGAAAAAGGATGTCTTGTCAGTGTATCTACCTGTATCTGATATCGCTTAATTGAGAGAGGGGGAATGATCTTTCTGCTTAATGGCCTTGCAGTGATTTATGCTGAGCCCCCATCCTATTGTTACAGCAACATGAAGGGACCTGGAAGGAGGTGTAAAGTCAACATGTGCTTATTTGAAATGTGAGGGTGCAAAGGAAACTTGCCATGGGAGTTGGTTGCTGGATATTTATCATGTCCAATTGCTTGTTACGTGTCATTTGCAGAGGCTAGTGTGGATTCTTTGAGGCCTGTGCTTGAGAAGATTTATGCAAGGTAGAAGGAAGCTGGTGGGTGGTGGAAAATTCCCTTTCAGCCTAAGTTAGCTGTGCGTGTTCCTGGGCTGCTGCCGTGGGGAAAGTTTTAGAAGGAAATGATCCTATTAGCAGCAAAGCTTGCAGTGCTTGGGCTGGTGAGCAGAGTGCCTCCCTCCTGGAGAAGGATGAGTGACTTCTGCTCACACTGATGTGTGCAGCCAGCTTTGGTGCTGCCTTGTATAAATCTCTATTTTTGTGCTTTTAATGCAGTTGTGAGCAGCTGAGCTGTCAGCTTGCTTTCCTGCGTGTGGCAGTAGCCTGAGGTGACTCATCTCTTTGCCACCAGAGTGGCTTTGAAAGGCCTGCAGCCTGTTTTGCTATGCAGCAGGAGACATTTCCCTTATGAAGAGAGCAGCATTAAGCCTGCAGCCATGCAGCTGGTGGCAACTGGCTGGTGTAAGCACGAAAATGGTGCTATTTGGGGGCTTCCTGCTGTAAAATCATCATTTTCCCTTTTAATCCAGGCAGGAGTGAAAGGGAACAAAAGATGTGTGTTTGCTTTGAGTCATGAAAAGGAGCCATGCTGTTAGAAATTCCAGACTGGTAAAGTCTGGGAGAGCAAAGCTGAAAAAAGCCATGGGCAGTTTTTCTAAGGCCTCCAGAGTTGCTGGACATGTTGAAGGAGAGTTGCTGAAGCTTCCTGGAAGGTGTCAGAGGAGCAAGCATGCTCCCTATAGAGTGTACGTGCATGCCAGAGGAGCAGATGCTGATGGGACAGCATGCACATGGCAGGCTGAAAGTGTGAAGCATTTACTGTGGGTATCTGTTTGTAATCACAGAAAGGAGGAAAGAAAAAAAAAAAGGTGGGAAGGAAGTAATGAAAAAATAAGTCTGAAGGCTGAACGTGGAAATGCAGTACCCAGTCTTAACTGCTGGAGACATGCTGACTGCCCTGGATGTGTACAAATAATTTCTGAGCAGTTTGCAGGACCAAAGCAAGTCTGCATGTGGGAAGATAAACTGCAATCACAGGGCATCTGTACGTGCTCTGGAAAGTGATTTAATACTGAGAAGCTAGCCAAGGTTCCCAATTGTGCCTAAGTACGTGGATCTCATCTAGGAAAAATGCATAGCTGTAGTGGAAGCATACAAGTAGAAAAAGCTCTTGTGGGATAATTAGCTCTCTCAACAACCAAGTGTTAGGCACCTGCTGTGATTTAAGAAACAGGAACATTTTGTCTTGAACATCTTTTTTTCCTGTTCTCTTCAGCCTTTCTGTTTTATTCAGTTTTCTTTCCTGTGTTCTGAGAGGTCTTTGGATGATGCACCGCAGTAGGACACATCATTCTTCTCTTGTCAGTAGAGTGGAAGAGGCTGTAGGAAATACAAAATGTTCTCCATAATTTTGAGAAACACAAGAAAAATACAGGGAGTTTTTATCAATCATGAATGAACTTGTGGTGACTGAAACGTTAAGATTGCATGGGTTGCTTCTTAGATGTTTCATGTGTTGGGCAGAAATTCACTTAGGGAAAAATTATGGCTGTTCTGTATTTGACATCTTTGTTCTTACGTTTTGAATAACTCCCAATAAGCTTTTGCAGCAAGTAAAATTTGAAGTTTGCCATACCACAAAGCTTCTCTTTGGACCCACTTAACTTGCTCTTATTCCCCTATATTTTGTAGAGTAAAGAGTTGACTCTGCTTTTACTCAATTTCTTTGATTTCTGACTGTTCTTTGCAATGCTGTAGCACTTGTACTTGTGAAAAGGGAATGAGCAAGAAGAGTCAGCAAATACTCTGGAGAGAACAGGCCTCCAAAGCAGACCTTTATTTGTATGCTGCTTCCATCTACAGCATCTGCTTTCCTTTCATTATCTTTTCAGTCTAGTTCTTTGCTGTAAAACCCATTAGGTTATGTATTTGTGGTTAAAGCTACAGATTTAGAAATGTGTAAGAGGAAAGGGATTAGGAGCAGTGTTGCAGCAGGAAAGGAGGGGCAGCAGGAAAGCAGCATGAGGAAGGGGCTTCTGTACCCCCTTACACAGTTCCAAACCTTTTGCTCCATCTTGTATACTCTTGTTAGGACACAGGTTCTTGGCCTTACAAGCATGGTGTGTAGTGTCACTGGTTTTCTCAGTGTCTCAGTTGCATGCTTGCATACATTTGCTCTTCTCTGATAGAATCAGGAAACATTCTAAAGGTGAGACCTTTGTTCCATCATGTGTTACAGTACTGCATAGCAAAGATGGAGCAAAGGTGTTATTTCCTTCCTTTCTGAGCAGTTACAGCATGTTCCTTAATTCTCTTAACTACTGGAGAGTATGATTTCACTTTTCTGGAAGATCACCAGTGATAACAACAGTGTTTTTATCGGGTTTTAATCTTAGAACACTGTTTAAATACATCTCTGTGTGACAGCAAGATACTGCAGTAAATTGTGATTGGTTTTTGCGGGTTTAGAGTTGACTTAATAGATCATTGGAAATGCCATTCTGATGGAAAACAACTTAGGTGCATTGCTTCTGTCTCCATGTAAGGATCTGTCATATGATTGCTTGCCAGTCAGAGGAAAATAACTTCATTAGATAGCAATGCTTTTTTTATTGTAATCCTCTTACTTGTGGATTTGGGTCTTAAAATACAGCATGGTAGATTTGTCTTGTGTACTCCTCTCCTGTTCTAAAGTAGTATTAGCAGAAATTTCATACCTCTTTTATTTTGGGAACTCTTTTCTGCAGCTTCTAGTTGAAACTGTTTCGGGTTTAAGCACTTTGCATTGGAAAGTGTGTAATTGGACTGTGGGTACACCAGAAGGACAGTGTGAAGGCTTTCATGAAGAACTACAAGCCAGCAGTGTAACATGGCTGTGAGAAAGCTACCACCTGATTCTGCATGCATCCAGGTAAGTATTTCCTGTAGTGGCCAATAAATATAAGTATTGTGACCGAGGCTGTGGAGAGGCCTTGCCTTGCTTGCCTTGCATTTCCAGTTCTCATCAGCTGTGACTCTGGGGAGCTGGCAGAGTTGCAGAGCTGCTGGTGTTTGAGCAGAACAACCAGAACTTGTTCAGCCTAAGAAAGGAGAGGGGCTATAATAGGTGTCTAAACCTCTACTGAGACAAATGAAGTAGTGAGAGAATCTTATATCCAGAGAAGAAGGGGAGTCAGAAGACAATGCAGTAACAAAGACAAACCAGTTTGAGTTGGCCAGGAGCCAGCTGAGGCTGGAAAATAGGAGGAGGTTTCCTATCCTGAGGCTGTGTGTTGTCATTTTGGCATATACAAAGGGAGCAAAATAATAACAGGCTGCTATGCCATTGCCTGTTCAAGCAGCAGAGACCTTGACTTGGTTGACTTGTTTAGGTTGGAAAAGACCTCTAAGGTCATGGAGTCCAGCCATTAACCTAACACTGCCAGGTCAACACCAAACCATGTCTTGTGAGTGCCACAGCTACACATGGCTTTTAAATACTTCCAAGGATGGTGACTCTGCTCTTTCCTTGGCCAGCGTGTTCCAGTGCTCGACAACCCTTTCCAGAAGAATATTTTTCTTAAAATTCATTCTAAACCTCCTCTGTCACAATTTGAGGCCTTCTCCTCCTGTTCTGTCACTTGTTACATGGGAGAAGAGACCAATGCCCAGTTGGCTACAACCTCCTTTCAGGTAGGTGTAGAGAGCAAGATGGTCTCCCCTGACAGCCCCAGCTATCCTCAGGGTCCCATCTCTTAGCCCAGTGAGCTGTGGCTGTGGGTACAGCAGAGCAGGGCTGGCGCCTGAGTTCTGGGTGGTCTGACTTGGAGGAGAAAGATCCACAGAGTCAAGTGGGGCCAACCTTGGACAGCCACATACCTTCAGCTCAGTCTTGTATGCCATGGCATGGGCTATGTATCTGGAGAGATGTTGCCATCTCCTGCCTCCTTTTTTTTAGCACTTCTTAATCACATCTGGAGACAGTGAAAGAAATGTCAAATTTTGAAAGAAGCCAAGAGCACAGTGTCAATTCCCTGACATTTTCTTTAATGGAAAGTTTATGGTTCCTGTGGAAAGCTTACGGTGCTTCCCCTGCCCGTGTCTGAGTTGATGTTTGATACACACAGAAGTGACTTGGTAGAAAACAAGAGGGGAGGTAAACAGCCTCATGGAGTAAATTCTCATTTAAAGTTTTTGGGTTCCCCAGTCTCTCTCCCTCCATAATCCAAGGGAGAGGTTGGACAGCATGCTGCAACCAGACTCCAAATCCAGATATCTCATCTCTAACTGGCCAGACTGACTTGACTGTCAGCATGGCAGAGTGCACACAGATGTCATTGCTCAGAAAGACCTCTGCAAGGCATCACTGCTGCAGGCTCTGCTGATCCCACTCCAAACAGGTATCTCCTCTGGAAAATGAATCATGAATCTTCAATCCACCTCCTCTTTCCTGTCCCTGAAGAGGAGAAAAAAGAGCACTTTTCTGCAGCAGGGAGCTGCGATCATCAGACATGAAGCTATGGCTGGGAGGACAGCACACCAAATAAGCTTTATTGATGATTGAGCCCTATAAACAAAACTTTTGCTACGAGGTGAAGTACTGAAGGTATTTGTAACACATTTAGAAAAGGTGAAAAGTTCCTGTAGGAGACAGCAGAAGTAAAATATTTATGGCTTTATTACCAGCACATACCTTTAAAAGAGAATTGTAACCTCTGGGTTCAATTGTGCAGAGTGAACTTAGCATGTAGGCTGCCAGTGCTTACAGCTAACACAGGGTACACAGAATACTGTCAAGAGCTTGTTTTGATGCATTATTTTAATTTTTCCCTGACAAACAAATCACCGGGGTGTGTTTGCAGTCTAGAGCAACACAATGCTCCAGACTGTGAGCAGTACTTTGATTTGCTGTCTGAAACTTTAACATGTATTTGAGGGCTTTCTTTGTAAAATATTATTCTGAAAAACACTGTCTGCTACACATTTCACTTGAGCTAAAGGCACAGAAAGATCTGATCCACCTGAGAGGCCAGTGTGTCAGGGAACCTAGACTTCATGCAGTTACCTGAGTTTTGCTTTGTTTAACCTCTGTTACTTGAGGTGAGTTCTGCAAGGGCAGATCATCCCATCTTCAACTTGGAGGAGCTTACAAGCATTTCAGGGCATTTGGCTGAGGTAGTTACTTTTCCAGGCTGCAGAGCTCATACTGCCAGGTGCAATTAGGTTTCTGAAATGCTTTCTTTATAAACCTCTGGCTTTGATTACTTCTAATTTTGCTGACTGTATCTAAGAGCTAAAGTGGTTATGTGATTTCCGATAATACCTTTAAGTCAACTTACTTAGATTGTGTTGTGCCCTTGATGGAAAAACAATTTTGTGCTGCACTGGTCTCTTGCAAAGGGTGAAGGATTTAAAACTCAGTGAGAAGGTGAAGTCACTCTGGTGTTTGAAATGTCGCCTTGCTGTGTGTGGGATAAAACCAATGGGACAATGACAAACTTTTGAAGAATACAGACTATGCAACCTGGTAAAGTCCTAGAGCTTGGTGGCTAAATTCTTTATAGAGGGTATGTCCTGGCCTGGCCTGCACACAGTGAAGAGAGCTCTTTCATCAATCACTGCTCCTCTCTTCAACAGCCTACTGCAGCCTCAGGTGCTAGACCCACTGGGGACTGGAGGGGCAAGGATAATTCAGGGGAATTCAGCATATAGGCTTGAATAAGGAGACTGAACACTTAGGGAAGCTTTTGGGAGGAAGGGTAATAGTAGTGAAATCCAACAAGATGGGAGAAGCAAAGGACGTACTGTGCAAGAAGACTTGCAATATAAGAACCTGGAAAGGATGCTGAGGCTGATGAGAGTTACTTTGCTTTTCCCCTTTTCTTTTTTTTTTTTTTTGGCCAATATATAGAAATTTACATTTAGAAATTGCTGAGTTTGCAGCAATTGATACAAAAGGCTGGGAAATACCAGTATTAGGGACTTCCCCCATGCCCTTCTCACCCACATTTCTTAGCATAGAAATTATTCTCATGACAATAGTATTGTCATATGCTATTTTTTCCCACAGAATTCATGTCCCATTCACTGTACTGGAGAAATGGGGCTCCTGTCTTGAGCAGGTCTTGAAGATGAGTCAAATGCCTGTGGTTCTGCTTTCTTACCTCTTGCAGAAAATAGAAGGTGGATACTGAGAGGAGAACTGCATAAAGAAAAAGTATAATCTTATAATCTGTGAGCAGTTGCCACTAAAGTTTTGCATAATGCCAATTATGTCACTAAACCATGAGTCTCACAAATCCTGTCACTGGTTACAGTTTCCTCATTTTTTAACTGCAAAACTTCATCCATGACTTGTACAAGCCCTGTTTATTCACAGCTGCAACTGAAGTCAGAAAAGACTGGAGCCTGAATAGGATGTTTGGGTCTAGGTTTCTCAGCTGACAGTCCAAAATAGATTTGTATTTTTTCTGTAGGCTTCTGTATAGTAGCTCTCCACTTATAAACCCAGGTTGCTCCATCTCTCAGGCATTTTGAGAAAGTAATTACTGGCTAGAAAAAGAAAACATGGGGAGTTTGTCAGTCTTGCTCTGGGCAGTGTCATATAAACGTGCCCTGAAGGACAAAATTAAGCAGAGAAAAGCTGCTCAGCCATGAAGGAGGAAAACCAGGCACAACACATAGATGTGAAGTGACATGTTAAGGAGCCAGGATTAGCAGGCACATTTGCCTGGAGACCAGGGCTTCTGGTATTAACGTTGGCTATGAAATCATAGACTGTCCAGAGCATGCCTTGGTAGAAGTTATGAATGGGGGCCAGGAGCATTTCTGTGAAATAAAGCCCTTACTAGCCATTCCTTTGATGCTGTGGTTCAAATGTCTTGTTCGTGGGGCATGAGAACTGGGCTCCTCAGATGAATGTGAGCACCTAACGGGTCCTGCTGAATAGAAACCCCTCAAGTGTGGATGTAGCATCCCCATCATTTAGTGATCCTATCTTCTGCTAGAATTACTTGTCCAACTGATTAACATTACTTTCTTCAACCCCTTGGCACGCAAGCAAGACCCCTTGTAAAATTCCTAGCATTCCAAATCCCCTCTTTGAGACACAAACAAAGTTAGCTTGGCTGTACTCTTGACCTCCTTACCTTGTTTTCCACCAGCACCTTCGTACCCAGGCAATGTGATCTCCGGCTCACACGCTGTTTTCCAAGTTACATAGCCTGGGTGTGGCATGCTGGGCAGAACACAAACAGCAATTTCACTCATCGGGAGCTCCTCTGGCTTGACAGCTCATGCTGTTGACTCACTGGGAGGCTTTTAACCTGGAGCACTACTGATATGGGACCCAGTTTTACTGGAGGATAGTCCCTCTGGCACACCTGAATGGCTCTGTGCATGTACTGTGCCTTTCAAAGATACACAGTAAGTGGCTGCCACACATTGCCTTGATTGAACCCTGACACCCACATAGCAACTGGGATGTTCAGTGTATGATAGGAAGGGAAACCATTGTTAGTAATCCTTCCACAGCTGCAGAAGCCATAAGGTACTTGTGTGAAGGTAATGAAATGTGCATGGAGAAAATCCTTGTAAATGGGTAATGATTAGCTTACATCATTATTGCCTATTTGGCCTGTCGTGAGGGTTTCTGGTCATTTTACTGTTTGGGAGAAGGCCAGGGTCAGACTTTAGAAACAAAGAGAGTATTTTTTTGTTAATTAAGAAAAATTATGCTTGAGTTCTAAATTAAATCAGAATACCCTTAAGCTTCCCTGCTGTGAATGCTTCTACGCAGATCTTCTGGCTCCAAGTCAAGCATTCTCACCACTCCTGTGCCTACTATTTATTATTTAGGCATGTACATGGGGATTTCTGGTGAAGACAGGGCAATATTAATGCTGCTGTGCAAGCCCTGAGTGAAACTTCATCCAAACATGGGCAAACAACTCCAAGAGAGACTTTTGAACCAAAATGAGTACAGAGAATCTTGGGAAAAGTTGTATTAGGGATCTCTGACCTAGACTGATTCATAGGCTGTACAGACACTTTGAAGTCATCTTTTCTGACTTTCTATATTACACAGCCGTTAAACTGTACTCTTGAATTGATTCTGTTTTGACCACAGGTGCATGTTTAGGAAATGGGAGGAGGAAGGAATCTGACCTGAGTTTACAAAGGTTCATTAATGTAGAAGTCATCACAGCTCTTTGTAAAAGGTCTTAGTTTTAATTACCTTCATAGATAATTACCTTCCATTATCACAATTAAATATTTATTATTCATTTCCACTCTAAACTTTCTTCAAGCTTCGTATGTTCAGACTTGGGATGCTTTCTTTTGCTACAGCCAGGACATTTGATGTGATGTCTATTCTGGCACAGATGCCAGTGGAGGATCCTGCACCTTACCAGAAGAATCATTAGAAGTGGGAAGAACTGGGACTGACTTGTAGCAGTGGGGTTTATATCCTAGTATTCTCATGTATATCACCACTCCAGTAGCCCTCATGGAATAAGGCTCTGTTCCTGGCATGCACTCCAGAAGCACTGTCAGGCTTTTCAACTTCTTTGACCTTATATGTCAGCCTCATGATACCTGGGATCAAGAGAAATTTGCTTTAAGAATCCAATCAAGCTGACGGAACCAGGAATTAACAAGAGAGGCATTAAGAGCTCGTTTATTTCCTCATGGTGTAAATCTAAACCCCTGGCAGGGTATTCAGAAGACATTTAATTTTGTAGCTGCATAGCAGCAGTGTGTATCTTTCTGCAAATCACCTTCATCTGTTCACACTTAACAGTGCTGTTGTTTGTTCTCTTTGACCTGACAAACCAGAGATGAGAGGATTAGGTTTCCAGACAGTGTGAGTCTTTTCTTTAGTGACCAATTTGAATTTCAGGCTTCAGTGAGCCTGTTGACCGCCTAGTGAGATATGGCACACCTTGGAACTAATAAGCCTTGACTGTAGTTGTAATTCATCAGTGACACCTGCCTGTATTACTTTACCTGGTTAGCTGGCAGTGACTCTGTGGTACGTGCAATCTGCTGACTTTATTGAAGGATTGGGCAGGCTGCCCCACTTAGAAAACTAAAGATGTTGAAAGACACTTTCTAAACAAGGTTTACAGAGGACCTAAGCCAAGCAGTCTGGAGAGAAGAGACTGCTAGGAGGAATCAGAGGGGTGTGTGGTCTGCTGATTACTATTTTAATAAAACCAGAAAATAGATGTGTGTATGTAGGGAGAATTAAGGCAGACTGTGTAGACTATGTATTGTGCACAGGTTGCTGGAGAGTAAGCTGTGAAAGATTTATTCGTGCAATCAGTAAATTAATGATCAGCTTTAGTGGTCAGCTGTGGCTATCCCATAATATTACTTTACAGGGATAAGCATTTAAAATAAACCTCCCTATAGTTCTTAAAAGTAAGTACCATGTATTTCTGTGACTGAAAAACTGAAAGTTTTTTGTTTATGTGGTATGGATAGAAGAATGTGCTTCATGTATAAGCTTCACATGTATTTGAAAGCCATATCTGATTCTGCACGATTCTGCTAGCTGTTCAGAGTACATTTCACTGGAAACATTAACAGCTTTCAGCAATCTCATTCTAAATATCTTGATGGAAGACATTCTTAATGTGTTCTTACTCATTCTAATCATGACTGCATTTACTTTTCATTCAAAAATATTTTGAATGAAAATGGCTACAAACTCCCTATACCTATTTCTGTACTTTTCATGTACAAAAGATTTGCTTGCATGCTAGCTAGCACTCTGCAATTGCAATAAATCACAGAAGTATTTTTTCCTTCTTGTCTTATTTCTTTCCAAATAATTAGTTTTGACTGGGGAGACAGTGATTATTACACAGGCACTCACTTTCCAGTGTTCTTTAGCTCCTGGACAGTGATTCACAAAGTATCCATTTGTTTGTGATGGAGCCAATACCTACATGTTGCTTGTGCAGTTCTTTTGATACACATGGTTGTGTTCAGATATTTCATTAAAGGGGCTGATCCAACCCTTTGAAGTTTTACTATTGGCTTCCTGAGATCTGGATCAGTCTTAAAACTAATCAGTTCTTAGCTGGATAACACCCAATGAATCTGGATGGTGAATAAAGCAGCATAAAGGATATCTTTGTTGCAACTGAGCCAATCTATATGCACATAACCTTATTTTCAGCTTCCAGCTTCCTTAAGTGATCTTGTTTTCTTCAGTAATTAATGATGAATCGTGTACATAGGTTAAAAAAAAATCAAAGAAAGCAAGCATTTTATCTTTTCCTCCTCTACTTTTTCCATATTTCTGGTCCTGTGGCTGAATCCAATCTTTTTTGCTCAAAATGCTCTCCACTTGAAATCCTGTTAATTTCTTCAAGGCTAAAAGACATTTGAGAAGACACCCCAGCTTTTTGAAAGAGCCTGTTATGTTCCATCGTGTTTCATGGGCTTCATGGGTGTTTCATCCCTCCCATGGCACTGCTGCTGTAGAAGATTAAAACTTCTTGCCTCCTTCAGCCTCTCCTTCCCTAGAGACAGGAGCCTCTCATCTCCTGCCTTCTCTTACCCTTTCCTCGTGCTTCCCCTCAGCTTCTTACCAGCCTATGTGGAAAACCACTTCTTGCAGCTGTCACACAACACAGAGCTGCCCTCACTGCCTGCTGCCCCTCGCCTCCAAATGCTATCAATGTGCTATTCTATTCTACTTTAGGTCACTCCAGTAATTTTTTTTGTCCTACCCAATGTGTTTATCAGTTACATACTGTCCTGTGCTGAAGCCTTGTGACCATTGCCTCCTGATTTCCTTTCTTTTAGATCTTAAGGCAGAAGGGTGCTGTCCCTAAGGTGTTTCCTCTCCAATGCCCCTCCGAGCGATGTCATCCCCAAACACAGCTTCAGCTATGAGCTTTGTTCTGCCCACAGCTAACTCTTCACAAACAGGATGCCTGCTCCTTGGTGGGTACCTAGCCCTTGGCTAGCCCACTTGGTCACAATCATCAGTATCAATGTACTTTTTTTTTAATCAGACCTGTAATCTTGGTTTCCTAGGGTTAGACCGTAATGTTCTGGTTTTGTCTCAGTATTTTTATCCCTGCCTGCCCTGCATTTTCCAAACAAGATCTCATGTCTCTTCACACTCCTGTGTTATTTTCCTGGTCTCAGCTGCACTGTTCCCATATGACTGAGCAGCCTGCTCTCTCTCTCTGGCCTCTTTTTGGATGATGCTCATTTATTAGTCAATTGTTCGAATGTCCTTCCCTTCCTGTTTGTTATTCTCTTATTTCTCCTTCAGGTTATCTTACTGCCTCACCTCTTCCTGAGCAGGAAACCCCCTCAGACTCCTCCACAGCTTTGTTCAGCCCTGCTTACCTGACTTTTTGACTTCTGAAGCAGACTGCTCTGCTATGGTGACTCAAAATCAGCTTTTAATCAAAATATGAGAAACCACTATACTCTTCTTCCAATACTTGCCTCTCCCCCCCAAAAAAACCAAACAAACAAACAAAAAGAAAAAAAAAAAGACAAACACTTTTTAGGAGGTGGAAAATTGTCTTGTCCTGTCTGCTCTTGGCTTGCGAAGAACAACAGGTTTTTTTATTGTTTTGCTTTCTCCAAATTTTATCATCCAACCTGCCTATGCATTTTGTAGACTGCCAGACTCCTAGTACCAGGGATGTCATTGGGAGGCTTCTAGTGCTTGAGCTGATGAGAGTAATGTGGCTCAAGGTGATGAGTTCTGTGTGAGGGATCCACACTTTACCAGGAATCACTGATAGCTGCAGTAGGGACTTCAAGAGCATTCCTTGAGTGGGGATGTGAAGACAGCCATTAGCAGTTTCCAGGGGAAACAAGGCATGGTACTGCTCCCCACCTGTAAGAACTTGATCTCTCCTCTGCCTCAACACTGTCAGCTCTTCACAATGTTTTTCCCATCTGACCCACATTTAATTTTGCTAGCATAATGTCTGGGAGTTTTCATGAAAATGTGTCACAGGCTGACTCACAGTAAAGAAGCAACCAAAACAGGACAAGAAAATCTCTTTCAGGCAAAACAGTATCTCATGTATGCCTCTAACTGATGTTATTTGCCTTTTCCACACTAGATTGCCACCAACCAAGAATTTCAAAGTTGGGAAAGAAATTCATACTTGAGGTCCAGCTTTCCCTTCAGTGAATCCCAGGCAGCACTTCCTAAATGAAAGCCCTCACACCTCTGCTAATAAGGGCAGTACCTGGGCCTCAGCACACAGCCCATGGGAAGCTGTGACCACAGCTAGGATGCTCAAATGCAACAGCAGGATGTCCTCCAGTCTCCTAGAAAATTCATTCCAGAGCACAGTCTCAGAGAAGACTTGCTGGCACGTGGTGTCACACCAACACTGTAAAACTATAGGGGAATTGCTTATTAAATTAATTAAAAGTGCTTCATTTCAAGGGATACTTTCCCCAGTAATAGTAGTAGCCAAAGAATAAGATGAAAAAATGCCATTTGAAAAGAGAGATGTGAGATTATGTGTACTCAAAAGTCAAGTGTGACACGGATGAGAGAAAACATCTGAGAACATAATGGTGTCCTAGCAGGACTGGGAGAGAAGCTTGAGAAAAGCTTCTCCCCAAACACATTTTTCTCCCTTGAGAAAAGCTTCTCCCCAATCACATTTCCAAGGCAGACCATCTCCCTGAAAAATGTTTGTGCAGGGCTGCAGAAATGAAAGAGGCCCCAGATGCCAATAGATGTCTCTTTTCCCCATGGAGATGCCACCTGCAGTGCCTACCATCCGGCTGGATGACCACCCTTGGGATGGCTGGCACCGGAGGGGATTTGGGGTGCCATAAACTGCAACATGCCATCCTGCTTTTTAAAATGAGCTCAGTGCCAGAGGAGTCCTTTGCCAGGGTGTGTGTCATTCACTGAACTTCAGGAAGCCCTGGTGTGACATGAGGTGGGGTGACAGTGCTTTCCAGCCATGCAGGGTAAACGCACCTGGCTGTTGCCTTTCAGCCTGGGCCAAGTGCTGCTGTACTTCAGCATCTGCAGCAGCCCAGAGGAGTGTGAGATGTGCTTTGCTAAGCCACAGCTCAAACAGGGATTGGAAACAAGTGCAACTTCACCCAATTTCACCATGGATTTGTTTGCAGAACCCCCTTCCCCTTGGTGGGCAAACTGACCCTGGGTATCCAAAGTTGGATGGAGATCAGTCATCATGAGGATGTCCTGCTTCAGCCCTGTGCCTGACAAAAGCCCCGATGGTGCCAGCAACAGAGAGAAACACAGGTCTTGATATTTCTTCAGGTATGTGAACATGAAGCACAGTGGAAAATATTTGTGTACTATTCTGAAAATCCAAGCTGATGCTTACTGAACAAGACCAAAAAATTGCCTGATTCTATGCTAGGAGAAAGCAAAGCAACTGGGACTGGGCTGTCCTTTAGTTTGTTTTACTTAAGCATGAACAATACCACCTCATTAGATTACAGTGTATAATGTGAACTAATATAAAAATTGTAAAAGTTAATACACTTTCATTCTATAAAGACTGATTGTTATCATAGCTAGGGAAGGGGATTTTCTTAGCAGTGCTTATCTCAGAAGCTATTGGAGGAGAATCCAGTAATACACTTTAATTGCCTGCTTTTGCATCATAAGATGTGTTAATGATTTGTTGGACAATTATTAAGCTGTTTAATCTTCCCATCAGCCCATGCAGGATGTAGTTATGAATAACATCTTTTGTACACAACACGTGTGACTTGGAAAAGATGAGATCCATCTCCTTCTTTGGGATGTTGCAAAGAACCATGAGAATCTCCAGAAACAGTCCTAGTTCCTGCAATTCACAGCAGCTGGATTAATGCATTACATGTCTTCGGGGGGGGGGGGGGATCTTTGTTTTGTTTAACATCAGTAGATTTTAGCTAGCACCTTTTTCATCACTGGCACTACCCTGCAACTTTCTTACAAAAATACATCTGAAAAAAGGTTTCCTTGAAAAAAAGAGATTTACACTATTGCTATTTCAGTTGGGGCAAATTTATTAAGCTTTAGTAGTAATAATTATACAGTGACCTTTTCTTTTGAAAGCTGGAAAGCTTGTAATAAATGAGTCAGTGATCAGAGAAAGAGAAAAGCAGTTGAGTGCTGGCTGGAAGGACTGCATTCGGCACTCTGCTGTGGATTTTCTTTGTGCCAAAGCGTAAGGCATTTACATCATGCCTTGGGGGTGGTGCTAATTGTATAGCTCTTGTTTGCAGAGGGCTCCAGCTGAGGACCAACACAGACTGAAGTCTCAGCACTTCTGTCCAGTTGCAGCCCAACCAAAGGAAGATGTACTTCTGAAATAATTTGCATATCTGAAAAATCATATTCTGAAATTTCATCCACTAAATCCAGTGCCCCAGGTTAGTGGCCACTCTGGACTTAATTTCCCAGCTCTCAGAGGGTGAACTATTATTCATTTTGACTCATACTCCTGTTGAAAATATAAATGTGTGCATATTCGTGACTATTCCAGTGCTGTACCCTGAATTTTACAGAAAAATACGCAAGAAAATTTATAAATCTGCTACTGCAGCAAAGTATGATTAATAACATATTAAAAGGTGCAAGGGGATTGCACAGTGACCAGGGAGAACATTACAGTTTGGATGCCCATCAATTATCTTCTTTCCTGTGACTAAACCAAGACAGGCACGCATCCTGTAAATAGTATGAAATGAAAATAGTATGTCATTAATTAAAATCATATCAGGTTAATGCATGAAGGAGATATTAAATAAGCATACACAGACTTAATTATACTGTACACCAATTTTTATGTCCTTGACTTTACAATTTCCATAATGTTTTAGCATGGTACCTGTAAGTGTGCCTGTGCATTGATTATATCCTAATTAACTTACCCTGAAACAATAAAAGACAGATTTCCTAAAAAAAAAAATCATCAAAACAAAGCGGAGTTTAATACTTCAAACTACCTTGGAACAGAAAAGCGTTAGAGGAATTAAAAATGCCCTCCAAATATGTAAATGCTGTCACTTCAAAGTTACTTCATCTTTTCCTTTCCCCTTCAAGCTCCAAGTGAATTCTACCCTGGGGTAGAATTCCCTGTGGAAGCTGGGCCTCAGGAAGAAGTTGAAAATTAGGCTATGAACTTAAAGGAAACCTCATGACAACTTAGAAGTGTGTAACTGTGGCTCATTGGAATAAGTACCTGTAATTCTCCCCTTAGGAAGTGGATGGACTTCTACACATTGCTTGGGAGTGAGTGATGAGGCCAGCCCTGAGGGGAAGCATGGAATTAACAGGAAAATAATAGTGCTAACGGGGAGAGCCTCTAACAGTCTTCCACAGAGTAACCAATTTTGGGTGATGGGGCTTTATTTAAAATTATGAAGCCAGCAGCAGTTTTGCCATGGTTAGTGAGTACAAGAGGTGGTCATTTATCTCCTGTGGTAGGCAACATTTCAATCCTATGCTGTAGCTACAGCTTTTCTTCAAATAAAAATTATAAATAAACTTGGTGTTTCTGTCAGGTTTCAGATCCTTTATGGAAAATCTGTTCTGTTTTGTGGCTGTTGCAGTCAGTTGCTTGCAGTTTGTCCAGCAAGAAGCCGTACACCATATGACCATGTCATGGGGCACCTGTTCCACTGGACTTTCTTGGCAGGAGTCTCCCGTGTCATGTTTGCTGTGGTAGACATACTAGTGATAATTTCAGTAAGACGCATGAGCTTCTTCAATACACATTTTTAATAATTTTACTTTTGTTTCTTTTCCCCTGGTTCTTGCTGTTTCTTAGTCTATCATTCTTTCCTGAAAATTATTAATACTTTGAGGTGGCTCAAATGGTGAGTCCACATTTCCATCGTCCCTCTAAGACCTGCAGCTCAGTGAATTCTTATCAGTTTTGCAAAAGCCATCTGTATTTAAGTGGCTTTATTGCTTGGATAAGAAAACAGCAAATAGCAGTGCAGCCAGATGTACAAATGAACCATGTTTTGGAGCAAGAAGGCTTGTGAAAGAACTTGGCCCCCAAAAGAGGCATCAGGGAGAAGAGTGACACAGGTGTGTGCTCAGGCACAGGTGGCAAGCAATTCTGCTCTGGCGAAGCACAGTTCAAACTGTGCCAGTTTGAACAGCAGTGAGGTGATTTTGTTCCCTTGCAAATAGGTGTATTGGAAAAGAGTAGAGGCTGTGTGCCAGGAGGCTATTGATCACGTTGCTAAATAAAGAAGTAGCCTTGCTTCACGGAAGGTTCTTCTAGAAATGCCTGCTAAGCATCGATGAGGAAAGGACTGGAGCCATCCCAGCACGCCAGCCTGGCACGACACATGCACAGCAGCAAATGGAGGGGCTGACAGGCCACGTTCAATACCAGCCCTTGAGCCAGTGCCTCCCAAATCACAGCCCATCAGAAGGGATGGATGGAGCTGAAGGGCCATCACACAGCAGTCCAAAGACATGTGGAGAAAAGTGGCGTGACAGGACGGACTTGCCTGCTGTCCCCTTCTGCAGGAAAGCAAGGAGGGCTGCTGGGGCGTTCCCAGCCAAGGAGCCTAATCACCAGATGAGCGGGATGGGGGCAGTCAGCAAAAATGCTGCTGCTCCTTGTTGGGGTCATAGGAATGAGAGAATAATGCTGTAGGATGGCTCAAGAAGTGAGTCTGCTTTTTCATCATCTGTCCAAGATTCCATGGCTTGTCCTTGATACCACAGAATAGAATTAGCTGCAGTGTTTCTGTCCTCTTTGCTATGAATAATGTCCCTAAGTGACTTAGATAAAATGGCAATGGGATTTCATCCCATCCTAATTCCAAGTGAACGTGTCAAGAAAAGGAATGATGAAATACTAACAGGATGCCAAGGTCACCTTCTGGATAGAAATCTTGAGCCAAGAAGGATGGTACAATTGTTGGGGCAGTGAGAATCGCTCAAAGAATCAACTGCTAGAAACACAAATAGTGCAAGATGGGTAAGTCATGGAGCAACTTACTGCTAACAAATTACTGTTCTGAAAACCAACAATACTTCCATAGCCATCATTCACCTGCTTTCTTATTGATCTAAACATCCTGGAGTCAGTCTTGCTACAGTTTCTAATCTATGATGCCAGGTAAAAGGAGGATTTCACAGAGGTGCTGGAGGGGCTAGGATGGCTGGCACTGTCTTGGTAGTAGAGAGGTATCCTTTATCTGTCAAGAATGGCTTTGAGGAGCTGAGAAACAAAGGTTCTGCTCCTTGCTGTTAGCTGGGGTCCTTTGGTAATGCTTACTCCACCATGAATACTGATGCTTACTTAAGCCTGACTAAGCAGTAGTCATAAATCATATACATCTAAAGAAAGCTAACACCATACTATTTAGAAAATCAATACACTTTCAGAGTATAAAAACTATTTGGTACAACAGTTAATGAATGAGATTTTTCTGATGCGGGCTGAGGTCATTAGCTGGGGGCCAGAGGCCTAGTGGGAGAGAGGCAAAGTCAAAAATACCCTTTGCTGTCCAGCTGCAGCCCAAAAAGCAGCTGGACATGGATATCTCCCCATTGGATTGACAGGCTTTCCGCTTCTCAGAGCGGTTTGTTTACAGCTGTGTCTAAAATAAACGTTGCCTAATTTTTTTTTCCGCTCCTGTTATTCCTGCGGAGCAAGTTGGATTCCTCTCTGACTCACGCATGATTAACTAACTTCCAGCTGCATTATCTTTATTGTTGCTGCCGATGCGCAAGCCAGTGCTCAGCATGACTCGTGGATCCCAAGCTGTGCTGGCGAGGCTGCCACTTACAGAGAATTTTTTTTTCCTAACAGTTTTAGGGTTTGGGAAATTTTAAATTTTTTTGTGTATATATTTATTTCTTTACTTAAGAGACAGCAAGTACCTGCTTTCTGGAGGACCAGAGAAATAAATAAGCGCTCACCGACCCACCCCGTGCGGTGCTGCTGGCGGAGAGGCCGCGCCTGGCGGCGCCGAGGGGATTCCCGCCGCACGGCGGGACGGGAGGGTCCAGCAGCCCCAGCGAGGAAGCGGTTAAGACCGGGCACCAGGAAACGGGAAGGAAGAGGCTGAGCTCGGCAGGAGCCGCACGGCGGAAGCCCCCCCGGCCCCGCTCCCGCCGGGAGCCGCCGCCGGACCGGGCACATGTGCGGGCGCGGCGGCGCGG
>VZTZ01045147.1:2466117-2560549 GCA_013400955.1 Drymodes brunneopygia | reverse complement strand
GGCCGCCGGCCGCCCGCGGCTCAACGTGGTGCTGGGCAACCTGCTGCACAAGTGGTTCGGCGCCGAGAGCCGGGCGCGACGGCTCCGCGCCGAGGGCGACGCGCTGCGGGAGCGCCAGGAGCTGCCGGCCGCCCTGGAGAAGTACAACCAGGCCCTAGAGATGGGTGAGTGTGGCGCCGGCGGGCAGGAGGAGGAGGGGGCGCGGCGGGGGTAGCGCTGCCCGCCGGCACCGGGCTGGCCCCCGCAGCCGGGCGGGGAGGGGGCTTGCCGTGAATGGTGGGAGAGGGCACCTGGGGGAGGTTACGGGCGGGAATCCTGCCAGCGGGTCTCATCACGCCCGCCCCCCGCTCCAGTGAATGGCTATTTTTGTTCCACTGGTATTTCTGTCCTTGCTCTGAAGGTGCCTGGCGTTTAGCTGTTTGCTGCCGATGAGTCATTATGCAGTATTTCTAGAAAACCCGCTTTCCTATTTATGGGGAAGCCATCATTCAGTGTAGGATACGCAGTAGTGGTCGTGGCTTCGTGGAAGAAATGAGAATGTGGATTGGATTCATTCAGCTACGTGCAGCTGCACCTTCAGCAAGATAATAGCTTTGAAAACACGTAATGAGATATCAGTAGGTGTAAAGGCTCAGAAAAATTTCCTTTATCTTGCACTGTGCAAAATACTTCAGATTAATCTACGTTTAGCCTTGGAGAGATGGTCCGCCCGTGTTTTGAACGTAGCCTCTTTGTTGGCACGCAGGATTTCTGTGTTATCTGAAGAGCTTGGCTTTAAATTAAAATGCCTGCCTTCCTCCTCTGCCAAACCGATGGCAGCCTTAGTTTATCAAAACTAGCTTGTTTTCAGGCTCTGCGCCGAGTAGTAGGAGGATCCTGCTCGCTCGGTTGTAGCCTTGTAGTAGTGGATATATGTGCGTGCGTGCGCCCGGCTTGTTTGCCCTGCGAGCGGTGGGGGTGGTACAGCGCCGTGAATGTCTGAGAGGCGGGGAGCTGGGGAAAGCCGGGATCTCGGCAAATCCCCCGGGATCTGCCGCTCCTCCGGCCTCAGTGTGATGGATGTCCGGTTTAATCGAGGAGGAAAGGGGGAGAAAGCCTCTGTCGTTTTAACACTGACGAAATCCTGCGGGTAAATGTCTTTGAAAGACAAGTGTAGGGATAACAATGCCGCTCCTCTGTGAATGAGCTCCTTTGCTGCATTGAGTAAAATCGCTTTTCTTGATCCTAACTGTTACATGCAGGGATAAATGGCTCTGATTTTTTTTTAAATTTCTTTTGCTGTGGAGAGAAACAATTTCACCGTTGTGCCAGTCCTTGACTCACTTTCATTTTTTTGCCACAGTTTCGTGATAGGCAGAGTTTGGGATGGGATAGCATAGCATTGTCTCCTCCCAGCTGATGCTGACTGCACAAACCAGTACTTCTGCTATTTCTTCCACTTTTCCAGCTAGATGTGACAAGTTTTCTGTCCTAGCTGAGTGTCCCTATAAAAGTATTATGTGGTTTAGCTGAAGTAATCCCTATTAAAGTAGGGCAGGATGGAGCCCAAGAAGGAAGGTGAAGCAGAGGGAGAGAAGAGGCTTAATGTAGGTCACTGGTGGATACGGTGTTTTCAGTAGTGAAGCCTCCTAATATTTTGGGTTCAGGGTCCTACTGCTGGGGAAAACAGCATCTCATCAATGAAATTAATGTTTGAAGAGTTTTTTGGGGAACTGTTTCTTACTGTTGTCTCTGCTTCTGGCTTTGTCTGCATAGGGGTGAAAGGAGAGGGAAGACTGTAGTGTGCTGCTGGTGCTCTCACACATGTCCTTCCACTTCCTGTCTCTGGAGTACAATCTCCAGCCATGGCTGCTGTGTATCAGGGTCTCAAGATAACTCCTTTGCAGTGTCCTTATTTCTGTCTTCAGTGATTTCCCAAGCAGCCTGGGAATCTGTTCAGAAAGTCTGCACTCTGTCAGTGACACTGAATTTTTTCTTTTTAACAAAATTGTAATTGGAAATAATAACAGGTACCTTGCTAGCTTTTGAAATCCAAAAGCCATAGGATTACATCTCATAGCTTCCCTGTAGTGGATCCAAATTCCTGCTGGTGAAGGGCAGCCCATGCCCCCAGCCCATCATCTTTTTTGATGTTTTGTGCGTGCTGGCGCTGTTTCTCACAAATTGAACTGCTGTGTATGAGCCTCATGTTCTTAAATTCTTGCCACATGTTCATCAGGTACTGCTTTTCAGCATGCTGGAGTTGTCTTCTTGTTTTCCAGACTAGTATCATGGTAAATAAGGAAATAAAACACCCCACAGCTCTTTTCTAACTGCTCAGTACTTAAATGTTGGCATACAGGTGACTTAAATGCACAGGACAGCCTCAAGAGTCACACCATGTGCCTGAGAGCATTGTCCAAAAACTCCTGAACTCTATCAATCTTGTGGCTATGACCATTTCCCTGGGGAGCCTGTTCCAGTGCCCAGTCACCCTTGGGGTGAAAAATTTTTTCCTAAAATCCAGCCTACACCTCCCCAGACTCAGATTCATGCTGTTTCCTCAGGTCCTATCCCTGGTCACCAGAGGAAAGAGATCAGTGCCTGGTGTCACGATCCGCTGGTACTAGCGGGGGTCGTGATGGTTCGTTTATTGAATCTCAGGGCGCAAAGGAAACAGGGACAAGTATTTTAAGTTTAAATCAAAATCAAAGCACCTTTATTGAGTGCCAGCAACACGATTTGTGCAATAGGGGAGGGAGAGAGAGAGGGGGAGAGAGAGAAGAGGGATTAGGGTTAGGGTCAAAGGGTTTACCAACGGCACAGATGGAGTCCTCGTGGCCCGGTCCCAATAGACTCGTCTTCATCTGTGGGGAGATCTCCAAGGGGTCTTTTTAGAAAGTCTCTTTATAGTCTTTTCAAAGGCGAGGGGCAGCTCACTAACAGGTGAGGTAATTCTCTTCAGGAACAAGGTACAGCAGGCTGAGGGATGCAAAAGCGAGGGGAGCTCGGCCAAGAGGTGGGAGAATGAGTCCCATTGTTTTGGGGCAGTGGTACGAGGCAGGCGTACAGGACGGAGCGTTTCTGCGCAGCCCTTTCTACCTTGGCAGCAAAAACGATGCAGTCTACCATGGCCTGTACCTAGTTTTGTACTGGTTATAACTCTGCACTTGGCAGGCATCGTGCTTTGATCTGGCTCGGACTTCCTTGTGCAAAAGTCCTTTTTCCCCTTTTGGGGGTCTTTGGGTGATCAGTCTCTGCCCTGGTCAATGGTCGTGAGGCAGACAACAGATGAGGGACTTCAGTCCCGTCTCTTACACCTGGCCCTCCTTTTCCCCTTGTGAGGAAGCTGTAAATTGCGATGAGGTGTCCCCTCAGTTTCCTCTGCTCCAGGTTGAACACACTTCTAATGTGTGAGAAAATAACTGCTTTTTACAACCTCCATATGATAGCATAAGGTTAAAATGTTTTAAAATCGCAGTAGCTGAAGTGGGCATTGTCTTTGCTAAAATCATGTGAACCTACACTTGTGTACCCACCTGTATAGTAGATAATGAGGTTAAATGCGATGATTGCTTAGTAAATATAAGTAAAAATAATTATTTAATCACAACAAGAATCATGAGAAAGGAACAACAATCATGACAAATGCTGTGGGGAGAGGGCTTAGACTCATGCTTGGGTGAAAACAATATACACACAATAGAACAATATCAAGTTAGTGATTAACGTATGATTATACAACAGTTATGTAAGGAAAGGGTATAAGAATGTATCCATCTCAAATCCATGTCGGAGTCAGATTTGGGTTTGTCTGTACCCCTGATTCCCAGAGCTCTTCAATAAAAGCACCTGCATATAATCATCCCGTGATTATGTGTTTCTACACTAACACGTGCTTGTATGTTACTATTGAGTGTCAAGGGCTTGAGTATCATTAAAATTTCTTTTTAGCAACTAAAGGCACATGGACACATTGTTTATACAATTGTATAAAGTTAGGTAAAATTCCAGGTTTCTTAACAGTACACACACTTCAGTGGGATTTTTTTTTACTGGTGTTTTTTAATGGAATACTTCCCTACTCCATTTGTAACAAGTAGCTTAGTGTGATGCAATATTAAAGCAAGTTTTCCTGTCACTTTGCTCTTTCTGATTGTGACCTCCTGATTCACACTTTAGTTCTTGAAGTGTTTCAGTTCTTGAATTGCATTTCTGGTGCAATCTGGAATGTCTGGTGCATATTTCAGGCTTGGTAAGAGGTCTACATGCCTTCAAGTTGTCAACTTTTTCCAGTTGAACTAGTTAGTCTTACCAATGCATACTCTTGACGACTATGTTCATCTTTTGTCCTTAACTATCACATCTACAACAGCACTACTGTTCCCATGTTCATTCCCATAGTCTGCTATGGATTCAGGTGTGGTTGTGTGGGGTCTTTTGTTCTTAAGAAAATCAGCTTTGCTATTTGATCCTTCTAGTCCTCTTGAGATGTGATCTCTGCTGTTTTATACAAAGTCACTGCCTTTTTTTGCTGCTATAGACATTGGAATAGATCCTCCATTATTGTAAGGTATCTAATTACCACAGCTTCAAAGCAAGCACATGTCAAGCTGCTTGAAAGAAAGCATATTTTTCCAGATGGATCACATTTTGTGCCAAGCTTTATGCTGTTCAGCCATCATAATATCAAATATTGTCCAAATGGTTCTCTCATGGCCATTACCCCAGCTTTCTGAATATCATTTGTGTGGGGATCAGAGGTGGGCTTCCTCTCTGACATCCCTTCTAACTAGTCTCGAATGTATGAACTCCTGGTTTAATTAAACTGAAATATATATGTGTACAGGATTGCTTTGTTTGTGGGGTTGTTTTCTTTTGTGTGTTTGGGTTTGGGGCCTTTTTGTGCAATATGTGCTTTCTGCACCCTTTTTTCTTTTGCCTGCTGCTCTCTCTGATGGAGATACTCTCTGGAGGGACTGTGCCTGGGAGGAGTACAGTAATTTCTGTATATCCAGGCATACAGACTCTTTAGCTGTGTGCCTGAAGTTAAAATAAGCTAGATTTCAGTGACAAATTAATGTATTTTGAGGATGTGCTTTTGGGAGTGTGTTCTGGTTTTGATTTTTTTTTTATTTCTCCAAAACAGTTCTCAGTTACGGAGGCAACAGGTAGCTGTTTCTTCATTGGGAAGATTGTGAATAGAGCTTTTCCCAAGTACAGCTCTAAAAGATAAAAAGCTCTTGTTGGGGTGAGGGTACATTCTTAAGACCACATGCATGCAGAGTGTGAGAAGTTTGGGTCATACCTTAAGCCAGAATTTTTCTGTGCCCTTCTTTGTATTGTGACAGCCTGTGAGCATCCTGTGCCTTTTCTTTTAGATATCTGCTCAGGGATACAAAGCCCAGGGGTGTAGTTCTGTGGCTCCTGTTGCTGCTGTTTTGTAGCAGTTGTGGTTCCTGGGCTGTGTCAGCAGTTGCAGGTCTTGGGTGGTCTCTCAAACCTGCCCCCAGAGCTGTGGCTCTGCTGGGAAGGGCTGTGACCCTGTTGTGCCCACCTGACCCTAATCTCTAGTGAGCTTCTTCGGGTGTGAAGGGATGACCCTGCCCTGGCTCCTGTGGTGTGATGGAGCAGCTACTTGTTTGCTTGCTGTGTGCTGTACAGTTGGGTCCCAGCCCTGAGGGTGGCACACATCCTGCCTAGACACTGGCATTCCAGGACACCCTGTTTCTACATGAGACATGCTGGCTTCACTGTGTAGTTACCCACTGCTGCAAAGTTATCAGGCTGAGAAGATCATTGTTTCTGGAGAGCTGTAAGAGCTCAGCAGGCACTCAGTTTGTGTTTACTTCTAGTGTGATGGACTCTTTCTGAGCAGAAATATCTTTGTCCTAGGGCAGGGGAGATAGCTAATGCACGCAGCCTCTCACATTGCCCAGGATTTTAGTTCCACCCGTTCCAAGGGTTTCAGAGTGAGCATGTAGGAGATAAAGTTCAGCTGTATCACAGAGTTTTAAAAATACAGTGAAAGATAGAGGACTTAGGAACTAAAGTCTCCTTTGCACATACCTCTGTGTGAATGTTTGTTTCAAGTGGATAAAGGATGCTGTAGGAAAGGCTAAGACGAAGAGGTCAGTTTGTACCAAGCCCAAAGTAATGTCAGAGGTAGCAGTGCTGTGGGGCAAGCAAGGGAGATGCTGCTGTGTGGGTGCTGGGGATGCTCCATCGCCAGTCTCCCGGAGTGGAGAGCTGCTCACTGACCTCTGGCCCATGCGGTGTTGCTAGAAACAAAATGCAGAAGCTTTCCTGAGCTTTGATGGAAAGAGGAGAATCTGCCTCTCTTCGCCAGACCTTGGAGAACCCTCCCCCCTCATCCCAGTGGATCATCACCATAAATTGGTCTGATCCAAAAGAAAGCTTAGTGTGGCCACTCAACACTAATTACTTTTGTGGTCAAGCAATTAATGGAAATGTATCTGTTGCCTTCCAAATTCTCCCTTTGTAAGAATTGAATTAAGGGGGTGGGGCAGGCCAGGAAACAGTAGCAAAAAGATACAAAGGAAGCTACAGACCTTCAGTGTGAGTTGATTCAAGGGCAGCTGCTGTAGATTTTGCTGTAGGTAAATGAAAGGTTGTGGGGTTGCACTCCTTCCTGGAGAGCGTGGCATAAGTAAACTTCCAGCAAAGCATTCTTGGAGTTAGACTGAGTGCTTACAACCATAAGGTAGGTATGGGCAAGTGTTCTGCCATGCCCCAGAAATAATTTGCTCAGGCATTTTCTTTCTATGCCTCTGTTTAAATTGTTTCAGATAAGGGGGGAAAGGAAGATCAGAATTTCTTGGGGACTGGTGGAACAGCCTTCAAGTGCTTTCCTACTGCAGCCCTGACCAGTGATGAATTTCTCTGTTAGTCCTGGGTCAGGGTCAGAAGAAGCAAAGAAGAGTCCTAGTCTCTAAAGGGAAGCTACTGAACTGTCTTTAGAGAGTTGTGCTTAAATTTTTATGGAGGTGGCTGTTGCCATCGTATACGTTTTATTTATTCTGCCATTTTCTAAGGCTGTGTCCTCGTTAATGGTGCGCTTGCACCGAAGTCTCATTCAAAGAAAATTGCTAGAGAGCATCTACATGCACCTGTATGTGAGTTACATGTATTAAAATGCTTTATCGGTCTCTTGTACACCATTTCGAGAAGGCTGCTGTTAAAAGATAAGGTCATTTGTCTTTTCCTGATATGGTAAAGAAGATGGCCAAATCTTCCTTCCTCACAGGGTCTTGGCTACTCTTTCCTGTTTGCAGTAGTAAAAAAGTAAGTCTTTGATATTGTGATGCCTTAGAATTTTATCTTTTATAATTTTTCATATATTTGTAATCTTGCCATTCTTTAGCATGTAACTCTAAACTCCATACAGAGTGTTAGCTATTGCTTTCCCATTTTGGTCAGGCAAAACAATTCTTCTCTAGGCCTGGGAATTAAGGACACCTTCCTGTCTCAGGCCCCGAGAAACGTAAACAAAAGTGAGTTGGGGAGTGAGCAAACTTGGGGTAAATGACTTCATTACCTGAAGCTGTAATTGGAAGATTAACTCTCAATATGCAAATGGACCAAACTTACAAAAGGATGAAAACCCATGACCCGTTGCCCATATTTTGTTTGCCTGAAATGTACCTGAAAGCCCTTCAAAAAATATAACCACTTTTTAGTCCCTTAATTTTGTCTGGCCTCTGTTTTTAGGTAGTCCCAAAAAGGCATCAGTTGTACCAGCCATTTAGCAAAAACAACAGCTGTCACGATTCCTGCAACAGCAACTGGTTCAGTCATTTTAATAATTTATCGGGAGAATATTTAATTTTGTAGCTCTTAAAGGAAGGTGACTTTAACAGAAGAATGAGAGGTAGTGTTTCATAATTACCTGCTACAAAAAATAGTAGTTGCTTGCTGCTTAGAGGAGTTGTGCTAAAAAAGGAACTTTCCCATCCCTCTGTAAAATCATGTCTTGAAATCTGCTTGAAGTGTGTCTCCAAAACCTCTTTGTTCTGTTCTACATGGACAGAAAAACACATAAAAGTAGGAGACAGAGTTAGCTAGAGACAGTTGCAGTAATCCCAGAGTTATTTTTAAACTTGAAATACTTTGCAGAGTTCTGCCCCTCAGTGCTTCCCCACCTCCCCCACCCCGTTTTACTGTGAAGTAGTGCTTGAAAAATAGTAGTAAATACTTCTTGTATGTCACCATTGGAAACGTGTCAAGTCGTTTGGAGCAGAGGCTCTTGTTACTCTTGGTTTGTACACAGCTTGTGGTTGAGTGAGTGCTCAGGTCCTGTAGTTGGATCTCTGGAAGTTTTTGCATGCCTGCAGAGGGTCTGCTGAAGGCAGAGGCATTGCCGAGCTGCAGGGCCAGAGCCAAGGTGGTCAGGAGGCTGATTCATCACTGGCAAAGGGAAGGAGGCATCATGCTGTACAGTAGACAAGTCTTGCTGTGGGTTTTTGGTTTTTTGTGTGTGTGTTTTTTTTAAAGTAGTTAACATTGCTCATGTAACTTACCCCATCTTAAATGGTGCAGAACTGTATTTTCCCTTCCCTCTTCATGTATGTAACCTAGATGTAATTTCTTATAAATAATTGAACTACTTCAGCAATCCTCGAGGATTAACTATACCTACTTATCAAAGTCTGAAGAATTTTTTAAGTCTCTTCAAACAGCCTACTCCTCTTTTTTCTTTGACAAAGTATAACAGAATGTCTTTTGCTTTTGAAAGAAGACATTTATAGAACTGACTTGTGCTTCCTTATCTTAAAATTAGTAGGATATTGCAGTACTGTTTCCTTTTTTACAAATGTATTAACAGATCAGCTCTATTTGAGAACAGAAGGAGTGAGGTAGTAACTGAGAAACAAGAGTTTGCAAAAGTCAGAAATTCTGAAACAAGCTTTAACTGGAAAAAAAGCTTATAAAGACCTGAAGGGTAATTTGTAGAAATGTAGCTTATGTACTAATCATGTCAAAGAAAGCAACTAGGTTGTTACTGGTAAAGTAGTTTAATGATAGAATATCTGGCTGTAAATTGATCTAGTTAAACTGTGATTGTGGGAGACCTACTTGGCTGGTCCCACCTGTCTGCGAAGTGCAATGGTGTCTTTGGAGTCTCCTTGCAATCACAGGTTCTTGTGCACCTAGCATAGGTCCCTGTTTCTTTGGGAGGGTCAGAACTTTTCCTTGGGTGCTTTGGAGATCTGGCAGAGGATTGACCCCCTGAGGTTTTTTGTTTTGATTTTGAATCTTGCTTGTTATATCATACTTCGTAGATACCTTGATGTGGGGCAGTCTCTGAATCTGCTGTTTAAGAGGATAATTCCATTTTGACTGAGGCTTTGGTAGGAAAACCTTTCCCAGCCTTGAACTGAATGATGGGTGAAGCATTGTAAGATTGTAATGGGTGAAGATTAGTAAGCACTGAAAAATAAGTCATATTTGTGTGCTTACTGCTTTTGTTATACTAGTGCCAAGAGGCCATAGGTAGACTTGGGGTATATCACGTGAAGCAGCCCAAATGTCCAAAGGGTAGAGTGGGAACTGAAAATACAGGGAGGGTGTGTTACTTCATGCTATATTACCTGGAAAGTGTAGTAGGCATCTAGCAGAGTGTTGAAAGATTAGGATTTGCATAGGAGAGAGCAATGATCCAGTATATTACACTTAGCTGTGTGCTGGGACGTTCTTGAATTTGTGACTTTTGCTGCTGCTGCAATCCATGACTTCTGGGTTTGGGAAGAAGGTTATCATTGGCTTTGGAGTTGTGGACATGCAAATTAAACTGTAGGGTAATTGTTAATATATTGATTGGTAATAATGTAATGTAATGTAATTGGCATGTTTCTGCCTCATGAGGCCAGAGCTACAGCACAAAAGCGAGGCTGCAAAGTTACCTGCGTCATCTGTAGCAGCTCTTCTTCTGAGTAGCACACAACTTCCCTTACGGTGTTTCTCCTGAGTAATGATGGGAATAGTGATTAGCTGTGCTTAGCAGTGATGACAGTCCGGCTTTAAATAACATATGGAGTTTCCTAGCTGGGGACTTACTGAGCCTGAAATAAAACTGCTGAGAATCTAAAGCATTTTGTTCAGCACACTGCAAGAGCTGTGTTCTTAAGCCTGGGCTTTTGAACAGCAAAATACAGAGGCCCGAGAGAAATTAGTATCAATCTTAAAATTGCATCTTCTAAAAATTGGTGGCACAGGCTCCAAGTGGAGGATGGTGGTGTCCCATGCTCCTCATCCTCCTAAGACACTACAGTCTGGCAGTGTTGGTCCCTTGGTCCCTCAGGGGAAATGGGTATTACCTTTCACAAGTGCATGCCTCTTAAGTGCTGTGGAAGGGTGCTTGGTTGCATGAGTTTACTTCTGGAGGAAGAGCCATCTTTTATTGCATTCTCCGTGCGGTAAAAGCTCTTGCACGTTTCCTCTGGCGTCCTTGATTAGTTCACTTCAGGAAGATGCCAGTGATGTAAATGCAAGGAGGAAAAGCCAGCATATTCAGAAAATATATATACTTTCTAAAGTCCAGTCATTAATCCAATTAAGGTGGACTGATAATTTAGAAAACATGGGTTTGCTGATTGCAAGTATGTGGTCATGTTCATTGTCCCTCTTTATCAGGTTTGGGAAGCTAACCCTGGTTTCATCTTCGCTGTGAAATGCAGTTTTATTTTAATGTCCTGAATGTCTTTACTACTTCTGCTAGTTATTTTATTTAAACTGCATCTTTCTCTTTGCCATCCCCTCTTTCCCTGCTAGACAGCCCTGTGCATCCATTATTTGTGTGTGGACTTGTCATGCCTACGTGAAGTTTGGGGGAGAAAAGCTAATTTACTATTCAGTTAATTACTAAAACTTGCTGATTTCTCACTGAAATGAAAATATATGTTCCATGTGAGTTTTCAAGCTTATTAAAAGGCTTTCAATACTGAATTGTTCAGAACTAAATGCATAATGTAGCAATACAACCCAAGTTTTTTTCTCTCTCCAGGGCAGAAATTTTTTTAAAATGTGAGAGAAGTTTCTGCTGAAATACTGTGCAGGCTGACTCTTACAAGCAAGACTGAAAGGTGTTTGTGATGACACTGTTTCAGTTCTGCTCATGCCTTCAGGAAATATGCTTAGTATTGAAATAGGTGTGAATGAGATTTTCTAGGAAGAATTGTCAGATAAGGAGAACTAGAGAGTTCTAGCAACTTTAGGCTTGTTCTTTCTGTTCTGAGTTCCTGGAAGAAATCACAGTGTAGTTTATTACAGTAAAACTTCTATCATAATCTACAGTCAGTTGGGCAAATTCTCAATTTTAACTCCCTTCCTGGCACAAGGAGATTTTGAGGAATCCTGTTCTCCTACCAGCCTCCTTAACACAACAGAATAGTTTTTTAAAAAACTTGAATGCTTGGGCATATCTAGAAAAGTAATTCTGGGTGATAGCTTCTGCATAAGTAAAAGCACAAATGTGCAGATGAGCAGAAACATGGTGTGAGAGGAAAATTAATGATTTTGGAGAAATCCAAGCTGACAGCTGCATTCTGCGTAGATATTTGGTGCTCCAAAGGAGGGTCCAGGAGGCAAAGACCCAAACTTCCCTCTGCTCTGGGCCCTGTATGGGCTAGGGTTTGTCTGGTACAGTGGGATTATGGCTGGGGGGAAGGGAGATGCTTGGGAAGACTTCCAGGGCTTGTGTCTTGGAGAAGTTGCTGTGTCCCAGCTGCCCGGAGCCGCAGATCCTGGGAGCCTCAGTACTACATCCCTGATGCTGACAGGGACATAAATTTTGCTGTGCAGCTGTAGATTCCCCGGAGGAGTTGGATTCACAAAATGCCATCTGCTGGTATTGTGGAAACAGTAAAATTTTCTACACTTTTCTTTTTTAATTTGGCCTGAAATAATATGTCATTTCATAAAAGAGATCTTTTGTTCCTCTGCTCTGTATCTCCAGAAGAGAGAATGGGAGCATTATTTTAAACAAACTTTTGTGCAGCTTTTTCTTTTAGGATTGTTTCTTTGGGTTTGTTCTGTTTTTTTTAATTGCAAATGAACCTGACAGTTATTATAGTGTAGAATCAAACTGTTAAGAGTTGGAAGGGACCTTAAAGATCATCTAGTCCCAACTCACCTGCCATGAACTTTCCATTAGACCACTGGATTGGGATGCTCAAGGCATTGTCCAGCCTGGCCTTGAACATTGGCATACTTGTGTACTGGCATCTAGCAGCGTTCACAAACTCTATGCGTCCTCAAGCCCTCTCCTTCCACCTTCTGTGACTAATTATTTTCAGCACAGCATGTGCTGTGGCATAGAACAACTCAGTATTGTGGTGCTTTCAAGAAACCCAGTAGTTATTTAGGCTGCAGCTGGGTATACACTTTTTCATCCCACTTCCACATGGACCCTGAATTGGAGTTAGCCAGCTGATGCCCCAGTTCCACTGACAAAGAATGAGGTTTCAGTCCATCTAGCTTTGCCCTAATGAGACACAGACCCTCCTGGGAGAGTCCTGCTGATAGCAGGAGCCTGGAAATTAGAGATGCATGGGTTGGGTGTAGAGCCAGCAAGATTTCAGGCTGCACTGCTTGCTCTGTGAGTGAATGGAGGCTGCTGGGCACTACTCTAGCTATGGCATCTATTCTAGAGACTTCATCTCCCTATAGACCTGTTACATGCTGGCCTCATAAATACTGTTCTCTTTAGCAAAGCTGTTTGGTTTGTTGGGTTTTTTATTCTTTCTTTCATTTAACTAAACATTCCTTGCCAGTTACTCATTAAGATGGGCCACACCTTATGCTTTCTGAGTGAGTCTCATTGAACGAGAGGCACCAAACCCTGAATACATGTAGCTTTTTCTGGCTTGCCTCCAGGTTGGTTTATTTTCCGTTCATATTGTGAGACCCTTTGGACTGTGTTTCAGGAGGACCTGCAGTCTTTGCCACACTGTTGTGCTCTGCAATGGCTTTTTTTTGCTTAAAACTTTGCAGTGAAGACAAATTCATGAAAATAAGCTGATGAACCTGCTCTCTCTCTGGACCTGTTGGATGTGTGAACTGTTCTGAAGAGTGCTGGGAAGCATCAGTGTGGTCAAAATGTGTAGTAGTGAACAGAAGCAGCAAACTGACTTGCTTTGCCCCCTAATCTCAGGCTGCTTGCTTTCCGTATGGTGCCAGAAATACCGCACCCTGTACCCTGCTTTCCTGCTGAGGTGCCTTACTCTGCTTGCTGCTTGTACTCCCTCAGCATACCCTGCACCTGGGTACCCTAGGGCAGATACAAAGATGAAAATACAAAGTATGAATTCCTTACGGTTCAAATGCAGCTAAATAATTTCATATTTGAGCATTTGCTAACAGAAACAAAACACTTGCATGAAGGTCTTAGGTTAATTGCTTGCAATTTCATTTAACTTGCAGTCTTTAAAAACTACCAGGTAGAAATGGGGATCACACAGGAGTCTGCATGTGTAATAGTTAAAAAAACCCAAAAAATCGTGACAAAACCACACAAACAAAAAACAGCATGGAACCCCATAGTGTGAGCTTTTGCAGAGCTCTTTTAAGTGTAGTCTCTAGCTGTCATTGCCTGAGACCAGCAGAGAAGCATCAGCCCTGATATGTGATTCTGCAGTTAGTGTATCTGGCATCAGTCCAAACAACAGCCAAAAAAGGCAGCACTCCTTGCTGTTTCTTTCCTTCTCATCTGGTGTCCTGGCACTCAAGTTTGTGTGGCTGTACGGTGAACTAGTTGAGGGTGAACTGATCCTCTTAAACCTTTCTATTTATTTGTTGCTGTTGAATTAACTTTCAGTCAGTTGATCCTTTGCTCTGGTTCTCAGTGCAACCATGCGAGCCTGGTTTGCCACACAAGCAGTAGCATCAGCCCAGGAGAAGGATGCAGATGGGAGCCCTGTGTGTGAGCATGCATAAGATGATACTAGGTGGAAAAGTCTGGAGAGAGCTAGTTTGGATGTGGAGTTTAAAATTTGCAGAAATGTGATACTGTCTCTCAGCACACCTTGGAGCCTTTGTAAAGTTATTACCAGTTCCGACAGTTTTAACCAGCTCACATTTGGGAAAGAATTACTGCACTTAGCTGCCAGCAGCCAGCTTCCAGCCTTTCAGAGGCCTCTCCCAGTACATGAAGGTCAACAGTGACCAAGAGTAAATCTCTCATAAATCTCATTACCTAAAGTGACATAACTGTTCTAGTGAACAAAAGCAGAGTGTTATTTAGGACTTACTGTGTATTTTGCAAGGATGCTGCTGCATCATGGTGCAGTGTCCTTCTTGCCGAGCTGGGGACGTTGTGGCAAAGAGGTGGAGAATTGACGGGGCCATGAGGCATGAGGTGGTGGCTAATGGTGTGAGAGCTGCTGGGCGGATGGTTGCCAGTGGTGTTGTCCAGGTTTTGGTAATGGGGTTGACACAGTTCAGCACCTTATTAACAGCTTCCATCACAGGCAAGAACGCACTGTCAGCGAGTTTGTGACACCAGACTGGGAGTGGAAGAAGTGATTTATGTGCTGGAGGGCAGGGCTGCCATTCAAACCAAGAACCTGGGGCATGGGCTGACCAGCCTTGCCTGCTTCTGCAAAGGCAGGTGCACCTGGGACACAGTAACCCTGTGCAACAGGATGGGCTGGACTAGGCAGCAGCTCTGCAGAAAAGAGCTGGAGGTCCTGGTGGACAGGCTGAACATGGATCAGCCAGTTTTTCTGTGGTTCTATGAAATTAAGATGTGTTGTAGAGACCTTAGGAAAGGACAGAATAATAATGCTTGGGAAGTTCATAATCCATGTGAACTGAATGATTCATGAATTTGTGGAGGTAAGGTGTGTGATCATGAGAGGTTTGCTTGTCCTGGGGAAGGCAAATGGATATGAAGTGTAAAGGCTGCATGCATTTTTGTTTTTTAATGGCTTCCGGGAATGTTTTAGCTGAAGTCCTGCACTGGTGATTTCTTTCTCCATGCTGAGGGTAGAAACACTTGCAGCTTTTTTCATTTTTCTTTCTGAAATGTCCTGTAAGCAAGATGAGGAAAAGAGCAGTGTGAATATGAAATATGTCCTGCTGGATAAAACATAGAGACTGCTTCAGGGTGAGAAGAATATATTTTAAACAGGAAAGACAGAAGGAATTGCCTTTTTTGTTCATTACAGGAGAGTATAAATGTAATGGGTGTGAAGTAGTGATTTTTTTGGTGGCTGGATATGAAGTTAATGTATTTAACATGTCCTAGTACTTCTTCTAATGAAGTTCCTTGCAACTGTTTTTGTTTTCCAGCTCCTTGCAAGTGTTCATTAATAGCACAGCGGGCAGAGCTCTGTACATTGATGAAAAACTACCAGCAAGCTCTTCACGACGCGGACACCCTCTGCCGAAACAAACCCCACTGGCCCGCGGTACGGTGCTTGCCTCTTGTAGAGACCAAAATGGAAACCCTTATTCTTGGGGCTTCTCTCTGTGCCGGGGACAGTGCTGCTGGGGATGTTGGTGGAAGAACATCGTGGCATTAACAGGGCCAAAAATGTCTTAAGTTCTTCATAGAACAAGTCTGGAAGGTCCTCAGAATCTCTCCAGCTGTTGGGATTTTGGTGGTGGGCAGCTGGTGGTGTGGTTTTGTTCATGCTGGTGCCTATTATCTGTCACAGCTTGTGCTGCAGCTTGGCAGCAGAATCAGTTCATAAGGCTCCAGCAGCCCAGGATGTCCCTGCAGGTCCCTCTGGGACGTTGTGTCCCCAGAAAGCATGTAGCTTTGACAGTCTGCTGACCAATGTGTTTTTCTGAGGAGCCACCCACACTGTATTTCAGGGTTATTTTCTTTCCTTCTTTAATCCTAAGATTTCATATCTGTGATGTCTGCCTGTGTCATGGTGTTTCATAGAGGGGTTGGGATTTTTTTCATAACCAAAGGAGGTGCTACCAGGAGCAGGGGGCAGTTTGAGGCAAGTATCAGAAGTGATGTTAGGAAAAAGAAGTGCAAGAAGCACACGATGCCCGTCATTATCACTGGTTGCCCGAGGCTGGACTCGGTGTCCAGCAGTTCACCCCACCCAGGATTACACCTGCAGTCAGTCCCTCTCCTATCAGTAGCAAAACTGCATTACAGGTTTGAGCAGATAAAGTCTCTGACTGCTTTCTGGGGAGTGTGTAGCATGGGGAATTGGGGAAGGATTTTAGGCAGACGTTGTCTTCCTATGGAGACTAAGGAGGTGTGGCATAAATGCCTCAGCCTCCTGCCTCAGCAAGCAGGGCTGTGCATCTAGTGTTCCATTCCCAGTCAGGGATGATGCAGGACAAGCAGAGAGGTGCTATCTGAAACACTGAGTCTCTGGCAAGTTAGGTAATTTGCCTCTGAAGGCGATCTGTCTTGTCACCCATTAAAACCTTGCATGTTGGAAAGCAGTTCATAATCTTCCCCTGCATCCAGTTTGCTTCTCTATCTCAGATAATTTCTCATCAAGTTAGGAATCCTATCTCAGGTGATGCTGGCTAGGTTTCTGTGCAGAGGGAGAAAAATTAATTACACACACTCAGATGTTTTCTTGAAGTGTCTTCTGTTTGCCTGAATCCAGGGAAATGTGACGTGTGTCAGTTATAGGCGGATAAAGGTTTCATTAATCACATCTCTGAAGAATGTTAATTGAAAATTAAATTTGTCATCATGGCGTAACCAGCAGTGTCTCAGACGTACTTCACTTGTGCTTTCATGTTTGTGAGGACATCGACATAAGCTGTGCTGACCCAGAATCCATGTTCTCCAGGAGTTCTGGGCATCTGCTTTGTTTTGTGTATTGCAGCATCTCATCCAGTGGCAGAGACTATTTGTTGTGTAGTCAAAAAAACCAAACCCAACATAAAATTAAACTTAATTCTGCAAGTAGCTTCTGGGATGCAAGTGTTCACCTACCAGTATCTTTTGGCTTGCTGAGTTACTGATGAAACACCTTGGTATGCTGTAGTCATTGGAGCTATAGATAAGTTGGTTTCTTTTCAGTTCCTATGAACACCAGGTCCTTGGACTCTGTAAGGCACGGAGAAGTTTCCAGTTGTGTCTTGATATGAAGGGTAGACAAAGGTGCTCTCCTTCCTGCTGCGCATTGTCCTGCTTGGATCACCCCATCAGTCTGATGCTTGTAAGGGTTATATGAAAATAAGAAAGGAAAGGTGGCAGCGGTAGTCTCTGAAGTATAGGAACCTCTAGTCCCTGGGCTAATGCCTGGTGTTGGATCTCTAGATACTTTGTCTGTGGACAGCCCAGCTCAGTCCTCCCTTGCAGGCAGGATAAGGGCATTGCTCTTACGGCCCTGAAGGACGAGTCCAAGCAAGCTTGTAGGCTCCCCAGGCAGTGCAATAATACTGACAGTGATGATACGCATGTAAAAGGTTTTGTGGAGGCTGTGCAATCATCTAGATAAGAAGGTCAGGATCAGGCCTCACAGTATCGCTCTTCTTACTGCATTGAGGAAAAGAAAAATGTATCTCACCTGGAGAGAATCGATGTGTACTGAGACTTCTTGTTCAGGTCACTAAATGATGATTGTGTTAATTAACCTGGCCTATGCAGTGCTTGCTGCTTGCTTTTGGCATGAGCATCCTCCTTCCAGTCGCAGTGGAATGGTAAAGATCTTAACAGGTATCAGCTTGGACGGCAGTATTGAAAGAAGGAGGGAGTTAACTGCTCAGGAAGATTATGTGGTATGGATCTTCCAGCATTATTATCAAGGAAGCAAAGTTAACCTGCTTATCTAGCCAGTCTCTTAAATGAAGTTGTACTTTCAGTACAGCCTAGAGATGGTCACGTGGATCAGAGGTGGACTTGTAGGGCACGCTTCTGTCTAATAAGCAAGAGGGAAATGTTTAAATGCGCGCTTAGTTTCTTTTCATTGTGAAGGAAGTAATTTCAGTGGTCAGATTAGAACTGTAGTTTGATATCTGCAGGAAAGTTCAGAGGTGAGGCATTTCTCTCTTGCTACTAGTAACAAGTAAAGTAGGATTTATTCCCAGGCTGGCTACCATACCTGTTGGCCACAGATGTGTTACTCCAGAACACAGGAGAGGTAGGGTGGGCTAAAATGCTTCAGATTAAGCATTAGTAAGTTGCCCTAAATTCATGATGGTTTTGGGCCAAATAAAACAGATGAAAAATGATCTCTGTCCTGGTAAGACACCTAGGAGAAGTGACTATCCTGAACTCTTCCCGCTGCCACTTCCAGGCTACCTTGTGCTACTGCCTTTTCTGTGCAAGTGCATTACTTTTTAAGTTTGTCTTGCTATGTTCTCTGGTGTATCCAAACACAGTGGGATGTGTAGTAGACTTTGTCCCTGGTGGGGGGGAAACACCTCTCCTCATTCCCAGCTCTTCTCTCAGGAAATGAGCAATGCCTTTGGCAAGGAATGATGCAGCAGAAGGTTCCTGGGGAATCTTTTTTAACCAGAAGGGACTGAATTTCTTTCAGTTACATATGTCGAAGAGGTTGTTACTGAAAAGCATCTTGTACTTCACCTGAGGAATGACTTGAACTTTCAGGTTTGTTTTCAGGTGTCTTGCTGCCACTTCAGAAATGATCTCTAGATTTGTACATTTCCTTTGTGTAAACAGGGCCATTATGTGAAAGCAAGAGCTCTTTCTGGATTGGAAAGGACTGAGGAAGCATTGAAGGAGTTTCTTTATTGTGTTGCCTTAAATCCTGAATGGAGCTCAATGAAGAAAGAAGCCCAAAAGGTATAAAATGTATTTGCTGGCTACTTGGCCATTGTGCTGCTTTTAATCCCACAGCCAAGTAAAATTCATGGTATTTCAGGGGATAGTAAACACCCCAAGGATAGTTTGATTCAGTAGATTCTCCAATAAACCTTTTTAGCATTACGCTATGTGAGACACTTCTTGGGTTTGGTTGACGCCTCAACCAGAGGGATTATATATTTGTGAATTCCATTGCATAGGCTTGAGGCTGCTAATTTTAGTACCCATTAGAAAATTACTTTGATGTGGGAAGTGGCAGAGGATTGAGAAGAGGAAGCTGTGTGCTGCCCTGTCCTGGAAAAGTCTTGCAGTCTTTGTAGCATTTTGTCCCTTATGGGAAGTTAGACACATAAAGTGCTAACAGCCCATCATCAGGTTCTCTGTGACCATCCATACTGGCAGCTTTCTATAAAAATGAAATGAGGATTTGGCAAGATGCTTGGTGGGGACTGGTGAGAGGGGGAACAGACTCTACACAGCTTTAAGCTAGGGGTTAAATCTGTTTGAGGATGGTGTGATGAAGAGCACAAGGGATGTTTAAACACATCTGTGTTAACTGGTTTTGATGGGAGAGCATGGCCTGAAGACTTCTGGAGGCAGGATCTGAGTGTCAAAATGGAGATGGGTAGGGTCAGGGGAAGGATGCAACAGACTGCTGCCCTGGATGCTTTTGGGGAGCAGAAAGAAGCCTTTGGTAAGGGAGGTGGGCACCAGAATAGCAGCATGGAATGTGACAGTGGTTGTGGTGGCGACTGCAATTCAGGTTGCCCATGGGCTTTGGGGAATGCAGGATGTCTGTCTGGGATGTTGCAGGCTTTTTGGCATCTTGAAACTCTGGAGTTTGTGCATCTGTGTTCACACAAACATAAATATCTCTGTTGTAATTATTGCTTTTTCTTTTTTTTCTCTCTCTAATTGACTAGATAATGTGTGAGATGTTTTTCCCAGCCTTTGAAAATGTGCATGATAGTCTAACAGCACCTTTCTCTAGTCGAACATCCCATACAAGATTGAAACCTGCATTTCTGAGTAGCATTAACACACAGTCAGCTGTGGAAGATAACTCTGTTGCTGGGTCCTCAAAGGTAAAGCAAAAAGCGTTCAAGATAAAAATACCAAAAATAGCACATGAATTTTTCTGATCTGTGTGACATTGTCCTTGTCTGCACCCATGTAGGCACTTACTTTCATGGTAAGCCTGTTCTCTCTGTTACTGTTGGATCTCTTATTGGGATGTACTTCCTCAGAAAAGTAAGAGAGTGAACCTTTTTCTTCAGAAAACAATGTGATGCCTTCATGTGGGGATCGGTTGTATTTGTAGGTTTTTTCCACTGAAGATTTTAGTATGACAGGAACATATTTTCTAGAGACAGGAGCTGTAGGGAGAGACATGGCCCTACTTCATGCAACTGGGAAGTGACCTTTGATACAGACATTTCTCCACTGCTAGGCTCCTTGTGGGAACATTGATCTATTGCTGACAAAACTGATAGATTAAAGCAAAGCAAAATTGTCTCATGCTGTATGTAACTGTTCTTATTTTTTTAGGATACTATGTTCAGGTTAACAAAAACCCCGTCCCAAGAATCTGATGTATTCAGAAGCACTGATTCTTCTGTTACCCATCATGTTCTGGATCTCTACTTTGATGACAACAAGAAGTCTTTGGGAGCTATTCTCTCCAGTTTACCTGGAGTTGGCTTAAAAAGAAAGCTGTCCAGTGATATGAGGGATTTGCAGAGCTTGGATGTCCCCAATAAGATTCTTAAAAAAGGTTCGTATTGTGGCTTAGAAAAGTGATTTCTCTTGCATATACTGAAAAACTGTAGACTTCTTTACTCCTCCCTTTTTATAGGTGTCAATAAAACATTCTCTACAGGAATTGGGATAATATTTTGTTCTCTGGTATGTCTGTTTCTGCTCTAACAACCTATTTGCCTTATTCCAGAGCAGTTTAAGTTCATTGTATGAAAACTGTATTTCTTTCTCAGATGGGCCATTTCCAATGTAATGTGTGTGTAATCCACTCACATTTTAGTCTTCCTGTTGCTTGTGCTGTTTCCATTTTCTAGGTCTGAGCTATGGCTGAACTTCATTGTCTTTCTATATGATTGAAAGATGAAGTAAGCCTGGAAACTGATCTTTAACTGGCTTTAGAAACGGTCACATGCAACTTTACATGAAATTTTCCAAGCAAACAAAGAAGCCTTTTAAAGGGTAGTAAGCCCCCACCCCCCAGTTTTCCGTTACTTGATAGCTATGCTTACAATTTGTATGCTTCTCAAGCTTCTAACAAAGACCTCCAGAGTGGCTTTAGTATTTAGGGCTAAAAATGCTGAAGGCGATACTTCGCTGACCGGTGTAGTAATTGGTTAACATAGGCTTTGAAAATATTGCTGTGCTGGTGTGAATTTTTTCCCTTAAAGAAAAAAAACAACTCACACTTTGACGAGTTTGACTTCTGCCTCAAAATGTTACAAGTGTTTGACTACAGCTGTCTGTCTGTGACCTCTACAAAAGATCAATATATGGTCAGTTTCTGATCACGTTGCTGCGGAGGAAAAACCCCTGTTCTTGCCTGTGAACTGCAGACTCAGTAAACAGATTGTGAAATCCGACCCACCTGTATCTTCACAGGGAAGGCCAGAGATCTTGTTTTACCCATAAGCACTAATTTCTGGTCTGTGCTAGGTCCCAGTGCCATGTTACTATTTGCAGAATTAACACAGCCAGGTTCTTGCAATTACTAAATGCTCACATGTGAGATGTAGGTTAAAGATAGCACTGTTTTTCTTTGTAGGCCACACACCACCTATCCTGTCTGTGCTCAAGATAAACCAGATGCTGAGCATAAGTTACTCTTTAACAAAGCATCCTGGTGTTCTAATTTAACATAAAAAGCAGAGCTTTTTAACGGTCAAGAATTTGGTTAATAAAAAACATATGGAGGCAGCAGTCACGGCTCTATTGCAACTCATCACAAAGATGCAAGTTGTAAAAGAAGTTGCAGAATTTGCGTGTGTAAATGTCAACAGAAGCTGGAGCTGAAAGCTTTTGAGCCTAAATAATGCTGCTGTGAAGTTTGAAGTGCATACCCATAATATGAGTTTAACCCAGAGATATAAACCACCTCCCAAAACTCAGTCTGGGTAGAATTTTACGTGAAGTGTTTTACCTCTCTGCGGATTGTTGAGCTAGTAAAAGCTGTGTTAGCTAATGCAATTCCAGTAGTCCTTTAACTTTTAAGCTGTCTGAAATTTGGGATTTATGCAACAGCCTAGTCTAGAAAAATGTAAGCCTTTTTATATTTGTGAGGAAAAATTACCCCTGCTGAGAAATCTATAATAAACAGTGATGAAATATTTTGACTGTGTGTAAACAAATTAAATTCTGGACTTAATGTACTTGAAAACATCTGGCCTGGCTGATGTAGGGGTGGTGGTGGGAAAGCAATAGCAAAATATTTTAAAAACTAGTCTAGAAAAACCCACAATGCAATCATTTTTTGGAGAAGCAAATAATGGGTATTCAGCTCTAAAGTGTATTCTCTGGCCACAGACATCATTCTCTGCTCTCCAAAAGATCTGCTGCCAAAATATATAAAACTTAGATGGGAAATATGTTTGTTAAAAACAAAACTTCAGAAAAGAAAATACGTGAATCAGGTTTTTTATGAAAACGTTAACAGCGTAAAGAACATTGGAAAATGCAGTAATGCTTACATATTTACTGTAATAATCTTCCTGACTTCTTAGATGGAGATGTTTTACCTGCAAACACCACTGACACTTCAAGTGAAATACCAACAACTCTGGTGGATGCCTCGGACTTTGAGTGTTCCCTCTGCATGAGGTATGGCTATGTTGACCTGGCATTAACATAACAAAGCCTCTTTAGCTTCCGAAAAAAGTTTTCATGATGTAAGAAGAGAAACCTGCCAGAGAATATCTAAATCATTACTCTGTTCCTTTTTGCTCAACCTTACATCTGACAAATCTTTACAGATGTGGTTTTCTCCATTATGTATGCTGTTCTCCATTTATTATCACTTCTGAAAATGATAACCCTATTTGTATCCTTAGATAACACTGTCACCTGTGCTTTATACAAAAGAAGGAAAGAAAGAAAGAGCTAGGATTAGCCCCTCCTCTCCACGCATTGGGAATTGTTTTTGTTTGAAGCTTAGCTTTTCTGTTCCATGTTTTCATGTTAAGGTTGTTCTACGAACCTGTTACCACACCCTGTGGACACACCTTTTGCCTCAAATGCCTTGAGCGTTGCCTTGACCATAATCCACTTTGCCCACTCTGCAAGGAAGAGCTGTCAGAAGTAAGTATGTCCTTGCCCTAGTTAACAAAACTGCACAAACTTGTGTTCTTCTGAAAGCATCTGTGTGGAGATTTTCTGTGCTCTACTTGTGAGCTGCATCCAAAGCAGTGTGGCCAGCAGGGTGAGGGAGGTGATTCTACCCCTCTACTCCTCTCTGGTGAGACCCCCACCTGGAGTGATGCATCCATCTCTGGGGTCCCAGCACAGGGAAGCAAGTCCAGAGAAGGACCATGAATATGGTCCGGGGCTGGAACACCTCTCCTATGAAGAAAGGCTGAAAACTGCGATTGTTCAGCCTGGTGAGGAGGCTCTGGGGAGATCTCATCTCAGCCTTACAGTACTTCAAGGGTTTATAAAAAAAGATAGGGACAGATTTTAGTAGAGGGGTAATGCTTTTAAAGTGATAGAGAGTTTATTTAATCAGAAGAGATTAGATGTAGGTAAGAAATTTTTTCCTGTGAGGATGATGAAACACTGGAAGAGGTTGCCCAGGGAGTTGGCAGATTCTCCATCCCTGGAAACATTAAAGGTCAGGTTGGATGAGGGGCTCTGAGCAGTCTGATCCATTTGAAGATGTCCCTGCTTACTAAAGGGGTTGGACTAGATGACATAAAAGGTCCTTTCCAACCCAGACTTCTATGATTCTGTGAAACCAGAAGAAGACAGTACTGACAGCATCAAGCTGTGCACAGACTTCATTTACTCAAGGATATATTTGGCATCCACTGGAAGACAAGTGGTTTTGCTGGTTCTTAAAGAAGTGGAGGCTTCCAGTATCACATCAGGTTCATGCCTGGGGACCCCCAGCCATAGCCCTGTTCATACCTTATTTCCAGTTGGTGTGGAAACTGGTGAATGAGGAATGGTTGCTCCTTGGTCAGCACCTGTCAACAGCAGACATAAGGTATCCCATACATAGCACTTCTTGCCAGTAAGCTGACAGCTGGAGATGAAAAGATACATGTATCTTAGCAAAAGTGAGGATGGACTGCCTTTTCTTCCTGATAGTAAAACTTCTGCCAAAAAACGGGATGGGGTTAGAGTTAAAAGGACAGTGGGGTGAACCGCATATGCTGAAGTAGAAGTTTTGGTGTCTGGAAGCTGAAAAGGGTGAGGAATCTGTATAGTCCTAACTAGTGTGCACTGTTGCCTCAGGGAACAATGGGTTGGGAGGAAGAGATGCTACTTGTCTTCCTGTTACCAGACTTAAGAGTTGACTCTTCCTTGTAGTTTCTGGCAAGCAGAACTTACAAGAAGACCGTCCTTACAGAAGAGCTGATAGTCCGTTACTTGCCAGAGGAATTATCTGAAAGGAAGAAAGTTTATGAGGAAGAAATGAAGGAATTGTCAAAGTAGGCTCTCTTTATACTACTCTGACAGCTGTTAAAAAAATGTATTTTTCAATCTAAATTACTGAAGAAGATTAATTTGCTTATGAAAATGCACCAAAGGAATTAATTTGTAAATGAACCTGCCAGATGTTTTGTATTTTTGACGTGTATGTTGCAGATAAACAAGTAACAATGTGCTTGGATGGTGGAGAGGCACAACAATATTCTTAAAGATAATTGCTTTTTCCTCTGAAACAACATAATAGCTTTAGAAGTTAAAGTGGGAGTTTTCTGGGAGTAGAATTCAAATTATAAATGGGTTACACTTCAGGTCAGGAGAAGTTCAAGGATCCAGTTTTGTCATTGACTTGTGAATGTTGTGCTGTAACTCAGCTATAAAGTAAAACAAAACATACAGTTAATCCTGAAAAAAATAAAATGGATTAGTGGGCTTCTAAATCAAAGGGGTTTACTGAGTTTGGGGATTCTCTGCTGTCTTGCTTTGAACATGGCTGGTTCTTAAGTAGTTTGTTACTGTGAAAAGTTGTCACCAAAATCTTGCCATGTTGATCTAAGATGTATCAGTATTCATGTTTTTGGGAAATGGCCTATTTCTTGACTTTTTTCCGCTATGGAAGTAGGTTAGAGGGATTGTTTACTTAATGTATTAATGAAAAGAGTCCTGAAATATTGTTTGTCTCATGAAAATGGCAAACCTCGAAGAGATATCCATTTACAAAGATTGAGTCTAATGAAGCCATTTGTCTTGTATTAAGGATATATGCTGAATACAGCAGCACCCAGAAAAAAAATGTGATTTTTTTTTAAAACTATTTTCTTACAGTTTGAATAAAGATGTTCCCATCTTCGTATGTACCATGGCCTTTCCTACCATCCCTTGTCCACTCCATGTCTTTGAACCTCGTTATCGCCTAATGATAAGAAGATGCATGGAAACTGGTACCAAGCAGTTTGGCATGTGCTTAGCTGATGAATTAAAAGGGTAAGGAGATGAACTGAGAATATCCTGTTGTTGCAGAGGCTGCTGTGAGCTAATGGAATACTGCAGCACAGTATACTTGTCTCCCCAAACCACTGTGGTTCCTTCCAGTCCTGTATAAACCAATACTAAAGTTGCTTATTTCTTAATTTTGAACTTTAAACATTCCTTTTGACACAAAGATGTAATTTTATTACTCCCCTGTTGGATAATAGCAAGAAAGCAACTCGTTCTGCTACTACAGGCTCCAAAAATAGCATTTAATTGGCTGCATGTTTGGAAAGCTTGCTGGCCTGTTTGTTCCAGTGAAAGCTGGCTGTCTGGGTAAGGTTCCTCCTCTGTCTACTCAGTTTTAAAAAAACAAAACAGAAATAAGGCAAAACATTCAGACCTCCCATAGCTTTCCTGATGCAGTGGTATCATTTTAATGAGACAAAGTATACCCTTGGCTGAGAAGTCTGTTTTGCCGCTGAATGTTGAATTTGAGTGTTTGTCTTTACTGCTGTGTTGCAATGTCTAAACTATCTGCAGTGAGTGGGTTACATTGTCTTTCTATATGATCATGCCTTTCATTCATTTTTGTGAATTCTGACACTGATGTGTTTCCAGCTCCCTATGCAGAGACTGATTAGGTTAAAGGTCCTTTACAACACAGAACTATTCTGTGATTCTGTGAAAGCCTTCGAGTTTCACACATAATGGGGTTTGGAGACCATGCTCGTGGGAAAAACATGAGGTAGTCCTGAGAGGTCTGCCTTATGAGATGCAATAGTTGCTGATTCCAGAAGTTACACTGGCATGATGCAGGCTGCAGAATGGATGATAAACATGGGAATTTTAAGAGCTCATTAGACAGGAATCCTCAGGAGTAGCATTTTTGTATGTGATCATCACTGGAGCTGAGAGGGGGGCAGTCATTACTGAGGCTTGGCAGCCTTTCCTTGTCCACTCCATGTTTCTTGGGGCAGGGATATTTTATTTTTCTCCCAGATTGGACAGTAAGGTAGCTGTAAGAATACAGGAGATGCTGCAGCTTCCAGTCGGCTGTGGCTGTGCTGCAATGCCATTTGGCATGCTGTCAGTACTGCACTCAGTGGAGTTCAGACTCCAGCAGCAGCTGATGCTTCACAGTCTCTTTCAGCCCTATTACCAATTTTCAGGAAGTGAATTCTTGTGAGAGTGAGGACAGAATTACCCTAGGACTTCAGTGATAACTCTCCTTACATCCCTGCAGGCTTGTGGAAGAGCCAGACTTACTTGGAGTCAGGTATAATAGTACAGAGGGCCAAGGCATTACAATCCCCAAAACACACTAGTTGGTTTGTTAGATAACATCATGAAGGGCATTTTAAAATGCAACAGTATGGTTAGATTTCTGTGTCCTGTCTGTTTTGAATTATTAAAATAATTAAAACTTTTTGAGCATGATAACTTAAACACTGAAGCGCAGGAAACCTTCATCTGCAGACACCTGGCAGGCTGTTCCAGCTTCTTACACAAGTAAAGAAGTACTTCTGTTTATTCAAAGTTGCGAAATCAACTTGGGAATACAAGAAGTGGGTAAACTTGTTTTGCCTCATCTACTGAGACATGGGTACATACCTCCCTCGAAAAACACAGTGCCAGAGCATGTTTAGTTCATTACCTTCCTCTGTTTTATTTCTCCATTTTAACTTACAATTAGTAAAAGTATATATACTCTTAATGTTGTCAGTGCATTTTATGCCTGTCTCCGGGTGCTTTCTTGTCTCTCTGATTGAGGTCCCTGTCTATCCAAAAGTAACTCCTTAAAGGACAACAAAAAAAACAAAATCATCACTTCTGTATTAATTTCTAAATCCAGTATGAATGTTACTAAAATCATTAATTAAAAACAATTGTTATGTAGCTGTTCAAATAGTGTGTAGTGTAATGTTGCTATAATAAACTAACAGACTTGTTTTCTTTAATCAGCCCTACTGGTAGAGCACCAGGACTTAGCTGTGTGCAGCTCTGCTCCTGCTGCTCTTCCTGATTTTTTTCCTGTACACTGGCTGGGAGAGAACGGTGCTGAGCTTCCCCCCACCCCTCCCAAACCCATGATTTCTGGTAGAGCAGAGGCAGGAGTCATTTCTTCATCACTCCATTGTAAGAAATGGCCAAGCCCTAGTAAAACAAGTATTTCCATGATAAAGCATTTATCAGACCCTGCAAGGTTTGGTATCCTGAGATGAGACTAGATACAGTGCTTTCTCGTGCTTAGCAGTAGGCTGAGGTGTAGACCTGCAAATGTATTGTGGTGAAGAGTCATTGTGCAATCAGCCTCTAGTGAAATTACTGCACCACAGAGGTAGAGTTAAGTAAGACTGATAAAGTAAAAGTTTATTGCGTGCCTGTTTCCAGGGTGCAATTACAACCTGTGCCTACTTTAAATATAATGGATACAAATGTGCTTTTGTGAAGAGAATATTTTGGGTTTGGTTGGACTTTTTTTTTTTTAAAGGAAACAAATGCAAGGAAAGACTTGCTATATAGAAAGCCGTTTTCTTCTGCAGCAGTCTTCTGCTTACACCTCGGAGTAGGGGGATAGCCCTCACAGCCATGCATTTGTTCCTCAGTTTCTGTACTTCCTTACAGTATCTTTACCCATCTTGTTTTCTTTGCTAACCAGATGAATTTGCCACCAGCAGCTGGCAACTCCCAGCATGAAACATGTTTCATTTAGTTTCCTGCCCCTTTCCAACCCTCCCAGTCCACAAACCTGCCCTGAAAGTGCTGCCCAGGTTCTCTGAGGGAAGGCAGAAAGGGTGGGGGTTGTGTGGCTTATGTGAATAAGCAGAAATGTATTGTCACCAAAGCAGAATCCTCTTTCAAATAAGAAATGGTGAATTAGGCCCAGTATTTGTCCTGATGTCTATAAACACTTGTTGATGACTTCCACTTTTATGCCCTTCTGTCATTTCAGATTTGCAGATCATGGCTGTATATTAGAGATCAGGGACGTAAAGTTTTTTCCTGATGGACGCTCAGTTGTTGATACAGTTGGTGTCCGTCGTTTTAGGGTCTTAAGCCATGGCCAGCGAGATGGATATAACACAGCAAACATCGAGTATCTTGAAGATAAAAAGGTGATCTATGGTGCAAAGTTATTCATACCCATGTATTGCTGGATTCACTTAAATAGCCTTTCCTTGTTGCATTTCAAGCTAGCTGTGCATTATTTTTAAGCCAATATCATTGCAAATACACTAAAGCTCTGTTTTAAAAACCATGGAACAAACTTTGTATCTTCTTTCCCTTTCTTCCTTTCTTCCCCTATAATTATCTCTGCTTAAAGTGTTACACTCCTTTCATGGATCTCAAAGTAGCTTCTAGGATGCTGAGGTCATGGTGTGTAGGTGAGGTCAGAGTAACATTTTAAAACTGGTACAGAATTTAAAGCTTTCTAAAAGCACATGCTCCTGTTGGTAGAGAACTGACTGTTCTCTTGCACTGAACAGACAGTTGGCACACTTCATATGTCCTCCAAGCTCTCATTTACAGAACGAGTTCTCAAATAAATGTGGGAGTCTGCTCTTAAAATGAGTTCTTAGTGACACGCAGTTAACCATGCCCTGTACAAGCATCCATTAGAGCTGACTGAGAGCAGAGAAATGCAGAGAGGGGGAGTAGCTTTTAAAAACAAATCCTCTTAGCAAACATGCATCAAGGCAGGTGTTTGTGATGGGTGTTGACCAAAGTCAGAAATTTTGGCCATGCTTTCTGGATCATCTTCAGACTGTGTCTGTAAAACCTTGGTAGCTGTTAACATTGAGCTTAGCAGTAATCTCCTGCCAGCTGGTGAAGTCAGTTTGGTCATACAGCTCTAGCACACTCTCAGAGTTGAGGTGAAAGTCTGTAAAGCCTTAGCAGTACTTTTCTAACCTGTGCAGGGTGATGCAGTTGCTTGCCAGAGTAGGACAGGTTGAGCTCATGGAGGTGCCTCTGCCTGTGAAAGGCTGGAATAGGCGGTCTGCTCAGAGTGAGGGCTGTGCTCTGTTTAAATCCCTAATGAAGAGTGGTGGAACTCAGGTATATAGGCATTGTTTATGGATGGTGCCAGAGACCCACCTCTTCATAATGAGAGTGAGATTTACCTTGAGTCACATTGGAGGCTGGTGTCTGTTCAGTGCCCTACATTCATTATATGTCTGATCGTGAAAAATCTCAGACCAAAGATACCTGTTCTATATGCTCTTAGACACTTACCTTAAGATGAGATTAATTGCTCTCTAGAAATGCTTCTCCTCAATTATGAAGGGCATCCAGAGCAGCTAGATCAAATGTGTGAGTAGCATAGGTGAAATCACCTGTGATGTGCACATGTTAAAGGGGAAAAAAAAAAAATGACAAACCCAAACAAAAATCCAGAATCAAAATCCCAAAAAAACTCCACAAATCACCAATTTGTAGTGGTTTTTGCTTATGCTTTTTTTCCCCCTAGTAGCTAATAGTAGGCCTGTGCAACTAAAACACTCTGCTTCAATGAGGGTGTTTCTTCATGACTGTTTCTGATACTGGGAAAGCATCACTTTCCCTGCTTCCTGCCTGCTCGGGTGTCTACCCTCCTCCTTCTCCTTGGCTGTCCTAACATGACCTTTACAGTTCTATAAAACAGTGCTGGTCTCTTAAGTGCTGTAGTCCCCCCATCTGTGTGCTCGGTGGCAGTAGTGTTTGTTTTGTTTTGCCAGATGATGTACCACTGTCCAGAGGTCATTCTGTGACAGGGACTCAAGGTTGTGGGTTTGAGATAATTAATATGTCCCAGGATTAGAGAGCATATTCTTCTACTATGCCAGCATTTAGGAATGGACACTAGTGAGGCAATTACTGTTCCAAGAAATATCACTTCAGAGCACCTAGGGGAGGGTAAAAAGACTCCAGCATCACAGGTTTGAAATCTGAGACTTAGGCACAGTTGGTTTAGATAAGGGCATTTGAACAGCTGTAGTCACTGCATTATTTTGCTTCGTTTTCTTCTGGGGAAGCATATGGACTCCATGGTATCAAACCTGTTTTGTTCCATCTCCCTTCTTTTAACAATAAGGTTGAAGGACCAGAATATGAAGAACTTGTCCGTCTTCATGATTCAGTCTATGATCAAGCTGTTGCCTGGTTTACTTCTCTTAAAGACAATATGAAAGCGCAAATTCTCAATCATTTTGGATCTATGCCAGGAAAAGAACCAGAGCCACAGGTAATGAAACCTGCCTACTTATGCAGCCTTATTCTACTCTGAATTTTAACACTAGACTGTTTTCTGACAGATTTTTGCTGTGGTTTTGTACATTCTAGACTCTTATTTACCCAATTTTGGTCTGTTGGCATGAAGTCTGTGTAATACTGTAGCTGAATACCTGTGTAATTTGGTAGCTGAAGAGATAAGTCTTAATGGTGTATACAGATAAAGAGAATACCTGCAATGAAGTGTTCAGTTGTTGCTTGTTTTGTGGTGACTTTCTTAGCAAATAGAAGGTAAGAAGGAAGGTGATGTTCTTCATGGAGCTGTGCTGGTGAATACATAACTGCATTTTTTTCCTTCCTTTTGCAGAGCAACCCCAGTGGTCCTGCCTGGTACTGGTGGCTCTTGGCAGTGTTGCCTCTGGAAAACAGAGCTCAGCTGGCTATATTGGCTATGACCTCCCTGAAAGATCGTCTAATCGCCATCAGACGTGTATTGATATTTGTGACTCGCAAAAGACCCAGATAACATGGACTTGTGTTGTGAGTGGGCACCGAGAAACATCTCATGACTGGTTGTTCTGGGGGAGAGCAAAGGGGGAGGGGTTGTTTTTTGTATGTTTTAAAGATTCCTTCAAGAAGGAAGAGCCCTTTCTGACTGCGTCCTGCATCCATCGATTGCATCGGTTTGTTATCTGGGTATTCACCAAACCTTGCACACTCTCCTGTTGTCCTGGTGAAAACTGAGCCTCTACAGAGCTGTGCTACATTTAGAATGTAGCTGACGGATGTGGATAGTTGCTTCAAAGTACTTTGGTAGAATTGATGTTTCTAGACAAGAGAGTTAAGTACTAGAGTAGTGCCATTGGCCTGCATGTGATCTGGATTTTCACTCAGTAGGAAGAGGAAACTGGACAGTGGATTGACGAGGTGTTTCCTGGACTTTCTTGAAGGTAGTGAACAGATGAGGAGTTACGCTGCCCAGCAGAAGTATGCACGAGGACTATAACCAACCGTACTCTCTGTTAGTGAATTGGAAGGCAGTCTGTCATACACCCACATCTCCCTCTCTCTCTCTTCAGCAAATAACAGTCTGAGGAAAAAACAGGTTAAGCCGTTTGTAGTCAAGGCATCTGAGGATGTTTATCTGAAAGAATAATAGCTACTGAATAAGCACACTATTTGGTAGCCTTCGGTAATCCCTCCTTTGTGATTTACGTGTTGTAGCAGAATAAGTATATACAAAATGTTTGGAAAGATATATTTTGGTTTCTTTGAAGAGAAAACCCAAAGTAATCCTAGCCGGTCTTACTGCTAAATTCAAACCAAGCCGCTCCCTAAAGTATGATAAACACTGCTGTGAAATAATGATTTCATCCCAAGTATGAGGGAGGCATGCTGCAGTTTACTCTGAACACCTGCTCTGCAAGTGGAACCAGCGAGCATGAAAGGTGGGGAGGTTTCCATGTCCCTTCCTCCTGCAGTGTCATGCCAACCTCCCATTTCGTTGGGGTGGTCTCTACTGAACGTGTTTCAAACCCGAAAGTATTGTAGTTTAGTACCAGTTGCTGTATGTGATGGAAATCAGTCCACAGTAACACCATGAAAGGAGTCACAAACCGAACCTATAAAGGCAAGTCTCAATGCAAACTTCAGTCAGGTGTTAGCCTTCATTTGTCTCTTTGATTATTTTTTTATGTATTGTTTTGTTAATATCAAACTTTGATAGCTGTTAAATTGATCGCTTGTCAGTCAAATGATCAACATATGCTCAACTGCCAATGAGAACTCAGTGTTACCAATTCAATTGGCATAGTTTCCTATAACTAGAACTGATACTACCAACAGGGGAAAAAAGTTGACTTGAATCTCCATGTGCTGCAAGCATAGCAAGACCAATGTAAAGACTTGTTCATGTGCAGAAGTCTGGTAAGAAGAAATGGCTGCTTACCTAAATGGTCAAAGTGCCTGGTTTCTTTTTTAGTTCTTTTCTCCTTATTTGTCAATGAAGAGGTATTTAAACTTTTTTTTCCACTTTGTACATGAATTCTGGAAGAAGACTGCATTAAAATGCAGTGATTGAATATATTACCTGCTCTCTTTGGGTATTGTAGTTATAACCTCTGTGGTCTGGGAAACAAAAATGCAGATTTTTTTCCTTTCAACAAATGGCTACCACAAATGGTTTCTGTAACATACCCTGAATGTACTGTAACTGCCTCTATCTTGAACACGCCTTTTCTATTTAAGTAGTTTGTAAGTGTATTCTCTGAATTGTGAAGTGCATAATGTACAACCAATGATGTCATAACCTCTACAGTAGCCTTCTGCAAGTTCTGCTACCACCACCAAAATACTCAAAAGTCAAGTTGAATGCATTTCCTCCAGGATTTGAAGATGATGAAGAGGAATTCACTGAAGTATAAAGGAATTGTTGTAGTTTTGGGAAGGAAATGTCAGAAGTCAGTAGGTCTTCAGCCCATTGTCAGCTGAGCTACTGAAGGGTGATTTCACAAACTAATTCTCGGACCAGAAGATGGACTGTATTTGATCTTGCAATCCTTTCTGTTCAGCTTCCTGTTCTTCCCATTCCTTTCCATGCTGTGTATTTCTTCAAGACTCATTCATCTTGCCTGTTTGTGTGTCTGGCCTAGTTTTGAGTATTACTAGTTTAGCTGGAAGAGGATGCTGATGGTATTTGTATATTGCTGGTCCCTGATCTTATATGTGCTTAATTTTACAGATAGGAGTGCATTTAAGAAAAAAAATATCAAGGTGCTAGTTAGTGTCTTCTTGGCTTTGCCTCAGTAAATGTTAATGTTAATATTCTTCTCTGCAAAAGTGATTTTTTCAAGGTATCTACTTTTGAGGTACTTCTGACAGAAAACCCTATGAAATGAGAGGTTGTTTACTGCTGTTTTGTAGTGTGTAAAGACATTCTACATGGGAAGTGACATTTCTGTGTTCATGAAGGCCTGCATATTTGATGGAGTGATTGCTATTGAAAAGAAAGCTGAACTGTAGAGGGATTTTTTTTTAGTCAAGGTTTAAAGCAGTTTGTGAATATTTCAGTGACTGATGTTTTGGATAAATGGTAACAACAAAGGAATTGTCTGTTTATGGATGCAAATAATAATATTAGCAGCCCAAAGCTGACATTTCTTCCAAAACATTGAATGCTGATCAAATAGCAAAGCTTTAATAAATAGATGAAATCACCACTGCCCTGTGGTACTTGCTTTCTGAGGGAAAGTACCAGTTTCATTTTTACCAAATCACCTCTGCCATATAATATCTGCAGCATCCAGTAGTACCTCATGAGAAAAGCTGTCTCGTTGCTCTCTAGAAGAAATGTCCACGTTACAGCCAGTCTGTGCTTAGGTGTAACTTGTTGCCAAGGTACATGTGGAAGCATTGGAGCTGAGCTCCTGGAAGAGATAGACAGGATTTGTTGCCTTTCTAGCTCATTACACTTTTCTTGCTTGCTGTCCAAGCAAGGATGCTGGGATATATGATGAGTCTTTTCACTGTGGTGAATGTGGCCCTTCTTTATACATCGTAAAGAGGCCAAAAAGAAAAAAAAAAAATCCCTCTACCTCTACACCTGTTGTTCACCTGTAAAATTTCAAGCTACAAAATGATATATATATATATATTTTAACCTTTTTTGTCTTTCAGAAGCATACTAATTGTTTGCCACTGAGGCCTTTTATCTACTGTATTTTAATATGTTCATTTGATAGTCATCAAGATCTCTTTGTACTTCTAACCTGTAGAACTTGTCATGTTTCTTACTGCTCCTTTTTCCTTGTTCTCCAGTCCACTTTTAAATTGATAAATAGAAAGCTGTACACTCTATTCCTGTTACATTTTACACTAGTGGAACTGGTATTTTGGTAGCGCCTTAATTTTGCAGTTGTGAAATGATTGTATCAACTCTTATCTGGGGCTTCTGACCAGATGTAAATGAGTATGTTTAATGTAGATAAACTTGAAACCATTTTTTACTGTTTTAAAGCTAGAAATGAAATGGAGTGTGTACATATGTATAAATATAAATTATTAATCTGCACCTTTTTGTATCTAGTAAATACAGGAAAAGTTCATGTTCTAACCACATTTGGCACTTCTTGTTGCATAAACAAAGCCAAAACTTTTTTTAAAAATTGCAGTGTTCATTTCATGTGTATTTGCAATATTCATGGGAAATGTGTTTAATTTATGTGATATTTGGAATAAACCAGGTTGAATTTATAAGAGTGTGAGTTCATGGGGGAAAGCTTTATCACTCTTTGAGGGCTAAGAGCTAGAGATGAGGTGAATATGGTCTGAATGAAACAAGCCACTGATGATGTACTGCTGTCTTTGATTTTCCTGACAGGAGCCCAAGGGCCAAGAATGGGCCTCATGAGGCTTTAAGAAGCAAATGGCATCCCAGAAGCAGTGGTTAGATGTTGGGGTTCATAAGTTGCATGGCAAGATTTTAGCCCCAGTGCGAGGAAGTGGGGGAGGCTGCAGAGGTTGTGGCACCATGAGGTTTGCTGGGCACCCAGGGCAGACTGTGGCACTGGGTGTGAATGTGAGGGGTGGATTTCAAGGAGAGCTGGAGGGCCTCAAAATAAGGGGGACTGAAGGAGTTGAGGGGCCCTCAGCAGGAGTGGGATGGATGAGTTGAACCTTTAGGTTCCTCAGGAGTGGGTTGTGACAAAGATGGGGTATGATCATGAAGTGGGCTCTTCTTTTTGTAGCTTATTGGATTATTTTGTAGCCATAAGCATGACCTGACTGTCTCAATAGACTAAGCTCTAAAAAATGCATGGTTACAATGAAGAACAACAAATGCTTTATTGTCTAAGCCCAGTGAAATAAAATACCTTCAGGGTGCTGTGAGGGAGGCAGTGTTCCAGAACGAGGCAACTGGACATGGCTAGCATCAGTGTATCAGGGGGTGGGACACTGGTCAGCAGCAAAACTTCGATGATCCTCATGGATTCCTTCCAACTCAGGATATTCTCTTCTAAAATAGAGTTGTCTGAAGTCAAAAGCCAAGCCAGGTTGTGGAGAGCATACAGCATTCCTCAGTTACATCTTCAGCCAGCTAAGCTGTGGAGCAAAACTGCTGTGAAGGCATTTTTTGTAAATACTAGCCTTCTCTTTTCCCTTTTGGTGTTGGGTTGACAGACCATTGTGTCTGTATTCACTGACTGCGCATACAAACATCAGTTACAGGACTGCTCTTTTAGGTTGCAAGTGTGTGTGGGAGTCTCTAAATGCAGCTTGAGCTGCTTCAATACCCTGGACAACAGCATTCTTGAAACAGCATTTCTTTCACAGAAGAAAGGAGGTTATCAAGGTTTCCTTTTTATTACCTAGATCCTCGTGCTCCTCAAGACTTGAGAACAATAGAGGTAAAGCAACTGCATGAAGTTAGTAAATAATTTTTCCCCCCTTTTTCTGCATGTCCTCTGCTAGTAGATAGATACCAAGCCCTGGAAAGGCTCTGCCTGCTTCCCTGAGTAATGCCATTCTTAGACTGTGGAAACCTTAGTGGTCTGTTGTCTTGCATCACTAATCAAACCAAAAACCAAAAATAATGCTGCTTAACTTGCTTGAAGCTGTTAGCTATTGAATAATAGAATAAGAAAGATCAGGAGAAAATCTGCTACTATTAGGTGCAAAAAAGAATAAAAAGAAAGTGAATCCATGTCAGCATGCTTAGTTCCTCTAACAACTGTGCCTACTACACTTGCAGCTAAAAGACAAGCATGTTTTCCATTGCATTTATGTTACATGGTAGGAACAAGTTGTTTCTAAATCGAGATGAATATCACTTGATGACAACTTTTATAGCTCTGTTCTGCCATATGTGGGGATCTGCCTTGTCTGCTAAATTTGGGACTTCATGCATCCATGGAAGAAATGTCTTCACTTGTAAATGTTGCTTACATTTTTTTTCTCATAAACATCTGTTGCTCTTTTTGTGCAACAGCTCTTGGGAGGACCTGGGTTTTGAACACAGAAGTTTCTCTTGGGGTCAGGCTAGTTAACCTCACCACAGACAAAGTTAGAGAAACAACTCTGGTCCCCTTTCCCCTACCCAGTATATTCCAGAGGCAGAGCTGAAACTTCTGAAGTTACAGTCCTGTGTCCATGCAAACCTGAGGATGGCATGTTGAGAATGGTATACAGCAAGTGACCAAGAGCATATATCTTTAACCATAGCAAAAGCCAAAGGGAGGCACCTCTCTGTAGCCCCTTCGGCCCATCAACCTGTTCCTGTTCACAACATCATAAAACCCTCCTACTCTCAGTTCAGCTCGTGCAGCCCTCAGGAGATCCACTGCCCATCATCCTGAACCTGCGTTGTGATTCCCTGCCCCTTCTCATCACATCTTGTTCTTCCCTTCCTGACCCACTGGCTTTCTTTTCAGGGATAAAAGAGATAAAAGGTAAACCAAGCCCAGGAAGGTTTTGCTGACTGGTGGCTTCAGTTGCCAGTTCTTTGGCCAAAGCTATAGTAAGAGAGCAGGTTCAGACAGTAGCAGGATTTAAATCAGAGTAGATGTAGCAGGGAAAGAAAGATTCTTTTAAAGCAGAAGGAGGGAGGAAATACAGTGTCCATCATCATAAGTGGAGAGATACCCAACTTCAAGCTCAGCCCTGCCCTGGAGCAAGTACCTCATGTTTTCTGTGGGTGGCTGAGGCACCTCACAGTGCTGGCTGGTTGCCCTTTTGGCTAAGAGAACACGGACTTGCTGTGGCTAAATTGTCGCGCTATTAAAAAATGCCCAAGTGCTCTGTGCTAGCTTTATTTTCTTTTACCTGAAATTATTTGGCTTGGGCAGAAGGTGGAAGATCATCAGTTGCCTGAATAGAAGTCCACTTAGCAAGGGTCCAGCACGAATGTGATTTCCCCATTCCCTCTGTATTCAGGTAAGATATATCCTCATGAGGCTGCATGGAGATCTGAACCTGCCACCAACGTGTCTTTCATCAGTTCCAGTTAAACCACCAGTGATGATGTGTGTTATAGAGAACAGGTCTTATGTCGAGAGGTGTAACAAAACTCAAGGTAAATTTGGTTTCTGCCACTTAAATTCATGTCACCAGAGCCTAAGCTGCATCAGGGGCTTTGCTAAGGGTGACTTCATTCCTGATACCTTCATGCAGCTGCCTGGAGCCCTGCCCATACTTAGAGAAACACTGTGGAAAGGACACTGTTCTCTACAGGCACATCAAGAGTTGCTTCTTCATGTGGAGCACTCTCAGATCAACTTTTTAAGTGACTCTCTGAAGCCTTATGTTGTAGACCCAAAGCTCATTTGCCAGTGGAGACCGAGATTCAATTAGAGGTATTCAGAGAAAACAAAAGTTACCTACCCAGAACCAGAAATCACTGTGTGATTTCCCCCTCCTCCTGGTTCTTTCCTTGGTCTCTACTGGAAGTGGAAGGCAGGAGGGCACATGAGGAAACACCCAAACCTCAGGCACCAAGCTCTGTGGTGGGACTACAGTAATTCTAGAGGAAAGGCAGATACTGAAGTATCCAGTCTGGTTTGCTTAAGGCTCAGGGTTCCCAAAGCTTATGTGTATTTGTGGAAAAACCATTTAGAAGATAGGAAGTTACTTTAGAATAAGTTTTTATTCTCCCTTGCTCGCTCTTGTTTTCAATCAACTCTCTGTGCCCATGCCAGGTTTACCTACAAAACTCAGGATTGAGTTCATTTGCACCCAGGCAGTAAATCCTCCATAAGAATTGGATCATTTCTCAAGTAGTCTAATGTTCTTTCTCAATATTGAATACTACCAGACACTTGAAAAGTACAATAAATTCTTGAATGGGAAAAATGAAAAGAATCTGGCAAGATGTTTCTCCCAAATCCCTCAGTTTGAGTCTTCTATATATCCTGGAAAACTTTTCCAAATTTATATATAGAATTGAGGGAGGCTCTGAGTTTGAGCAAGTAATGTGGCATAATCATGGCATTCATAAAAAAAAATCAATTCCTTCTATAATCCTCCAATATTGTGACCTCAGTACCAGTGTATCAACACATTCCTCAGATTAATTGTGCATAAAGGTCTTCCATTTTTCCTAATTTTTGCATTGTTTTGTCTAGACTCAGAGCTTCTGTTATTTCTGCTATGTTTTGTGTTGCTTAGGGGGGCCCAAATCGATCACACTTTCCTAAATAAAGGAACTATAAAAATAAGTGCCTCCCACTCTTCACACACTGAAGTGTTTTGTTTGCTGTGTAGACAGTGACAAGGTTGTGTTCAGAACTCTATCTGAATCACAAGCTTGTTTCACGGAGGTGCCTCCTTACCAGATGGCGCTTTCAAGAAAGTAATAGTCTTGTTTACTTTGCAACAATTGACTCTGCCTAAGTGCCTGCTTTGGCCAGACCTTTTCAAGTATTTTCAGTATGTGCTAATTCTGCAGTGCAGAGGCTTCTTCATTTTATTGTTGAGAGTAGTAAGAGGTAATTCCTCTTGGAGAACGTGTACTAAAGCATTGCTAAGAGTTGATGTTCTTCCAGTTGTAAGACAGCCTGGGTTTACATCCTTTTTTTAGCAGCAATATCTGTTCCCCTTTAGACAGACAGCTGCTGATTGCAGTTTGCCTTTTGCTCAGCACTCTGTTCCTTCTGCGCCTGGTGCTGGAAAACCTTGTTGGCACAGAGGAGTTAAATATTTCTGAGCTCTTGCTTGAGTCATCTGTCCCCGAGTGGGGAGTGGGTTTGCTTGCAAGCACGTATTGGTTTGGAGCTGGTCCTGGAACAGGAGCGCAGGGCTCACGTCCGGCATGCACGGCTTGGGCAGGAACCAAGGACACGCACTGCAAATCAAAACACGGCAGCGAGGAGGCGGAGCACGGGCTCGGGCAGGGCCAGCCCACGGCTCTGCCGCTTTGCCTCCTTTCGTTCCAGGTGGAAGAAGGAACACAAGGAAAGCAGGGATGGTTTTGGCTCCGCCTCTGTTCATAAACTGCGTGTGAGATTGTTCTCTGGCTCAGGCACCGTTTGGCACAGAACAGATGTGTGTGTCCGCAGTGTTAAATCATCTCTCCCACCCAAAATATGCAGCTTCACACAAACTACCTGTTGGGAATGGTTCCTGAATTGTACAAATTCAGGAGCTGGGGAGGAAGGGTGTGTAACATTATCTGGAGTACAGGGAACTACTAACACTTCATCTCTCAGCTTCTGGCACTGAAGAGACTGCCTAAGCCAGATGTGATGTCTGTGTGTTTCAGAGCCCTCACTACATCTCACACCTTTATTTTTTTATGGCACTGTTTTGAGCCCACAGACTTGTTTGGCAAGGATGTCCACAGGCTGACTGGAGGGTGTGTAAAGGACTGCTTTTCATTCTGGACTAGGATCTTACTAGCTTCCCTTTGCACTCCCTAGCTCTTGCATTGGAAGACTGAAGGTAAACAATAGGGACTTGGTCTTTGGGGGGTTCAGGTGGGGAAGGATGGGCTAGTCAAGGCAGATTTTTGGAAGAAGCCATGGGCAGGTGGCTTTAACATCTCATAATTTCTTCCAGTAGAGTAAACAGGAGGCACCAGGAGCTGAACAAGGAAAGGGATTGCTCCTCCAAGCCAGTGTTCTCTCTTTTTTTTCCCACTTCTGCTGCACTGCTAGAGCTTTATCCAACCAGAGAGTCCAGACTAAGTCTCTCCCTTGGATCCCTTCTGTAATTTCTCGAGATCAGCCTTCACTGGTATAAGCCTGAATGACTCAGTATTATCAGTATAATCAGAATAGTCCTGTGAGGGAACTGGTGCTGTTCAGCCTGGAGAAGGGGAGGCTCAGAGGAGCCTCTTCAGCTCTGCTCTCCCTCCACTCTCTCTCTACACCTACCTGAAAAGAATTTGTGGTCAGGTGGGGGTTGGCATCTCCTCACAAGTAATGCGCAATAGGACAAGAAAAAATAGCCTCAGTTTGCATCAAGGGAGGTTTATATTAGGAAGAATTTCTTCACCAAAAGGGTTGTCAAGCATTGAAAAAGGCTGCCCAGGGAAATGGTAGAGTTGCTGTCCCTGGAGGTATTTGAGAGACCAGCAGATGTGGTACCTGGGAACACAGTTTAGTGGGGAACTTGGCAGTGCTGGGGTAAGAGCTGGACATGTTAACCTTAAGGATAATCTCCAACCTAAAAGTTTCTATTTTTCTATGGTTCATCAAAATGCTTTCCTTCTGAAGTCTTCTAAGTCTAGCAGTCCCTTGCCGAGTTTTCCTGTTCTTCTTTGCCTACACCTTTTCTGTCTATCTTTCTCTTCCCTGTACTGGGACACAAAAAAGCTCGAGGGTACAGAGGGGAGCAGAGGGAGCCTGAAAAGAAGCCAGAACTTGGGTGTTTTTGCTAAGTCACCTCATTGACATCCCAGCCTGACTCACTGCACTCCAACACTCACTCCAGCCCTGCCTGGACAATGCAGGAATCACGGAGTTGTGTGTAGCTGTTGTTACAGTGTGCTTGTTTGGGCTGGGATAGAGTTGGTTTTCTTTGCAGTAGCTCATTTGAGGCTGAGTTTTGGCTTTGTGCTGCACTGTTGACAACACAGGGATGTTTTAACTGTTGCTGAGCTGTGCTTACACAGAGCCAAGGCCTTTTCTGCTCCTCACCCCACCCCACCAATGAACAGGCTGGGGGTGCACAAGGAGCTGGAAGGGGACACAGCCAGGACAACTGACCCCAACTGACCAGAGGGCTATCCTACACCCTATGGACTCAGGGTTATAAAGCTGGGGGAAGAAGGAGAAAGAGGAGAAGTTGAGAGTGATGCCATTTATCTTTCCAAGTCACCATTATGTGTGATGTGGTCCTGTTTTTCTAGAGCTGACTGAGCACCTGCTTGTCTGTGGGAAGGGGTGAATGAATTCCATGTTTCACTTTGCTGATATACGTGGCTTTTGCTTTACCTATTGAACTGTCTTTATCTGAACTCACAAGTTTTCCCACTCCTACCCTCCCAATTCTCACCCCCATCTCACCAGGGAGCAGGCAGTGAGTGGCTGCCTGGTGCTTTGTTGCTATCGGGTTGAGCCATGATATGCAGCAAGCACACAAAAGCTTTATTTTGGTTACCACTGGTTACCCAGCTCCCCTCATTGCATAACATCTGACAGGAACACCAGGTGACTTGTCACCTTATCTTCTCTCACCTCCACTCACCTCTTGGCTCTAGCTCAGGCAAAGAGGCAGCTGCCTGTGCTGCACTGAGCAGCCCAGGGGCTGCACCCTGATCCTAACTACTTCCAGGCACCATGGGAACTCCTGGGAGTCAGGAGTTCCCTGTAAGTTCCCAGAAGGAGCTTAGAAACAGCCCTGTGAACCTGCTTGCATCCACACATCCTGCTTAGAGAAACTTGGTTCCTGATTGCTTCTAGAAAGAGGCCCTGAGACTCCTTTTAGTGCTTCATTTCTCTTGCTAAATTTTTAGATAGAAAGCCGTGCCTGGGTGCAGTGTTGTGGCTCTGTTGTCAGCCACACCAGTGCAAGATGACTGAAACCAGCTACCTCTCCCAAGAGCTACTGGGAGGTAATTGCATTGTCCTGCAGGGACTGGGACTGAACCATGACAACCACTGACAGAGACAGTGTTACGTTGCAACCACTACTTATTATTGTGGTTAAAATATACCCAGAGCACATAAAACATGAGGTAATCCTTCCCATCTTTCTAGAGGGCTCCAAGTGCTGCTGCCAGCTGGGACAACAACAGTGGGACTCTGTAAGGTCTCACGGCTGGAGCAACAGTCCTCCCCTACACAAAATTTTAAGCTGCTTGGTAATTTCAGCAAGATTTTCCAGTGAGAGAGAAGCCTCAGTTCTTGTAACTTTAACGAAAAATGGTGGCCAAGCTGAGGGCAGAGACACTAATTCCAATTCCTGTTCCTGCTAAGGAAAAACCTGCATTTTTAGAGATGATCGATCAAGCAGAAGAAACAAATATTAAGAAAGTAATATGAATGGTTCTGAGAGCCCTGGGAATTACTTGTTTTAGTATTAATCTGCTGTGTTGTCTTGTTCCCTCAGAGCATGTCTAATCCTGCAGTACACTGCAGGGGTCTGGCTGTTGCTCTGCCCAAGTGTGACCAGAGAAGTGTTTGGCCTCTGGACTTGTGACTAATTCAGGATTGCTTTTATTTTCGTAGGCTTCCAGGCAGGAACCTGGTGATCCTGCCACTGTGCCCCTCCTGCCTCCTTACCCAGACTACCAGGGGCTTCCCCTTATCCTTTTGCTGTGCTGTGGGACATGGTGGTGCTTCTCTGACAAATGTGTGTTGCTGGGGGTGCAGCACCCTGGTGCTGGCCCCGTGCTGGTGGAGCACTTTAGCCCAGGAATCACAGGGATGCTGTGCCTCAGCTTCGAGGAGAACCCCATGTCTCAGACACTGGCCAGGAGGACAATTACGTTACTGTAAATGACCATGCATCACTTCAAAGAAAGGTAATTAAACATCTGAAGGCCAGAGACCTGGATTAATGACAAGGGAGCTCAATCAAAAACCGTGGGGATAGTGTCAGTGCCCAGGTGAAATGCTGAACCCTGGCTGTGCTGCTGCCAGTCTGCTGTTCCTGAAACTCGAGAAAGAGGTTTTGAGACCTTTGGAAATTTGGAAATCATATTAAGTGATGAATCTTAAGATGTAATTACAGAAAAAGAAAAACAAGCAAAATGAACAGTGTTTTTTTTCCCTTCCTCCCCCATGAGAAATGGTAATGGAATATGGTTTCCTGGTGTAATGCTTTAAGTACTGTGTGTCCCAGTTTCACAGTGCCCAGTACAATGTGTACGAAAAATTAGTGTGTTGTGGTTAGGCTGTTTATCAGCTATCTGCTTTACTGAATATATATCTCTATAAAGGTTGTGCTTTCATTATGAATTAACTGTATAAGTACAGAAAATAAAAAATTCATTACCCATAAATGAAATCTCACATGATCCTGAAAAGAAGCTACAGCGGACAGTCAATGTCAAGAAGCTAATCTTCTGGGGTTTTTTCCTTTCCTTTTTAAAGTAGGACATAATTTGGGGTTTTTTGGGGGGGAGGAGGGGGGATGATGTTATTTGTTTTAATAAATGATTCCTGGATAAAGAAAGCAACTACAGTGCCACTTTGCAAAAGTTGCTATTTCTCCTATCCTCTGCTGTAAGTCCTCTGAATATGAGATTATTGTGTAAAATTGGCATCATTCAGCCATCATTCCGTGCTAATACCTGCAACTGATAGCATGTTCCAAAAGTCCATTAACAAACCCTGGTTCACATTTCTAATGACTGCTCCTTTTTATTTGCTCTTCATGGAACAGATTGTTTTCTTACATAAGTGTAAGTTGTTGCTTATGTCTATCCCATGATGTACATGGAAGGGGTGTTTATTCTTCCTTTTGCTACACATCATTCTGTTTGCAGTCCCTTCAGGCTCTTCACATGGGGGTGGGACTTTGATCCTTCACCTATTCCAGACATTGACTGGTCAAAGAAAAGACAGCAAAAGCTTCTAGGCTCAGTTGTTGGTGTAAGCTCTGCAGATTTCCCCTTCCATGTCCTCTAGCCCAACTGGAACAGTGCAGAATAATCATAATTTCCTTTTCCTTTTGCTGGCAGGATAGCTTTGTCCTCTTCTCTGATGGTCAAAGTAGCCCATCTCTTCATGCCTAGAAATGTACAGCGTATTATATTCCAATATTTCCCCACTTGGGTAGGATATACCCCTCTCAAGACTGAATCTTCCCCTTAATGGATCACAGTGCCAGTGATGGTCCATCATAAGCTCACTGTTTCTTTCTCTCTTTTCAGCATTTCCAGGTTTCTGTTCCTATCTTCCAGATAATTTTGCTACTTCCAAAATGTATTTTGCATTATTCATTTCCACTCCATTCAGTCCTGGGGGTATTCAGGCACATTATCCTTTTCCTCCTCTGTGCCAATGTCTTTCAGCTTTGTAAAACACTTCCATGGTTATGTAAACCTCAGGAATTATTGAACAGGAAAGACCTCCCAAGACTAATCCTTGGGAAAAAAACACTAGGTATTTCCCCCCATCTTCAGCTACATGATTCTTTTTCAACTCGAGGAAAGGATGAGAGAGTTTGGTTTGTTCAGCCTGGAAAAGAAAAAGCTTTGGGGTGACCAGCTTTCCAGTACCTGAAGTGTCCTGCAAGAGAACTGGAGAGGGACATTTCACAAGGGCATGTAGTGACAGGACAAGGGGGAATGGTTTCAAACTGACAGGGAGTACATTTGGATTAGATATTTGGAAGAAATTCTTTCCTGAGAGGGGGGTGAAACACTGGAACAGGTTGCCCAGAGAAGCTGTGCATCCCTTAAGTGTTCCAGGCCAGGTTGGATGGGGCTCTGAGCAAACTGGGATATTGGGAGGTGTCCCTGTGTAAGAGACGATATGGAAGTCCCTCATCTGTTATCTGCCTCACAATCATTGACAAGGACAGAGACTGTAAACCCAAAAACCCCAAAGGGAAAAGAGGACTTTTGCACAAAAGGAAGTCTGACCAGATCGAGTTGGGATGTCTGCCAAGTGCAGAGGTGTAACTGGTACAAAACTAGTGCAGGCCACAGTAGACTGCGTCATTCTTGCTGTCAGAGCAGAGAGGACTGCAATAGGATGGTTTGTACTGTACATCTGACAAAACAATGGGCCTTGTTTTCCCCACCTTTTGGCCAGCTGCCCCTCGCCTTCAAACAGTTCTCCCCAAAACAATGGGCCTCATCCTCCCACCTTTTGGCCAGCTTCTCCTCGCTTTTGCACCTCTTGGACAGCTGCCCTTCGGTTTTGCACCTATTGGCCAACTGCCCATTGCCTTCAAAAGGACTATAAAGAGACTCTCTGAAAAGACCCCTTTGAGATCTCCCCATGGATGAAGACGAGCCCGCTGGAGCCAGACCAAAGAGGACTCCGTCTGTGCCGTTGGTAAACCCCCATAACCCTAATCCCTCTTCTCTGTCTCTCTCTTTTTCTCCCTCTCTCTCTCCCTCCCCTATCACATAAATCGTGTTGTTGGCACTCAATAAAGGTGCTATTGATCTTAATTTAAACTTAAAATACTTGTCCCTGTTTCTTTTGCACTCTGAGATTCAATAAACGAACGATCACAACCCCCGCTAGTACTAGCGGATCGTGACACCCTGCCCACAGCAGGGAGGTTGGAACTAAATGGACTTTCAGGTGCCCCCCAGCCCAAACTACCTGTGTTTCAATGAAAGAGGTATTCATGTCCTGTGTAATTCTTCTAGTGTTTCTGCAAAAACCTACCAGCCCCTTTAGCAGAGAGTAGATGAGACTCAGCTGCTTTGGCATGAGGCTCAGGCTCCTGTGTTCAAACACTGTTGAATGCTAACTGCAGACCACACATCTGTCTATGGCTTTGAGAAGCCACAACGAGGGCTAAGCCCAAGTATAAAGTAGCACAACATGCAGCTGGAAACCAGAAAGGGAGGTATGGTACAGAGGATCCTGTGACACTAATCTGAAACTACCTTTTGTGTCTAAAGTCAAGAGACAAATTCGTTAGCCCAGGTGCAGTTATTATTGACTGGTTTTGCTCAAACAGATGTAATGTCTTTAATTGGAAATGCGAAAATCTGTCCATGACTTCTGGTTACAGCAGCACACAACCTGAAGCCCATCCATTTATTTTTTAAAACAACTCTTGTCCTGTTCAATGTATGTACTATTTTCCTTTCTACTTTAAGATCTGGTACACTGAAATCAGAGGTCTAGTCTTTTATTAAGTTACAAATGTATTAGAAATACAAATGTATTAGAAAAACAGATCCAAAACTACCACCAGGTTAAAATAACTTGAATTAGAAAAGATTCTAGAAATATCCACAAGAGGTCACTGTTATCATTGGAAATAGCTAAACAGAACTTGACGCTTGAGAGTCGAGCATCCTTTCTCTCTTAGAGGAAACATGAGGTCGTTCAGAATAACTATTCCCCCAATAAATTCTCTCCCATCTATCTTACAAAACAAAACCATTGAGAAAACAGTTCATCATCCCTAAATTAGTCCTAAGAATCCTAGGTCTTAAAGAAACTAGAACTATTCAACATTTTCCTTGTCAAAGAATGACCTTTGCAAATCAAGACATTTTGATTGGAAGGCTTTACAGAGATGTGCACACAGTTTGGCTTATGGTTTCCCAGGGTACTACAGCAGGAAATATAAATCGAAATTTTGTCTTCCTTAGGTTGGTAGAGGATGGCAAGCTCCCTTGAGGGAGAAAGGGGAGAAAGTCTGGGGCCTTTTCTTATCTTAAAAGACATGCAGACTGGGGAAAATGTGTGAAAATGCCAGCAGAAGTAAAAGCATCCATCTTTTAATCTTACAATATCAGATTCATAAATTTCTTTAGGTGATATGAAATAGTAACCTGGCACCCTGCCAGTTAAATTTGGTGGTAAAAAAGGCGACAATTTTGAACTGGGACCTCCAGAATGCCAATTTTTCAATCCCATAGAAATACAGGGCCTGCCTGTAAATTCCACCATGCCAAACACAAGGGGAGAGTATGATCCATGTTATTTGAGCATTCTCCTTTTTCAACAAAATTGCTTTTTGTTACCTTGAAAGAATCACTGAAAAACATCATATTTGAATGATTACGATGCAGACAAAGGTGCCTTTCCTTTCTAGGTCCTCATATGAAATGGAAAAAGAAAGTAGGGAGGTCACCATAATGTGCCATAGACAGTAATTCATAGCAGCAGTGCTGCCTACTTAGCGTGATTGCTCCAAAGTATTCTGCTGTCCAATGGAGGCAGTCATTCCTCACAAAAGCAGCTGTCTGCTTCCTCAGAGGGAAGCAGGATGGAAAGGGCAGAGGGATATTACTTTAGGACAGATGCAGATCCAATGAAGCAGTGCTTTGACTCGGGCCTTCTGCCCAAATGACAGTGTAACTGCTGTGTTAATGGAAACCCTGGAGGTGGAATGAATATGGGCCTTTCTCTGGGCAGGCAGTCACTGGACCAGAGTAATTCTATACTGTGATTGAGGCGCAGATGACAAGAGACAAAAATAGACTTTGCTTTTTTTCAACATCAATTTTGAGCCTGCTTAAGTAAAATCTTCCATTCTGCTCCTTATTGTTCCTTAACCTCTGGGCCAGTTGGTCCAAGAGCATTTCTAGTCAACACCTCTCCTGACCTTCTCTACGTGAGCAAATTTGCTGTAATAACTGTTACAGAATACATCATCTCCTGATAGTTGCTTGGGAGTAGTTCTCACTAGGTCATGCTAGTTGAAGGAAAGCTGCTGTATTTCCAGAGGGCAGTGATTATTCACAAGAAATAATATTTATCAGAAATGCAAAGCCACTGATGAGCCATTCCAGAGCAGCTATTGCAGCGTGTTTGTTTTGGAACAGCTATTCTGGTGTAAAAAGGCCAGATGATCACCAGATAACCTGGTGTTCCCACACACCCACACCCTGCAGCTGGCTGGGAGTGTGCAGTTGTGCACCTATCTACACAAATATGTGGTTATATTATATGGCCAGGCACTGAGAAGGTTTAGTGGTGTGTGGCCCATCTTGATCATGAAAGATGCCTTCTGTATGCAGGGGGAAATATTGGACAAATGTAGTTTTTCATATCACAGAATCATAGAATTGGTAAGACTGGAAAAGACCTTAAAGTTCATCAAGTCAAACCATTACCCTTGCCACCCCCATGTTCACTACTAAGCCATGTCCCTGAGTGCCATATCCACATGTTTTTTTGAAGGCTTCCAGAGATGGTGATTCCATCACTTTCCTAGGCAGCTCATTCCAATGCCTGGCAACCCTTTTGGTAAAGTAATTTTTCCAAATATCCAATATAAAGCTTGACTGGCACAACCTGAGGTTGTTTCCTCTTGTCCTGTCACTTGTTACTTGGGAGAAGAGATCAACCCCCACCTCAACACAAACTCCTTTCAGGGGGTTGTAGAGTGGTAAGGTCTCCTCTGAACCTCCTTTTCTCCAGGCTAAGCATCCCCAGCTCCGTCAGCTGCTCCTCACAGGACTTGTGCTCCAGACCCTTCCCCAGCTCCATTGCCCTTCTCTGGACATGCTCCAGCCCCTCAATGCCCCTCCTGAATTGAGGGGCCCAGAACTGAACACAGGATTTGAGGTGCAGCCTCACCAGTGTCGAGTACAGGGACACAATCCCTGCCCTGCTCCTGCTGGACACACTATTGCTGATCCAGGCCAGGATGCCATTGGCCTTCTTGGCCACCTGGGCACATGCTGGTCCATGTGCAGCAGCTGCTGACCAGCACCTCCAGGTCTTTGACCACTGGGCAACTTCCTAGTCACTCTGCCCCCAGTCTGTAGTGCTGCCTGGGGTTGTTGCAACCCAAATGCAAGATCTGGCAATAAATGGTTTGGACCATCTGATGGCTAGAACTGGATCCCCTCAACCTGGGATACAACACAGTCATGAAAGAGGGGGAAAAGGAAATAGGTTGTTAGCAGGCAATTCATTAAATAGACCAAAATAGTTTTCAGACAAGCTCTTTTCACATGACTGTGTCAAATAATTCAGGCAAAGACAATTGCATTATTGCCATTTCTCAACCCATGATGATTTGGCTCTTGGCTATAAAATAGAAAGTTGCCTTTGTGGTTGAGGTGGACAGCTTCAATTTCTCCTCAATATCTTAAAATCTTTAAATCTCCCTTTTGACAAAGATCATTGGTATATGACTTTTTCCTTTCCGTAAAGCATTATTACAAACTGTGTCTACCACTATAATTATGTGACAGTGGCATGAAATATTGCTTGTTTGTGAGCTTGCTCGTGAGCCATTTTTGCAGTTGATGGAAAGCACAGCAGTATCTGAGCCCAGGCATTGGAGAAGTAAATCCTGTGAGTGAGAGAGAAGCAGGGATGGCAGCACAGCACAGAGCTGGAAATCCTTTTGTGGTGGTTTTCCTGTGGGAAAGGAAAAAAATTCTCTTGAAACACAATTAAGTGAAAGGCAAATGCTAAAATTGGTGCTTTGAAAAATGAACATAGACCTTTCTAGGCCATCTGTTTCCTAAATCTGGGAGGCAATCCAGTCTGGAAGGATGTTCCCAAACACCTTTCATAATCAGCAAGGAGTTTCTCCCACCCGAAGCTGAAATTTTTTCCAGGATTAGGTGCCCTGTAGTGTAGCTGAGCTAATCATATTACCTTAGATGATAACTAAAGAACAGGAACTTGAGTGACTTTGCTTTTTCTGATTCAGCTATAGTTACTATAAGGAAGGGTAATCTGTGGGGTGCACTCAGATATACCTTGTGATTGAAATCCACATCTGTGACACAGTTTGATTCACACTCACTGAATATTAGAAAGGCAACATTCATGATAGCGATCAGTATATGTGCTGCATATAACAATGGCAGTTCAGGTAATTAGGAAGGATGCCTAGAATGAAGCTGGCATCTGAAACCTGCAGGTTTCCCTTCAGAGAAAGGCATAAAGGAGTAAAGCAGGAGGAATTAGCACATTTGGCTTTCAAGCCCTGTGGAAAAATCCTCTTTGCCAGTGGCAGAGGCTCTATCAGTCAGAGGAGGAAAAGGATGCTGCCTTTGAACCTCTTTCATTTCTTACCTCATAGAGCTTTGGATCATATCAAATGAGGGATGCTGGCAAGGATATGTGTGCACACACAACAACAGCAGGTAAGGGCATTGTAACCACCAGAAAGAAAGGTTTCTTCATTCAGCCCTTATGATCCTTGGGCAGGGCTTTATTTAGATGTTTCTAATTACCACAGTATGTTTAAATAGATACCCAGAATAATCAGCAGGGAGCAACAGCTCTCCTCACTGCCTGGCAGGGCTGATGATGACAAGGGTCATGTAATGGCTTAATATGATGCTACTTAATATCCTACTTAAGCAATGTAATTATGGGGTTTATTTGATAGAGCAAGAAGGTTTATTTCCTGCAGAAGGCATGAATTAAATTGCCAAATGCAGGTGCTGCTGCATTACAAAATTCATTCTTTATATTATACAGTTTTTGCAGCCTTGTCCACTTGGGTGATTTTCATTTCCTAAATCCAACGCAGTCTGTCTTTTCAGTCTGTCTCAGTGGTGCCCCTGTATAAATAAGCCACTTTCCTCTAGTAGTTGGCCGCTCTCATTACAAATATTTTCTGCCAGCTGCTCTTGGAAAATTTCTTTATTTTAGCTTTTCACCACAAAATGGAGATCTCAGACACTCATCCCATGTTTTAACATAGTATGCCTCAAAGGAAGGGATTCAGTCTTTGTATATAGTCTTGGTCGACAGCAAAGTTTTCATGCAGAAACATAAAAAAGATATTTATGTAACTAATATAACACTGAAAACAAACAAGCCCTCCAACCAAGTTCAAAGCACCAGGTTAACGCGTACTTTCTAAATAAATATGGTGCTTTCAAGTTCGTCTAGACCTCATGATCTAAATCTTGAGATGCTCAAAAGAACTGAGGGGGAGAGGGGGGGGACTGTGCTAAAATTTCAGAGCCACTGGGGGTTTTCTGTAAGAATTCACAAATGTGGAGTTCTTGCCATATCTTCTGAAGGACTGGAACAGGAGAGGAGGGTGCCTGGCACTGAGGGCAAGGGCAAGGCCCTCTGGGGAAGTGTAACCCCCATCAGTGTGACACAGGTTCCTGCAAAAATTACTGAAACAAATAATCTGACACCTGGAAGGGAGCAGGGAAGGAGTAGCTGCCAATGCAGGCTTGTCAAGCCAGTCTTATTTCTTTATGTGACAGGGTGACAGATCTCACTGACAGAAGCAAATGCATGTCTGGTCACGGTGCCTCCCGCAGAGCGCTCACAGGCAAATGCAGCAAGTGTGTGGTCTAGACAGATCTGCTGCGTGGTGGGCACAAAAAAGCATGGAAAGCATTACTCAGAGAGTAACAGGGATTAACTCATTATCAAAATGGAAGTTTTGACCAAGGAGGGCTCAGTGGGAGGCTGCTGTGGCCCTGTGATTGTTCAGAGTCTTGAGCAGTGCAGCCAACGGTGCTGATGATGGACTTGAGAGTGAGACTGGCACATTTACAGAGAGCAGCAAGGAGTGAGCACCACAGTGGTGCTCAGGGCAGGCTTCAAAGGGCTTGATGTATTTAAGATATGTCCTCCTGAAAAACGAAAAAGGAAAAAAAAAAGCAATTTAACAGGAAAATGTCCAAAGTACTCAAGGCAAATGCCAGAGAGGGATCAACTCTGCAAATAAACAAATCTATTAAAAAAATTAAAAACTCCAGTGGATTGGCTGTTGAAGGTGAGTTTTCTGTGTCATGCTGTAATAAAAAAAGATAAATCTTATATTCCTATATGTACATAAAACACGTAAAGTAATGCTTCAGCTCTGTTCAGCCCTCGTGTGGTCTCAGCTGGAAGGCTATGTCAGGTTTGGGGTACTGCACTTGAAGAAAGATGAGACCCAAGAGGAAAAAACTCAGAAGAGACCACTGGAAAAGGCAGAGCCATGAAAGCAGGATCTGTTTTCCAGGTCTGAAAGGTATGGGTTTGGTTTAGCCTGAGGAGAGACAGCTAATCCACCCTTCATGCCGCTCCTGGAGGAGACAGCAACTGAAGCAATGTTGCAGCAAAGATGGTAAGGTTGGACATGGTATAAGCCTCCCTTTCTGAAGCAGGAGACACTGTCAGGACTCATTACCAGTGGCTGAAGGAGAGCTGAGAGAGGCATCTCTGTGGAGCAGCCCCCATGCAGACACAAAGTGGCTGAGGGCAGAGGTAGGTGACCCTTCAAGGAGGGCAGCCAGCTCTGCTGGAGTGACCCAGCTGCTGCCAGCACCCATGCATGGCTTTGACATCCATAATTTTGCTGAGACTGGTGGTCATCCTTCATCCAGCTCTTAAACTCCACTTCCTCCCTCTGCTAAGTGATGAGAAGAATAATGGAAAATGCTACTGAAAGGCATGAAGCTGCTCTTGGAACCTGAGAAGTACATGAAGTGACCTTGATCCGTTCCCTGCCTGGCACGTGCCTGTGTATGCATGCTTTTACCTTGAGGTCAGCGTGACAATAACCTGTTTTTGGGTCAGCACCTCTCTTCAAATTTCTGTGAGATTTATCAGTATGTTACTCAAACAGCACAGTTACAGCAAGGCGTTATTTTACAAGTGCTTTTTAAAGTATGGAGTCTTCTGGAGAAACCAGTGGGTCATGGGCTGTATGGAGTCCTGTGGTTTGAAATTCTCAAAGATACGTAGGTGTCTTGTGGTGAGCTGAAGTGCAAGGCACTAACATCTAACCTTTCTTTAAATAGGTAGTCTTTTGCTTTGCTTCCTGTCCTCCATCTAGTACAAGGGCATGGCAGAGTCACCAGACATCTCAGGCTTTAAAAGAAAATGAAATTAAATGGAAATGAAAATGAAAATCAATGAAAAGAGCCTGCTACCATTCTTACCTCAAGTAGAAACAGCTTTTTGTCCCTGGGGAGAACACAGGTTTGTCACAAACTAAGGGGAAGGACATCCCGCTCTGCCTGCCAGCTTTTGAAAGCCGTATCATGCCCTCTCAGCTGGCACGACCAAGGAACTGGCTCTCTTCATGTCCACAGGGAATTAAGGCTGGCTGAAGGAACGTAGAAAATCTGAAGTGATTCAGACAAGCATGACTCAGCCACCCTGTCACAGTAAGTTTATAATGCTGAGGAAGAAATTTACTCTTGAACATATTTTAATTGACACACTAGATAATATACACTGAAAGAGTATCTTTCAAAATAAAAGATGACAGACTTTCAACATCTGGTCTAATTCCCTGGAACTATACTAGCAGATGTAAACTGTTATGTATTCCATTAGCAAATATCCTTCCTTTATTTCCTTTTTCTAAGTATATGAATGCAGATGTATATATTTTTATTACAGCTATAATAATCTATCTTAATTTTATATATTCATGCTTGAATTCTGGATTTAAGCAAAAACTGCTCATGGTGCACAAAATCCTGCTTGCCGAAATGGCAAGGAGTTCTGCTAATTGCTTATGTGAAGCTAGGATTTTGCTCAATGAGATTATTCATGTCTTGGGAGTTTCCAGAAGCAGTATAAACTGTGAGTCTGAGTCTGAAGTTGTGTTTATAGGCACCATAATTGCACCAGAAAAATTCTGGGGTTTTTGTTGTTGTTGTTGTTGTTGTTGGGCTTATTTGCATTTTTTTTTCTGGAGCTGATTGAATGAGGACTGCTTATGAGCCCTTATTTTGGCTGTCTCACGGTGATCAGAGAATGACAGAGTGGAAGAGCTGTGCCAGCTTCACTCACTGCACCCTGTTCCATGATCCCTCAGGCAGGTTTTGCAGGGGTCCAAGAGGGGCTCCCAAGGAGGGGCGCTCAGGCCAGGGAAGAAAACCTGCCAAGCTGCTGGTACAGATGATTTTTAATTTAATTTTACTTTTTATTTATGTTTATTCCTGCCTACAGAAGTTCTTCACAAAGAAGATTCCCAGCTTTGGCTGCCCTTAGATCTGCCAGCTCTCTGCCCTGGTGCACACCCTGTAACCTCTGTCAGTCCCAAAAGCCAACTTAGCACAGACCCACCATTTCTGGCTCATTTTCACATGGGTAGCTCAGCTGGTAAATTTGGGGGGTGGTAAGCAAAGCTGTGGTGGAAAGTAGCTGGGGCTGGTGACCTTAGCCACAGGAGCAGAACCAGCTGGGACAAGACGTGTCACATCCTGTGCCCCACTGCCCGCTACAGCAAGCGTTAAAATCCCTGCTTTTATTGACCACAAAGAATTGCTTTGATAGGGCATTGCTCAAGTGCCTAGCACAGCATCTTCCCAGACAAAGTGTGCTAATGGAATGGGAGGGGGAAGCCAGCCTCTGAAACAGCAGTAGGCTGTCAACAGACACATCGTAGTGCTCATTCATCCAACATCAGCCTCTCCAAATATCTGAGTAACAAAGTAAGCTTTGAAGCCAGCCTGGGAGGTAAAAATTGAAGGAAATGAGAAATTTGCATCTTTTTGTGCATTCAGTCAAAACTGCTCCTGCAAAAACGCATAAAAGCCCCTAACCATTATGGATTTGTATATGTAGATTTAGTTCTTCAGCTGCGTTACAGTAAGACAGAGAAACCTGTCAACAGAAGCACTGTCACTATGTTCCATTACCATGTATTTATTTACATGACTATCAGAGACCAGCCACTTAAATAAATCATTGTTAGGGAAGTGGTCTACTTAAAGAATGTGTGGCCCATTCGCCCATAAAACACTAATTATCACAGCAGCACCTCTCCAATGAATCACTGGTAACGAGACACCATTATGGAAAGTATCAATTTTCAGTGCAACTCAGCCACAATGTACGTGGTCAAGTAATTATACTGAAGTGCCTAACAAATAAAACTTTTCCATAAAAATACATTGCTCTCTGAGCAAAATCGTTTTCCAAGAGGGCTTAGCAGATTTTTTTTGTTATTTATATTAAGAGCAAATAACACCTTGGTCTGTATGTTGCTTGTTGCTCTTTGGAAACCTGTACAGGTCATTACTTACAACCAGAGGAAATCTGTCAAAACCTGTCGTCCTCAGGTATGAGGTAACATTTGTATGTCAGTGCTTCCTACCAGGATGGAAGAAGATTTACAAGGCCTTCAAACAGAGTCACAGAGTGGGAAAGGTTGGAAGGGACTGCAACAGGTCATCTGGTCCAACCTCCCTGCTCAGGCAGGGTCATCCCAGAGCAGGTGGCACAAGATTGCACCAAATGATTCTTGTGTATCTCCAGTGAGGGGAAAATGCACAACCTCTCCAGGCAATCTGTGGCAGTTCTCGGTCACCCACACAGTAAAGTTCTCCCTTGTGTAATGTGATTTTTTGACGTGGACATGCAATTGAAAATATTCTCTGTTTATATTTCTGTCAACTTCTTGGTAGCATCTAGAGGCAGTATATCTTCGTCATGCAGCAGACAAAACAGGTTTTCAGATTTCCTGAATGTCTTCATAAGATTCCCTCAGGAGCAAATTTCCATACACTGAGGGGCGGAAGAGGCAGTTTCATACAGGTGTAAAATAGGGAGGACTTTGGTTCATGGAAAAAAAAATCTGCTTTCACTGAAATGTAGATATCTATCTTGGATGTTCTGTGAGTCATGAGTCCCTTCTCTGAAGCAGATGCTCTACATCTCTGCCCTGACAGCCCACAACATTACAGAGAATCAGGTTGTTGCCAGAGCTCATTGCAATCTTCAGGTTTTAATGGAAGGAGATGGTGCCTCTTGCTGCAAAGTGTCTAGAACAGCCAGAAGGAAATCTGCACAGCAACGTGCCTTCTCATCCTCCTTTGGAAGGAAGGCAAGCGAGAGGACAAATTGTGTCTGCACGGGGCTCAGGAGGTAGCAGCCTCAGGCAGTGACAAGTTCTCAAAGCAGGTGCCTTGGCAGCGTATCAGGTAACCTCCACTGCAGCTGGCAGAGCTTTCCAGGCTATGGAAGCAGGCAGGAAGGCAAAGGCAGTGCTTGTGTTAAGCCAGGGAGCTTTCTACACTGTGTGAGGCCCCGGTGTCAGGATGCCCAAAGCTGGGCAATGATACTCTTCTGCCAACAAGCTCCAGAGATGGGCTTCCTCCTAAGTACATCCATGAGACAAAGCAGGTCCAGGCTCATAATCAGGGTTAGCACTTACCACAGGGGCTCTAGATAACAGAACATACCGTGGTTTTTCTCATTCTTGATCTATGTGCACGCTGAAAGCCTGTTGAAAATGCTATTCAACGACGAGTGCATGGCATCAGTCAATAGAAGGGATGAAATACTTCCTCCTGTCTGTTCCAGCTGCAGTGCCTGGTTTAATTTTGAATGCATTCTTGCAGAGGTATGGATTCAGGCTTCTCCCACGTCCTCTAAGGACCACAGCTGCACACTCAAATGCATCACAGTTCTGCATGTCTCATGTATATAGACATATTTCTCTAAAAAATCAATTTTCTGGGTTGATCCCTGAGGGCTGTCACTAGCTAGACAATTTTGCTCATTTTTTGCATTTCCAAGAGCATCTCCTAGTGTCCATGCGATGCACTTACATAGCCATGCACCACTTTTTTCTTAGATCTACATGAAGTAGGTTGTTTTGGAGGTTTGGTCTTGTGAGGGATCTGCCATTGCCGACAAGGTGGTTGGGAACAAGACAGCAGGGCATTTATGTTCGTCTCTTTCCTTAAGCAGCTGTCTCTTCCTGATTCTCTTGTGTGAACTCAAATCTCCCGGCTCAGGTCTTCACTGCTAAAAATCTTTTTGCTTTCTTCTCTGACATGTTACCATGCCAAGGATATAGATGTATCATAAGAGAATAGGTATTTAGTATTTTCCAGTCAGAATGGGCACTTAGTGGGCATGCTGCCTCCTTCATGCCAGAACAGTGTAGGTTCGTGAGTAGGATTTTATGGAGCCTGATTTATTGCAGATTCATTTATCATGGATTCAAGCCACTGGCATGAGGCTGGAGTGGTGGGTGCTTGTTCCACAGTGCACAGGGCTCTGTGGCTGCAGGCAAGGCAGACACAAAACTTTCACCCAGGTCCTGTTCTTGGGTGCTGCCCTTATTGGCTGCTTAATTGCTCCTGCCAATGTGTAATTAAAAACCACTGGTAGGCAGCTCTGGTTTTGGCAGGACAGGATCCTTCTCTGATCCATGAAATGCTTCTGGCTGCTGACTCCACACATCAGGTTTCTCCCTGCAGAAAGCTCAAGGCAGCAGCAGATGTGCACATTGTGGGTTGGGTTTTCTTGAACCTTCATTTCTCAAATAACTGCCCCTTGTCAAGCCTGGATCTGGTCCAGGGAACAAGACTTACCCCCACATTCTTTAAAAAATGGTATATATTTTTTTGAATTATACACCCAAGTCAGCTATAAACAGAGAGTAACTGCCATCCACAAGAACAAAGGGTTTGCTAAGCAGTGATAAATAATAAATTGCCCAGGAAAAAATGCATCCTGTACCTTGGGTTTTATTTTGCTTTGGTTTAGCACAATTTCCACAAAATTTTTGCAATCATGCTGCCATTATCTTTTCATGACGGAGGCCCTAGGAGCTTGTCCAGCCCACAGCAAGAGCCCTTTATGTACCTACTAATGTGCTGGTTCACAGACAGACAGGGGAGGATGCTGATCTGAATAGCAATCAGATGCCAGCGTACACCGCCTCTCTACAAGAGCTGTGGACATTAATAATGTCTCTGGGGAGTGGCTGCAGCTGTAATAAAGAAAAGATATCTGCAGTGTTTGCACAGCTCTCTTCATTCATCCTGATATGTAGTGAAGTGTGATAATAAGGACTTTACAAAATCTGACTGTCAGTCTTGGGGGGATATTCATCATGGGGGGAAAAAGACAGAAGAAACATTTGTTTCTGCTAAGCACAGTTGAAACACTGGGATATTCTTAAAAGTGACCCTCTTCTATTTTGTGCTTTTTGGGTTTTGGGGTTTTTTGGGGGTTTGGTTATTTTTAGTACATGAAACAAGGGTCACAACATGGTCATTTCTGAGTATAACCTAAGAGGTTTTGATTTGGAGCTCTGACTCTGGAAAAATGTCACAGCACAAGCCTGCATGCACACGTTAATTCTCCATCCACAACAACAGTTGTGACTAAAGCAAGTTCAGAAACAATAATTGCTTTTTCTCTGAAATTCCAGAAACAACAACAGATCAGTTATATGGTGAGAAACCAAAACTGGCTATCTGGTAGTTTTGAAAATATTATAGACCAGTTCCTGTGAATGCAGCATGTCCTGAATCAGGCCCTCTGTGCTTCCTCCACGACATCAGGAGCAAAGCATGAGTCAGTGTACACAGGATAATCAAGGTGGACTTGCACTGCTGCATAACCTCCTGGAGCTTCAGGAGCTGCTCTCCTTCACGGGGCAAAGCAATGCCTTAGGTGCCTTCCTGAGAATCACAGGGCCTGAGCTTGGATGCACTCCCCAGTGTTTCCCTCCCCGGGAAGTGCCAGCAGAGGCCCATGAGTCAGGTCACAGCCAGGCTCCATGTCTCAGTGTTAAATCACACCTCATCAGGGCTAAGCAAACACAAGGGGAGACTCGAGGCACAGCAAGGCTGACTTTGCATTATGTTTACAATCTAGCATTTTTCTTCTGGTGTCTTTTAGGCACTTAACTTTTCATTTGTAACGTTGCAGCAGCATACAATCATCTCCTTGTTCCAAAAAATGAGGGAGAATTGAGAAACACCAAGGCAAAAGTGTTGTGCCAACTCAGAGACTCACATCTCTGACTTGCACAGCAGGTCAGTCTGAGCCTCAGCTAGGAGGAGGAGATACATCTCTGCAGTGGCAGCCCAGTGAGACAGAGATGACAAGGTACTTCAAGGTGCTTGGAGCACAGTTTAAGGTGCTTCAGGGCTTGGTTTCACATTTCCACCAGCAGTGACCCTGGGAACCAGTAAGAGCCTTGGGCTACTCCATGGTCTCTGTCACAGGAGAGGTTTTGGTGACAGTAACTGCAAGACGGGAAAATACCCGTGGATGACAAAAGTGCCACTTAAATTAAATGCAAGAAAACTTAGATGAATACAAATGTAAACAGGCACAGTGTCAAAAAATGGAAAACTTAATATCTCATAGCAGTGTTGCCAGGTCTTTTTACAAGATTCTGGCTAATTGAGCTTTAAAAAAAAACCCAGTTGCTGGAGTCTTTTGATTGTGGAAGGATCTCATCTTCCACTTCAAATACCAGTTGGACTGCTAGTCCTTTTGGCTAAGTATAAATACCCTGAAATGATGACTTAGGGACTCAAAAACTAAAAGACAAATAAAAAGAGCTCCGCATTTATTAATTTTAAAACATTTTTGACTCTTAATTCCACTGACTCTTTAAAGACCTGCCTTGCATTTTGTGAGGGCACATGCTCAGTGTAAGATATTTCTCCACATAGCAAGCATATGACAGGCATAAGGGTAGGAGTAATCCCATGTGCACATACTAAAGCATCCCTACATTCTCTGCAGACATCAGGAAAAAAAAGAAAGTCCCTAAGAATAAAGATGTCAGTGGTTCCTTGTAGGGGTTGGTTGTTTTGTGGGTTTTTTTTCAGTTTAAGATAAGCTAAGGTGTAGCACCGGGCACATCCTCACCTCAACTCCATCTGTCTTTGTGCTGCCTCTGGGGCAGTCTGGGGCAAGAAGAGCCTCACAAAACCAATTTGAGACAAAAACTGGCGCTCTCTCAAAACTGGGAGTGGCTCCACTGGCCAAAGCTCCTGTCTGGATGACAGCAGCGCTCAGCCGCAAATGCTTTTCCTCACCGTCAATGGGCAATTCAGGACACAACATGATCCCTCATCTGCTGGCTCATGTTTGAGTTGGTTCCAGCTCACAATTTTCCCGGTGTGGCTTAACTCAGAAAGTATGTCTGAAGCAGTTCAGCAGCAGCAGTAACAGCAGCTGGGCAGCCATGCTGGAGCAGTGCTGTCAGTCCATGGCGTGGCTGTGTGCTGGGGACCTTCTCCTGTATCCCTGTCACAAACATCACCTTCCTCTCCACCACACAGAGCGATTTCAGAAGACGCCCAGCAAGGGTTGGGACAGCCCAGGGGACAGGATGTCTAAGCTGTGGCAAAGAGAGGTCTCAATGGGGCACCATTGGCAGTGAGAATTAATGAAAAGTGCGATACGGACCCATCCATCTTTGTTTTACATTTCCCAGCCTTGGAGACAATAACTGCTCTAGTGACAAGAAAGGGTTTGCAGGATGTTTGGCAGAACGGCTGGTATTTGCTTACACTTATTTTTTTTAGCAGGTGAAAGGGGACAATGCAAAGTTTCGGAGTCCCCCTAGTTCCTCTTAAATCCAGGCAGATCACAATGTCTCACTTCAACCAAATATACTTCTGTTTATGCAGGTCAGACAGTCACCTTTGTGCTTTCACAGCAGAGCAGGCATCTGTCAATCCTCCAATATGTGCTTCAGGCCTGGCTTATATACATCTAAGTGATTAATTAATCTCTGTGCAGCAACTGGAAAATGTAAAGTGCTACATAAAAGATAAGTATTACTATTACTAAATCTGTATTCGACGAGTGTGACTTGACATAAAGTGGCAGGTTTTATCTTACTCATTGCCACTATCTGAGAGAGGCCACTGACAGCACATTTCTGGAGCATAATTTATTCCACAGGCAGAGTGGGGTAAGTGGTGCACGTGAGCAACTTGCGCGGGGAGCGCTGCGGGGAGCGCTCTGCCGGCAGGATCCGTGATGGGGCTTTCACACATTGCTCCACTACCTGTGACTCCGAGGCACCGGCGCGGGGCCATCAGATGGGCATGCCGTGCTCCCTCGGGAAATTTGGACTAATAGATCCATTGTGGCATATGGCAGCAGAGTCCCCCAGCCAAGGGAGGAGGGTGGGGGTTTGCAGAGTGTGGCAGACTCTAATGGCAGAGGCGTGACTGGAAAGTGGTGACGCCAGGGGGGTGCTGAAGGGGTGCGGGAGGGGAGGAAAGGAGATGGACAGCAGCTGACAGTGTGGATGGAGGGTGGGTGGTGGTGCTTAACTCTCTCCAGCTGGGCATTTCTTACAGCACTCATTGGCCTGGTAGAAGCAGCAAGGGGGGTCAGGAAGGCAAGCTGGAAAGTAACATAACTGGTAAATACATACATGAACTTATGTCTGGTGCACTTGCAGGGAGCCTGGCGCTCTAGGGAGTTGATTCTGACTATTCCCTCTGGGCCCCATGGTAACATAAATATTTAATATTAACGATAATAATAGTAAAGAGCTTTGAAAATAAAGGACCCTGTAGGCAGTTATTTTTATTAATAGTATGGGCTATTTGTGACTTAATGGCTGCCAAATATTTCAATTGATTTGAGTCTATGAAGCCAACCTGAGCACATGATGGAGGCTAGCAGCTTAGCGTCTCAATTTCTTTTAATTTGGTCTTCATTATAGAAAAATACGTGCTAGTGTTGCTGGCTTCTCTTTTGATTTTTTTCAGCCTTTCATGCCTCTTGACATCTTTTTGCAAAATAATGAAGGAACCAGTCCTGGCGCTTGTGCTTGGACCAACTGCTCACATGAGTATGACCTCTGCCTTCGGCCCTTGACCTGGGTTTCTCAGTCTCTGTGGCCACAGCCTAACAGCATGCATGTTTGACTGATGTAGTGTATGCTGGAGGGTGTAAATCCACCTGGTTAGTGGTTCAAACCTCACTTTCTTAGTAAGTCAGGTGATATAAGGCTCTGCTTGGGATCAAGATCCCTCCCATAACAGATGCATTCTTTTGTTTCAGCCTTCAGCCTAACATATCCTCTGGTCATTTCTGGTTTCCCGAAGTTGTATAGGAAGTGCCTCACTTTTAAAGGGGTTTAAGTTAATAAATGACAAATACAGCCACTGTCAGGTAATGTGTCATAGCTTAAGGAAAAGAGAAAGGTCATGACCATACCTCAGATGCAAAATATGTGGTTTCCTTGAAAAACCTCAAATGCACCAGAAGAAATTTTTCTTCTTGTGCCAAGCAAGGTTTCTGGATAAGTTCCCAAGCATCACTTTCTTCTGGATCTCTTGCAAAGTCCCCAACCCTGCACTTAAAAAATTTAGCTGGCCTCTGAATTTGCAGGAGAAACAAAATTAAAGTAGCTATAAGGAGAAGGGTAAAGAAAAGACCTCTGAGTGTGGTTGCCTTTTTTTTTTTTAAATTCTTGTTGAAAGCAACCAAGGGTGTGAGAAAGTCCTTGCAAAAATGCAGTGAGGACAGAGAGAGTGCCAAATGGAGGCAAATGCAGGGGAAGGGTGAAGAAGAAACAAATCTGGGCTGCCAGCATCAAACTGGTATGCTACTCCTCACTATATTCCATTTTTTTTTCCTTCATATTAGCTTATTTGACTGTCATCCTAGTTTTCAGCAGCAATCCCACACAGGCAGACACAGGCAGACAAAGCTGGTTATCCCAGAGAAAAATGTAAAGAAATTTTGTGCAATCCAAAGTCAGCTGATGCGCCAAAAAGCATGGCATGTGGTGAATTTGGTGACCTGGAATCACTCCAGGGCCTTCAGTGAAGAGCACAGAAGAGATGCTAATTTAATCTGGTGAAAGTCAAAAGAAAAACGGGATCTTAAGCAGAATCTAATCAATTATCTCATTATGCAAGATTTTGGTTGTGATCAGGAAGTTCATGACAGGATTTAATGCAAAACTCACTGACTGCATTTAGTTTTAGGTAAAACTTGGGCTATAAGTCTCTCATTCTGTTGGGAGATGTGGCTTCAGTCTTCTCAGCCATTGAGGTAGACTGCTGTCCCCAGGTGGAGCTATGTTTGGCCAGGACACTTCTTTAGCAGGAGATGGGGTAATGCAAGATGGAAAGCAAGAATAAAAGCCTGAATGAGGAGGGGATAGAGAAATTGGGCAACTTCTTTTGTTGGGCATCTGTTTCCAACTCTGGTGGCAAAATTCCAGTTTTGACCCCTTTTCCCTCTCATCTACAATATATCCACTTGTCCCGTGCTTGGATCAGGAGAGGTGAAGGGCTGAGGGGGATCACAGTGGGTTTGCTGTCCTCGGCAGCCTCCTGCCTGTGCCCATGCCTGCAGCTCATTGCTGCCAGCACTGCCTCCTGCAATGGGGCAGAGAGGAAATCCTAAAGCCAGCAAGCAGCTTACTTGTTCCACAGCCCTGCAACTTTGCATCTCTTCAGATGCTGCTCAGGTGTGTGCACAGGGGTGAGATTTTTAGCTGTCTGAGCATCCCAGAAGATGTTTGGGTTGTGGGGTTTTTTATTATTATTTCAGAAAGTAATTTTTCCACTTCTTATTTCATTGTTTTATAGCCAGTCTCTGTGAGTACATCACTAGCTCTCCATTTGCAATGGACTGTGGGTGCTGCAGAGTTATTTGATTGAGTATCAAACTGTGAAATACGAAATTATTGAGTAGTCTTGTTGTTGAAATAGCCCTTTGGTGTCTCTTATATTCCAATACTGGATCTCTTCCATTTATTTCGGTATAGTCCTGCATTTGGAAGTAATTTGGATCTTGGAACAGCAACCTGAAATTATTGGCTAGCCTTTTGTATAATGTAATGAGTGCTAGACATTTATAAGCTTAGCAAGTTTGTCAGGAGAATATCAGCTTCCGCTCCTCACCCTATTACCAAAGGTGTTCTGGCTGACCCTACAGCTGCCCCAGAGTTTTAGTCATCTAGAAGTTTTGGCTTGAAAATCAATACAAGTTTCAATGAGGTTCATATATTTTCAGCCATAGTAGAAGTCAGTGGTCTCTGCATCCATCTGATCCTGGAAGCAATGTTATCTACTAGCTGAGAGAGCAGGCAGGAGCTGGGTTGGCTTGGGAATGCTCTCCTGAAATGGATTTTGAGACCTTGAAAAAAGCATTTAGGTTTTGTGCTTCTTTTGTGGTCTGTAAAGTGTGTGTTGGGGGGGGGTGTGTGGGTGTGTATGTGAGTGAAGAGGATGGAGGAAGGAAGCAGGGAGAAAAATTTCTTCTTCTTGAAAAGCTTTGTTATTTTGCACAAAGCTCTATATGTGGTGTAGTTGCACACACAGCAAATAGAGGCTGCTATAATAGACGCTTGAAAGAAGGTCTGTCTAGAGGTGGAGCTTTCCACCACACTTGGAGAACTTTCTGGTGGCAGATGAGAGCGGCTGGAATCTGTTGTAATCCATGCTGTACAGATGTGCACAAATTCTTATTTAAAAGGTCAGAGAAGCTACACCATATGCTCAAATGCCCACTAGGCCATGTAGCTGAAGGATTCAAGCAGGACATCTTGCTTTAGCTGAGCTGCTTCCAGTCATTTAGTGTGCATATGTTACTTGGACACCGCTTATTAAAAAAAAGTAAACAAATGCATGAAAAATATGATAATTGGTTCACTTCTCTAGTGTGGTCTATTCAAACTAAACAGATGTGCCTCACTTTCCAGAGAAATCATTGTTCCGTGTTTTCTCAGTTTGAAAGGTACTTTGAACACACAGCCAGGCCGCTTGATGTAGAAATGTTATCAGTGAAACAGATTGAACAGCATTTTGTTATAATTCTCTAAATATGTAGTAGTCATTGACCTACAACAGCTATTACCTCAAAAAGGTTTTTCAGTAGCGTAGACAAACACTGCAAGTGAAGAGTTGGCTTCCACGCTGCGTTCTGTTTCGTTTCCTGGACAGATGATGGCATTGCAGTCCTGCTGTATTCTGCGAACCCAGCCAAGGTACTCCCAGAGCGAGGTCTTGATTTGATTGTGCTATGCACGCTTTAGCAGCTTAAGCTTTTGCCTTTTGCTTTCCATGTCTTCAGTGAAACAGATGAATGCTATAATAGCAGTACTTTCTAAAAGGAAGACATGAAATTCCTACATTTATAATAAAAAAGTGTTACCAACCTCATTGTAATTCAGACTTGAACTGTTCACCCTGTGCACGTCCAGAAACTCATTCTCTAATACTAGATGCAATGATCTCTGGAGGGAAGTTTTCCATCTGTTTCCTTATGATGTTAAGCTGTTAGTGCTGTTCATTATTTATTACATCTACTGGAGTATGTTAAGCTATGATTTTCTTCTTGTCTGGTATTAAGAATTTGACTTGGTTAGTGTAAAAAAAAACCCCTAGGATTTACATATTACACATTGNGGGGGGAGAAGAGAGGGGGCTGTAATTGCTCCCAAGCTGCTTTTGTGCTAGCAGATAATTTATATTTAATTCAGCAATACAGAGCTAAATTAACCACTTTAAATGGAGATAAATATAGATGTGCTATTTATAGGTGGAATCTGCCACCTATACTCATATTAAGGAGCGTTATCTCTGCTTGACTTCAGTAGGACTACTGCAGGGTAAGATGCTTCTCATTATGAGCAAGGCAGGCAGAATCAGGCCCATCATAAATACATATGAGTACATATTTCACCTATATGAATGAATGTGAGAGAGTGGGATTTATAAAATATGAGCATGCAGTTACCAATGTGCACATTAAGCAAAAGCTCACAGGAATATGGTCAGTACTCTGTATTTTCACATCTTCTATTACAGGAAGGTGTGGCAGACTTTGGTTATTATGTTGTTCTATGCAGAATAAATGATACCTAATAAATAATTCTATCTTTGGGGTGAAGAACGGTTCAGCCTGATTCTCCATTGCTTCATAGAAATTATTACATATTTCTGCAGGTAGATTTCTCATTGAGTTTATCCTATTTTGACACTGGTTCCATTAAACACTAACAGCAGTTTAGGTGTCCCAACATAGCTGGAAGGGATAGTGTTTGTGTCATTATTTGTATCAGGATCAGCTCTTTACATCCAGCATCTTGCTCACAGAAATATCTTTAAAGATGTACAAAAATTAGATCAGTATCTTATTACACTGTAACTAAATCATCAGTTCAGGCTGTGAAAAACCATCTAGATCAACCATTGAGGTTACTCTTAACAATACTGGTTCTTTTGGAATAAATATATGTGTTTCCAAACTGCATAATGGGAAGTTTTTGCATATCATTCTCACATGTAGTGTCTTTTGAAGTGATGGAGAATTGTAGATGAACTGAAATGTTCTCTTTCCTGTCATGTAGCTGGTTCTTTATCATAATATAGATGTTATTAAGATAAAATCTGTCTCTCCATATTGTAGTATCATAAAACTCAGAATTAGAAACGCTTTATCCTTTCTGAAGAACAAAGACTATGACTACTTTAAGCAATATCAAAGTCACACTACCTTTATCAGGGGGGAGCATGAAGGAAAGCCCCCATATTTGCAAAGCATAAGTTGATTCTTGTCAGACTTAACACAGGATGTTTGCAATTACCAGGCAGAATAATCACCAAACGATGAAACAAATAAGCTTTCCTAGTGCTTTTTAAAAGTGGTAGCAGAAAACACCTACCAGGGAACAAGATTGCTTGATTATGCATCTACTCTTTGCACTGACGAGTTAGATGCTTATGTGGTGTAAATCAACACTGCTTTGGCATGCCAGTGGAGCTATGTTGACCAACACCTTCTAGGGTATATGCATAAGATACTTCATTGGTAAATATAAAGGTCCTATTAAGGTGTTCTGAGCACTGGAAAAATTCTTGGATTTGTTTGCACCCACTGAAGGTCACTTCTATAACATTGAAGTCATTGGAGCGACTTTGGAGAGGAAGTTTGCATGCAGTCATTGGTAGATTGCAATCCATCTTCTCACAGTGACATCACACAGTGGCTTTTTCGAAAAGGACCTGGAAAAGTGTGGTTAATCACCATACAGCCATAAGGCTCTCCTGCAGTCCTCAAAACCTATCCTCTGTGCTGAGGATCTGGAGATCATCTTTGTAACATGTCTCTTACAAAGACCAGCTCCCCTCCCCACTTTCCACACAGTTTTAAATGGAAGTTGTGGTACAAAACAAACAGCATTGGTATTCCTCCTTGTACATGTTATGGCCTTACTGCTCTGTCATTCTGCAAGAAGCATGTTTGGCCCACCAAGACAGTTAGTGGTGCAGTTGTCTTCTTCCAGCATCCTTCCACCATAGCTATTTTCTCTCTAAGCTGGACACATTCTTTAGTCCTGTGGTATTACCACACCCTTACAAGAGTTGTCATACCACCAATAAGTGCTCTGAGGTTGAATTTCTCCATGCTGTCAGGCAACTATATCAATGGACAATCATATGTGATTATCTGGGTAGTGTTCAGAGGTGGTTCAGACATGCCTGTGTCAGACATTCTCAGTGTCCAGGCACTCAGGCAACAGATAAGTTCATATAATTTCAATCATGGCCAGTTGGTTCTTCAGTACTTTAAGTTCATCCAAAACATTAGCTCCCAGAGCCATGGACTCTTGTAAACAGACAAAGAAAGAGAGAGGGAGAGAGAAAGAACAGGAGAGAGAATTCTAGCACTTACTATTTCAAGAGTAAGTTGAATGTATAATTCAAAAAGTTCCAAAACAAGTAGATGGAGTCCTTAACGGAGTCAAATAAAAACATAAGATTTTTGACTCTTAGAGTTTGCAGTGCTGCAAGGTATACCACTAGGGTACTACACCATTAGATGATTAGGGGACATACCATTTGGGATCAGGCCCAGACAGCATGGGTTCAGGAAAAGCACATCGTGCTTAACCAACCTGATCTCCTATGACCAGGTGACCCAGCCTGTGGATGAGGGACAGGCTGTGGATGTCATCTACCCAGACTTCAGCAAAGCCATTGTTACTGTTGTCCTGGAGAAGCTGGCAGCCCATGGCCTGAAGACGTGTTCTCTTTGCTGTGTTAAAAACTGGCTGGATGGCCAGGTCCAGAGTGTGGTGGTGAATGGTGTTACATTCAGGTGGCATCTGGTCACTGCTGGGGTTCCCCAAGGCTCATTAATGTTCACAGTCCTGTTTAATATCTTTATTGATGATTTGGATGGTGGGAACAACTCCACCCTCAGAAAGTTCACAGATGACAGTAAGCTGGGCAGGAGCGTTGATCTGCTGAAGGGCAGGAAGGCTCTGCAGAGGGATCTGGGCAGGCTGGATCAAAGAGCTGAGGCCAGTTGTATGAGGCTTAGTAAGGCAAAATGTTGTGTCTTGACCTTGGGTCACAACAAACCCGTGCGATGCTAAAGGCTGGGGACAGAGTGGCTGGAAAGCTGCCCAGCGGACAAGGACCTGGGGGTGCTGGTCAAGAGCTGCTGAGCATGAGCCAGCTGTGCCCTGGCCTGTATCAGCAATAGTGTGGCCAACAGGACCAGGGCAGGGATTGTCCTCCTGTACAGAGCACTGGTGATGTTACACCTTGAGTGCTGTGGTTCAGTTTGAGGTCCCTCACTGCAAGAAAAACACTGAGGTGCTGGAGCATGTCCAGAGAAGGGCAATGGAGCTGGTGAAGGGTCTGGAGCACAAGTCCTGTGAGAAGCAGCTGAGGGAGCTGGGGGTGTTTAGCCTGAAGAAAAGGATGTTCAGAGGGGACCTTACCACTCTCTACAACCGCCTGAAAGAGGTTGTGGCCAGGTGAGGGTTGATCTCTTCTCCCAGGCATTTCCATTTCTTCAAAAAGACATCTGGGAAGACATAGCAATGAAAAGCCTTTAAATTGAAACCCCCAACCTACCCTTTTCTCCTGCTGTCTTCTAGGCAGAGAGCATGGCAGAGCACAAACACCAGCTCTGCTCTGGCAAAACGATCTGATAGCTCACAAAATTATGTGAGAAACCTAAATGACCTCTGTGAGTACTCCAGAGCCTCCCAGAAAAGTACACTGTAAGTACCACTAATAGTAGTGGATTTGTCAACTATATATTTGTGCATATATAAAAAGGTATATTTATTTTTTCTTTTTAAATCTGCTTTTAGTAGGTGGATTGCACACACATAACAGTAACACTCTGAAACCACAACTAACATGGCACTTACATTCTAAACCCTTATTTTCAGTCACTTACAACTTTCTGAGAAAAGCAGCTTTCACATTGATTTATCATATTCCACCTGGGACCAGACACAATCATTGTGCCGATGAAAGGGAAGTTTTATTAACATCCATCCAGCCACTTAGCCAATTTGGAGTTGTCTGATTGAGAAAAAGCCCTTTTCACTTTTAAATCCAGCACATAAATTCTGAGGGCTGAGATAACTCCAGACTTGTTTGGTTTAAAAAACCCACCAGCAAACTCAAACCAATTTCACCTGGCTTGAGTAGAGTCCTCATCTGTCCCTTTTCTGAAGAAGAAATAACAAACGTAAAAATAACAAAATAGCATTGTGTGTGGCCATGCTCACACATACATATGGGAGTGAAAGTATGGACCAGTTTCAAAACCAAACTGCCAGAAGCAAAACTTACAACATGAGTCCCAGGTACTGAAAGGGTCAAAACCACGTGCCAGTCTCTAATCTTATCCTCTAAACTGCCCACACACAGAAAGTGCTTAAGTCTGTGCTAAACTGGAGTCCTGATAACTTAAAAGAAAGGAGATATTAATTATGGAGGTTGACAAATCTCCTTAGCTTTTTGACTGTTACCTGCACAGTGGTTGATAAAATGTTCAAGCTAATGGTATAAAGAAGTCAAATAATGATATTGCAGACTTAGAGGTTTATCCTGGGATTAATAAATTGCAGGAGTCCATAGTGAGTTGTGTTTGAAGGGATAGCAGCTGGATCCTTGAAAACAGATGGCCTTCCTTGTCAAAGTAGTCTTGATCTTGTCTAATCTTAAAAGCTAAGCAGGTTTGGGTCAGAAAGATCCACCAGAGAATATCTGACTCTCTAGGTTGTTACTTCTATAGCAGGAATTGCTGCTCACAATTTGATAAGAAATTTAATGATAATTTTGTGAAAATAAATAAGTAAATGCAAAAAATGATAGCTTGATTTTACGGTTTTTGTATTATTCTCGGTAGCATATTGCTAGAAATTTTCTGTGGTCTCAGGATGATAGGAATTTAATACAAGCTTCTTTTGCCTTAACATATGATGCTTTGTTCACATGGGAAAACCTTACCAGCCTGTTGCTGTGACCTGCAGCATGAGTTTGAGAAAGATTGTTTGTGAGCTAGAGAAAATTAAAAATTCCTGAAAAGCCTAGGTCCCCTGTATTTACAGTATGCTTTTTTAATGAGCACTTTTGGCTGCAGCTTGATTGGTTGGTTGGGTTTTAATTGTATTGAATGTGATTTTCTTGCAGATTTTCTTAAAAATTGTTGCTGTTAACACACTGCATAACCTCAGAACACTACAGCACGACAATTCAATCCTGATCACTTAACTTCTATGCATACAGTAGTCCAGTGTTGGTACCCTTGACAGAGCTGGGTATGGCCCCAGGAGGCTGCAGGGCTCTGCAAAGCCCATTTTGTGCATGCCAAGGAAGCTGACAGGAGGTCACGTTCCACCTCTGGCTCCCAAACCACTCCTGGGAGGGCAGGCTGCTGCCAGACACAATGACACACACTCGTCTTTAGGAACCCAGAGATTCAGCTTCTGAGGAGCAAATTCCCAGCTTCACGTCTTGTATTTGTTTCTGTGGGAAAGCAGCAGGTACTGAGCCAAGGCTACCTGATTTTCTAAAAGCCAGGATCAGTAAAGATTTTCCCTTAGGCTTTGGTGAGAGCAGCATGAAACCCTGGGGCAACTGAGGAGCATTTATAGGTGACCGCTGAAGCTGGCAAATACTGGTATTCAAGACTGATCAGATTAATTAGTCTGTCAGCATGGAAGGATCTGGTTTATAGCCACTTGACTATTTGTTATGGGGCTTTTTCTCTGAGCACAGTTAACCAAATATAAATGCTTGAAAATTGCACTATTCATGAATCAAGTGAACATGGAGAGAGTAATTGTCACTTTCTTAAAATGCAACAATTCAAATGCTTTATATAAGCATCTAGGATTAGAAAAATGCTGTTCTTTTCTGGTAATTTATTTTATAGTGTACTGTATGATAGTCAGTGTGGTAAAGACCTATATCAATTATAGCATTTCATTACACAGTAGCACAAAACATAACGTTGTATAACAGTTTACTTGCTCGAGAATAGGCAGCTCTATCTCAGACAGTAAAACCCCCCTCAGAAATCCACAGTTAAATTACATCAAACATCTCATACTGTTGCAATCAAAAAGAGCATTTTTATAAAATCCAATTGAGAAAAATTAATTATTTCTATATAAGCCAGGTTTCACCAACAGAAAATTTTACAGGCAAGCTAAAATTTCGTGAATGATTATTTTATGCATGTCATAGAATTTCTGATGACAAAAGGAAACCATTATCTTTTAGTAGTTTCATACTGAACTCTTAAAAAAGACAGGCTTACAAGCAAGGATATTATATAAGTATTTACATAAATGCAATTCCAGACCTCCTGAGTACATAAGTGCAGATAGATGCTCATGCACAGCACACAACTATGTGAGATTGCTTTCCCATTGACTGCAGTGTCCCTTGTAACCCATCTACCCCACAACATCAGTTCAAAGGTTTTCCAGGAATTGTGAGTCTCAGCGGATGGTGATGGCATTATCCTAGCTAGTAGTCACTTGCAAGACCTCATACTTGACTTGCACGTGCATTTTTGTATTTTTCTTGCTATAACAGAAGCAGTTTCTGCTAAACATCAGTGTTTTTAAAAATCATTGGATTCTGCTGTTTGAGATAACATGGATTAATTTTGTAATTTTGATATGATGAGATAAATGGGCAAACAATAAACTAGTAATAAACCTGAAATACTCTCCAATACAGAATGTCTTAAAACTATAGCTCATCTAGGTTTCTGTTATAGTTTCACAACTTTTAGACAAATTACTAGATAAGAAAAGTGAATAAGGAAAATTGCACATTTAATAGAGTGGCTAAGTCATTACTGGAATATCAAAAATATTTCTCAAAAATAAAATCTCTAGTGATTTCCTGTATTTTCATCTTTATGGCAATACTCAGTAATATGGACCAGCTGCAGTTATGACTAGGTACTAAATTTTCATCTGATTACACAGCCAATTTATAAAGAAAATGTTTAATAACAACACGTTCACATCTGCTCTGTGCATAAAATATGACAACAGTCTTTGCAGGAGCCACAAGAAAAATCATAGCTGTGTGTTTTCCCTCAAAGCAGAAAAGCAGGTGACCCTGCTGCTTCTGAGAAGAGCTGTGACTGCAGCACTTCGCCTTTCTGCAGTGCTCTTTACAATTTCAAGGAGGAAATAAAAAGTGTTGCTTAATGTATCCTCCCCTCGGGTGCTAAGTCTTGTTGTTCCTATTTAGGTTTGAGGAAATTTTTGAGTGCTCATTGGAAAGATTAAACTCTTTTGTTTTTTGGAAACTTGGCTTAATCTGAACCGTCCCCTGTGTTCTGAGGCATCAAAGGGACTACACCCTTTTCCACCCATGGGAAATGGCAAGTTAAGCACTTCTAAAATGCAGTTTTCATGAATGAAGATAAAACTAAGGAAAATTCCATCTCTAGTCAATTACTAGAAACAACTAGTAGTGAAAAGAAATACACTGAACCCCTTTTCTTTTTAAATTAATTTTTGAGACCTTCTATCCAGTGCATCATTAGTTCACTTTGGAGACTGGTGGAGAAGGATTTGAGAAAGTATTCCAGACATTTATTGGTCCATAAACTTTTCTATGAGACCAGCTCACTGAGGCAGCAGTGTCAAGTCTTGTCAGAAAGACAAAGATGAGGAGGAGGGTGAAGGAGAGAGTGAAATGAGTAGTCTGAGGGAGCAGGTAAGTGCATCAGCCTGAGCCAAGCTACCCAGAGGCTGCTGCAAACACTGTGTGGTACAGCATCAACACCTGCATTTGCTACTTCCCCAAAGGCAGACCTTGATGTACTTGTTTGTGTATTGGTGAAGAACTCAAATATTAAAATTGACACACTGTAAGAGGGTTTTCTCAACTGTACTGAATAAAAGGGAAAAAAAACCCCAAAGGTTTGTCAAGTTGAATAAACCACTAGGATAAAGGGAGCAAAGTGATAAAGACTTAGATCCAAGCTACAGAAACAAGCACAAAAACACTTTTTTTTTTCAAGTAAATGGGGTGTTGGGTCAGCCAGCTAGTGTGTCTGAACTATGCTTTTGAATGAAGGTGAGATCTTAGAAAAACAGCTTCCCTGATGGAAAAACAGAGGGAAAGGCTGTTGCACTTTCTAATGCAAAACAACTTTGAATGGTAACACTATTACAGGCATTTTCATTTGATCATAGTTCACTGCAGGGGCTTTTCCTTTTCTAAAAATAATTGATGGTAAAGAGTATAATAAATGTTTTGAAAATCAGATCTGCACCTAAATAAGACTATTCCAAAACATAGGCAGCATTTGAAAAACATGCCTGAATTTGAATCCTATCAAATAGAACCTTGCCATTGTTTACTTATTTTAGATGGGGAAACATATATATATACGTATATATATACATACAAGGGGAAACATACATATATATGGAGAGAGAGAGATAGATTATTCAGTCTGTTGTATATGTAACAATTCATCTCATTTATATTTATATATATATATATGTACACACCATTTAAAAATGAAAATATGTATCACCTTCCTTAGTTAATGGATTAATTTTAAAATTTCAGCTGGAAACACTGAAACATTTCCCGTGTCTTCTGAAGTTATTTACCAAACAGTAGTAAAGGGTAGCATAGAACAGTTCCATTTTCATAGTCTCTTTCTGTGCCTGCTACCTCATAGATTAATTATTTTCCAAAAATTTCACAAGAATTGCAACTGTCAAGATTAAAGTTCCAGGAAAGTCAGTGAAAAAGTTGATTCAATAGGAGAAAGTACATTTTCAAAAGAACACAGGAAGTCCAAACCAAAACAACAAACCCAAACTGCAAATCGTGAATATTTCAGAATCTTCCAAAACTTATAAGGTTATTTTTCTTTATTGTTCATGGAATTATACTGTAGCTCTTTGAGATGTAAATTTGGCCTGATGACTCCCTTCTCTGGCTAATTATTACTGGCTTCTGCTTTAAGATTATAATTGGCTCAACTTGTACAATGAACTCTTTTTAAAATTATTTGACGTCATAAAAACCCCTTAGTATTTAGTGTTGTTTTTCTTCGCTAAAGAGATAAATAAATTTAGGAATGTGTTCCAATGAACCATTTAAGTGGTGCCATGGGCTTCTCTTGTTGAGGTTGTATTCATCACTGCAATATTTAAATGCTAAACAAATTTATTTTGTAATTTTGCTTTCCCTTTCCATCTTTCCTATCCACCTTCTTCTCCTTACCCTTGCACATGGAATGATAGAATCATTTAGGTTGGAAAAGACACCTAAGATCACTGTTCATAGTACTATGTCTGTTCACAGACTGCAAAACAGTCTATAAGCCAATGCAATATCCAACACATTTGTAGAAGATATTTTGGAGCCACAGCTTGGTTTGCTAGGGCTTCCTGTGCTTTGCCAGAGGCAATCTCAATCCAACAGCGCATTTTTTTTTTAAAGCAACTGAATTCATGTGGTAATCTTAGAGGAGACACTGCAGGTGAAGGGCTTATGGTGTACCATGCAAGGAAATGTCCTAGGGAGAGCTGCTGCCTTTTACTGCACATCTCAAACATGGCTGGGAAAAGTTGTCAAGCTTCTAGTCTGTCTCAAGGTCCCTGAGACCTCTGCCCACCTTTTCCAGTGTTCCTTCTGTTCAGCAGAGAGAATCCATTTTCCCTGTGAGCCCTGCATTAGTTAGAATTGAGGTTGTTCTGGCACCTCTGAATTCTGCCATGTTGGGCCAGCCACTGAGACGTGGACCAGCAAGGGTCTGAAATGCTGTGCAGTACTTTGAGCTGAGGTTAAGAGGAGCCAGTGCTGTGACAGGAGAGGCTCCACTAGGCCTGGTTTTGCTTGTGGTACTCAAAGAAGCAACAATAATGAAGGAGATCTGACACATAATGTATCTGCAAAGGTGTTGAGGCACCTTTATGTGATACTGCTTTCATAGTGTTCCCTGGAGTTATTATTGGTTCCACCTACACTAATTCACTCTCACAGAGCCTGACTCAGAAAAGAACTAGTGCATGTTTCATCTGACAATATCCTAAAAATTAACAAAAATGAGTGAAAAATAGCTGAAGAGGTTATTTTCTAATATCTACTTTCAGTAGGAATAGGAAATTCTACTGGTTTTTTTTACTTCTAACTACATATGGTATTTTGTCAGGTGTAACTCTCAAACCTGTTCATTGAAAAAAAAAAAGATATACTTTTTAAAAAAGAATACTGCAGTACCGGGGCACAAAATTTACAGAGTGGAACAACCACATCCAGCAGTCTTTACTTGGTCTTGATACAAAGGTCCTTGTTAAAATGCCAGTAGGGTGATATTAAAAGAACCAACTGAGGGACTGGGTCAAGTTAAGGTATTTTGGCATCCACAAAATAGAACAGTACTCTAAAAGCTCAAAAAAGGCTGTTGAAGTTTAACAACCAGCAAGATGTTGTGTAGGTGTGTTTGTGAAAGAGAGAAGCATGCAAGAAAGTGTCCAAGAAAGATGCTTGCCTGGAACTGAAAGCAGATTTAAAACCATGTGGGGCTGACAGACTCAGCAGGATCTCAGTAATCTTAATAAGCTTGGAAAAATACTTGCCATACTTATCAAGCCAAATTGACCCCCATTAAGTCCTGGTTTCTTCTTGTATACACTTAAAAGATCTAAGTTTTTCATCCTCACTTCACTGTTAGGATGGAGACCTGCTTCATGACACTGAAAATTCTCACCAGTGACTATAGTACACTTTTCTCTGGCTGCACAGAGTGGTCAGAACCTTGCTGCAATGGCTAAAGATAGATTTTGTCTGCTGCAGAAAAATCAAATCAGGATCAAAGCAGTTTATTGATTTATTAACAGCACCTAATTAACCAGCAATGAGTGAACAATACTTTAGGGATCGATACCAGTGCGACAACAGATAAACCACAGCACTGGACTCTCCCACATATGACACAGCATTTACATGACTTCAAACACACCAGCAGCACCTTTGAAACCAAGTCCATTGCTACATCAAGGCCACATAGAAGTGCTTTGCCACATTCTTTGCTTTTAGCTCATAAAGACGAAACAATTTCTGGAAGAGTTATAACCTTGTGGTGAGCCAATTCAGAATTATGAAGGTATGCAGAGATGCTTAGAAGTGAACACTTTGGGTTGAATCTGGATATGAAAGCAAAATTTTTAGCACCGTGATCAGCTCTTCCTGAGAGAGAACTACAGTCCTGACCTGTAATTCCTCTGCCCACTTTCAGCCCATTGAAAATGTAGTGTGAGAAGCCAGCATGAGCAAGGGCTGCTTTGCCAGAGAAGCTGGTACAGAAACTTCTTTTACTATTTTTGCTTCTCATTGCAAGAGCAACCTTTCAAAGATACTGACCTGTAAAAATCCAAGTCTAAGCCAGTGGCATTTCTTTCGGGGGTGAGGAATTTTTGTAGAGTTGGAGGTAGGATTGGTCTGGAAGTGACTTCTTAAGAGCAAAGGGTCAAGGGATCCAAACAATATGGAGAAATTTTGATTGCATTTGCTTTCAAATTTTTCCCAACAATACCACATGTAATTGAATGGCAGATCTTAATTTCTTTCTGTATTGGTGTTAAACCTCTTTACCCTTGCTTTTTGCAGTCACTTTCTTCTAGTGATGATGAATGTTGTACAAATAGTGCTAGCATAATAAATCGGGTCTTAATTTCCTTCTAGCTGATCTTGGATTTGGCTGGTGGCTATAAGTGAAGCAAATGTACTAGAAAAATAAATGGTAGGTTTTGATTGTCATAGCCAAATAGTCATTATGAGTGCTAATCACCAAAAGTGAATTCCAATGTATACTTAACTGCACACCTGTCTGACATCTGGAAAATTGAACTAATCCATTTTCTGAAAGGAACTCCAACTTGGAAATCACATTTGCATTTGGCAGTGTTATGCCTACCATTGTTACAAATAGCTCTGAAGAAGATTAGAATGGAAGGAAATAAAGGCAATCCCCTTTGTTTTGCAGATTGTGTATTTTGTGGTTTTGACAGCACCGGGAGGGAGTTATTTGCCTTATTTATCAGCACAGAGCTTACATGCAGCACCAAGAGTGCTCCTGCAATGCTTGCCACAGGGTCGGCAAGGGAAGAGTTACACAGCAGGGATTTTGGGAAGGCAAAGCTGCAGGAGGATGGGCACCAGGGCTGGGGAGGGGGTGCAACGTGGAATGGAGGAGTGAGTCTCTCTGTTCAGTGTGTTTCTTCACCCCTTACAAGTGCCCTGGTGAAAGCAGAGCAAACAAGGGAAGGTTTCGTGCTGTGCCTTCCAAAGGTGTTGAAAACTTCTTTGGAAGATTATCCAGCTTAAAATAACCAACTTGTTAGTGGCACTGTTTCAAAATCTTCAGAATCATCAAGTGAGTTTGTTCCTCTTGCACAAAAAGGGGAGAACTACCTCTCCTGTATCACCCACAGTGTCTCAGGACTCCTTAAGCCCACCAGCACCTAAATACAAGTTTTGCTAGTAAACCATAAAAGCGAGTGTCCAAGATTCAATGTGCCATAGATTAAATGAACACATTTATCTTAATGGAAATTCATCTTATATCAGCTACTTTTTAGTTTTTATAGCTGTTAATTCAGCTACCTGTAAATAAAAGTGTATACATTCTATCACTGGGAGTGACACTTATTATACCATATTGTACCATAATGTTGTATTTTCTTTCTTAAAAAAAATCTAGAGAATCTTATGGGCCAATATATTTCTTCCATATGTCTTAGTTGTTTTGTCATAATACCAGTACCTCAAAAAAATAAAGATTACACATTACAGAAAATGAATCAGGCAACTGATTTTAATTTTGGAATTTTTAGTCCTCTCATAATGTGTGATTGAAAGTTTGTGAGGTGCTCAGTGCGGTTTATAAAACCCTGTCAAGCTTGTAACTTTGGCAAAGAAAGACTTCTTAATACACAGTTTTTAATGTGAAATTACCATATTCTCTCTTAGCAAGAGAAGTCTTTTTCTGCAGCTAAAATTAACTGTTGAAAAACGTTGGAAATGTGCATGGTAATGAGTTCATTCCTGTCAAAATGAAATCATTAATATTAATTTTTATCCTCCTCTGAGTGACTCCTGCACCATTTTTCAAGTTAGGAAAGAAGTTAGAAAATTTGCAAGACCATTTCCAGCAATACAGGGGTAGCAGGTCTCCCACCATAATCAAAAGACTATTTTAATGTCTTGACTTCTCCTTTGAAAAGTTCTTACTTCATTATTTAACTTTTCCTCTGATTATTTACATATTTACATACTTAACTGTAAGGCTGTTAACTCATAAAACACATAGCATGTACAGACCTTGAGATTTCCAGAAGACGGTCTTCCAAAAGGTTTTGGGGTTTTTTTTAGCAGCTAAGTCGAGCATTACATCTCAGTTCAGACTGTTCCCAAAGGACCTGTTTTCTCTGAAGCCAATGGAAAAATCCCCATTGATTTCAGCATGGCTGGATGAAGTCCAAAGTTCAGACATTTACAAGAGGTCTCTGAGTACAGCAAAAAATAGGATTCACAGGCTCTTGATTCTTTGGACAATCTGAGTAGGTATTTAATCTATGCTGATTTTATTACACTTAAGCATCAAACGAAATATAAGCATGAACTTAAATGTCTTTGTTTAAAAGCTCTCTTTATTTTAAAAAAATCACACCCCACACTGCAGCTGTGCTTTCCAAGCAGGTAGGTGACTTGGAGTGTCAGTGACAATAGCTTTTAACAATAAAAAGGTTTCATTTCTGTGTTAAAATTACAATTCTCACTTCACAGTGCATCATAAAACTTTTAAAAGATGGTACTAACAGCAGAATCTTTTCAATTTAAAAATGCCCTGGTATCTTTAACTGGATGTACCTTGTTGGCTTTTGTTTTAATTTGGGGGGAAGGGGAAGTGATCAACTTTTATCCTCGTTTAATGCCAACTAAATATTCCTTAGCTACTGAAGTGACTTAATGACATGAGTATGTGGTCTTATCAAAGTCCCATTATTGTTCTGACAGTATCTCATTTGTATGCAAATCCACTTGCATGCAACTTATTCTTTGGCAAACGGTGCTAGCAAGCCAGCGAGCGTCGTTTTAATTATGTGCATGTCTGTGCACAGTATATTTGTTACTGCACAGGAACATTATGCTGCTCTAACAACTACAGCACCTTATATCACGCTCATGAAGGATGCTGCAGACCGTCCTGCAATCTTTATTGTGAGTGATAGACATGCTCTGTCAGTCTCTGTCACCCAAGGGTAATCGCAATACATAAGGCAACCTTTTAGATAAAATATTAATGGGGCGCTTTTTTGTGATATCCCATCTTTTTCATAATGATGCCCACTGGATATCTGTTCAATTGGTGCCTTGCCTTCTCTTACTTTGCAAATTCTGGATGATTAAGAAAAATTAATCCTGTTAGACATAAACCAAGAGGGAGAACCCTGTGCACTTCTATGGTAGAGGACAGCTTCTGCTTAGCAGATATAGGTTAGCAGCAGAGGATGACTGGTGTCAGCAGATGTATGGGAGAGGGATGGGGTGTACATGTATAGCAGATAGGGGGTATCAACCCAAACATAAGGGGAATCTGGTGGGTGATTTACAGGGCGCCATTCTGATACCCCTGAGAAGGGCCTTCTGGGAGATCTCACCCCTCGCCGAGTTTCTGCAGCCTTCAGAAACACTGTCCAGAGGATGGTGGGGGGACATTCTCTCTCCTCGAGGCCTTATGGACAAACCCATCCTTCTCTGCACTTCATCTGGCTTGTAAGATAAAGGTAACTCTGCTTTGTGCCATGGAGCCAGCTCCATTACTTGTGATACAATCCATGCTAGGGGAATACTCCACAGGGATGAATATCATTTTATTTGGAATAATGACTTCAGAATTCCATGGTTCCAGGAAAAAGGACAGTGCCAATGTCCCAAGTTCGAGCTAGTAAAGTTTTATCATGAATCTTTGGGGGAAAAGAAGTGAATCTATCAGGAGAAGCATAATAATGCAAAACCAGTCAGCAGAAGCACAGAGGCACAGAGAAAGTGCAACGTTGTCCTGTGATGTAGCCTCAGCTTATATGGTTAAATAAATGTGGATGTGACTGTACAGTGCATCTACATGTGGTGCTGTGGTTTGATCTATTTAGGAAGACAGGGCTGGAGGAGCTGTCTAGGTCATTATCTGCAGTGCTCTGCAATTGCATATGCCCCTATATATGTTTATGTACATCCCTCTGCATGGGAAGCAGAAAATCTGCACACCTGCCAAGTAACCTGCATTTAGAGAAACATTTTCTGTCTGCTAGGAAAGAGAGGCTCTAGTCGAACCAGACAACAAAATTTCTGCATTTACTAATAAACCTGACAAACTGATTTATGGCTGTTTTTCTTGCTGTGATTTGTTGACAGATTGTTCTTTATGCAAAAATTACCAAGGTTTAAATCTGTATCATATGGCCTCTAATTCAACTGACAATATGTTACCAATTAAATTCTGCTTAAGATATCATCAACTAGCAAACCACAGACTGTGTTAAAGAGAATGACAGTCAGATAGCCACTAAAATCATTTGTGCCATTATTCCGAAGGCTGGCCAATAAAGGAGGGACATTAAGTAACTATATGAAAGATGAGATTTTTTTTTTGTAGTGAAAATGAAACTGCTGCTGTTTTTTTAATTTAAGGCATCTCCTGTTGGAGAAAAAGAGACGGGATTCCTGTCCTTGGCATCTCGTATTATTCTCTCATGCAGAAGGAGAGGCACAGCACTGTCAGTGGTTAGTGGAAGGAGTATTAATGGAACTTCACTATTTGCCCTTTAATTCGATCTTCAATTACTCCTTGGCTCAATTCTGGCCCTTGCTCTTCAGTATTGTTTTCATTCGTAGGAAGAGAATGCATTTTCTGCCAGGAAAAGTGTAGATTTCGTGGTAAAAACTAAGGTGTTTCTAAATGAGTTTAATTTCCCCAAGTAGATTTCTCCTTCACTAAGATGAAAAAAGGGCTCAGCACATATAATGACATTGAATATCATAAGGAAGAATACAGGTCCTCTCTCCCAATACTGATCTTGGCAGCACATGGAATCGGGCAGGACATTGATCACCTTCCTTTGCAAATTCACATAGGCAACCTCACCCGCGAAAGACATATTTTAAATGTTGCTGTGAGATAAAAGCTGCTACACATCAAGGTCTGTGAGAGGGAAAAAAAAAAGAAAAAGGTGCTTTTCTGAGCAGCCATTAGCTGGATTTGTTCCAGGAGAGGTGAGAACTTCCTCAGAGCCAGTGCTCTGCAGTGCGAAGTGGGCTGAGGTTCGCTTAGGCGTGTCCTCATTTGCTTTCTTGGCTTAAACACTGTAGCGCCAAAGCCCATGGTTTAAACAGTATGGTGGGAGCTTGTCTGTAAATGCTGCATTGTACAGAGCTTCCTGCTGTGAGTATTATCTACCTCCTTATCTCAGCTTTAATGTTGCAGTTGAGTATTAAGTGTATGTGTGCTCCGGAGAATGGGTAGTAATCTTTGTTTAGAAAATAGAGCCTATCACTATTAACCCTAGTGAATTGAAATGTTACTCCTTTCCCCACTATATCATCATTGCAGTCATTATTTACTTAAGAGCTTTCTAATGGTTTGCTGTCTGTACTGATGACTGCAGTGTCCCAGGCAGGGACTAGGATTTGGGGACTACGATTTTGGGATCTCATTGTGAGATATCTCTAATGAATGCTGAACCCCTCTTCATTTCTGTATGTTGCAATATAATAACATGAGCCCAAAAAAAACCCCACTGAGAAGCAACTAAAATCATAACACTTTCAAAAATACAAACATCCCTCTTACCGAAGATTACAATGTAAATCAGGCATCTATTATTTCTGTGTCAGTATAATAATTTAAAAAGAATTTGCACATGATAAGAGGCATCCTCTAAGGATGACAAATTAGGCATAATAAAACAGTTAGTAGGGAACATAAATAAGAAGGCATTTGGGGCAAATCCTCTTCTTCCTCTGCAGTCATACAAATAAACAGTTTGGAGGATATACTTCTCTGTTTACAAAATGATAGCCAGTCCTCAAGGCTGTTACGGATCAAATCCCTTGTCCCAGCTGTCCTCCACAGAAAGGAAGGAGGGGAGCAGCAAAGTCTTTGGTCCTTGCCTTGCATCATGACTTTGTGGTCACAAACGTAAAGATTATGCTGCTATCTCACACTTCTCCATCGTGGACAGCTGTGCCTGCTCTACAGGTAGCTGAGATAGAAAGACCCAGGGCAGAACATGCTGCCCCTCTAGTCAGCACATCAATATGAAGGTTACACAGAAAACTAGAGCTATGTATCTGTAAAGTCTTTAAGTATTTCTGTAAGGTCTTCATCAGCTCTTGTCCATACAAGAAGTGCAGAAATATGCTGGTGTAACTTAATTGGACTACTTCATATGTGCTCCTAATTCCATGAACGAAGAGTCAGTTCCTGTGCTCAATATTAACTCCTTCATTTTATCAGCATTGTCAGGATGTTCTCCTTGTTTTTTATAATCTTGCCTGGGCATCTGTATGTAGTGCTGGAGCAAAAGGCAGTCCTGCAACAGCAGGTGAACCTCTTGCTGACAGCTCTGCTATGGTACATTTGTCTGTATTTTCTGCTACTCTGCCATCTCGTTTGGATTTTTTTCTGGCTTATTTTATAGCTTGCCCTGCAGACCATGTAGGAATGCAGATCACTTCTGCTGAAAAAGATAGTCATGAGGGATGTCACACCAGGAGTAAGGATAGCTTTCTCTTCTCCATTTGCTCTTTGAGAAGCTGACACTGCAGAAGCCCTGTGAACCTCAGGTCTCTGCAGCCCTACCCTACCAAGTCTGGCAGACTGCACGTTGCCTTCAGGTTTCTGCATCTGAACTGCTGGGTGTGCAGGAGAAAGATCCAGGATCCTACTGCTCAGATTCCCTCCCACCCTCCAATTTCCCCTCCCACAGAGAAGCTCCACCTCATTAACAGCAGAGGAAAAAGGAAAAGTCATCTCACTTCAGTGCAGACAGTATTTTATTATAAGCAAGAGGATCGGATGGAGAAGTCATAGACCATTTCCTCCAAAGAGCTGGGTGATCATGAGCAGCTGACGTAAGTCATGGTAGACTTGGCTGTAAATCAGCAGATCCTGGCCCCAGGATTAGCCATAATGGTCCCTCTGCTGACCTCTGTCTCAGCACAGCATGGGCCAGGCATAGTCCCCCGCTTGGGCTCTGCAGAGGAATGTGTGTTTTGGACTGCAGNGTTTATTGTAGCAGAGACTGCCTTGGTTCTTCCTACCCCAGGTCACCAAGCAGATGGAAGAGCATGGCTTTTCATAAGATGAGTTGAGAGTGGTCAGTATTACAATTTGAGTACTTGGGAATACCAGGCTGCCACCACTCACTGTGATTATGGAGTAACAATATAAATTAGCAAAGCTTCATTAATATCTTGCTGTCTTCCATCATAGCTTTTTTACTCCTTGCTTGATTTTTCAGATGAAACTAGGTTTGTTCAGAGGCTCCCTGATAGTGAATGGATGTTTTAGTTAGATGTAGTGAAGAGCAGGGTGCAGGATACTTCGCAAGATTTCTCTTCCAGCTCTACCAGTAAACAACAGAGATAACCACTGCCTCCCAGATTTCCATGCTCTGTTTCTTTCTGGGCCTGGTCCAACTTGTGCTCAAGCTGGTTCAGAAATTTTCACTGATTTTCATGGACTTTGGACTCATCCCTTTTAAGAAAAAGAAGTTAATTTATACCAGAAATACACACTTACCTAGTGGCATCTAAGCTGCATGTGGACATAAGAAGGATATAGGGAAAACAGACTGCACCATGGAACAGTGGCACCATCTAGTCCCCAGTTACTGTGTTTGATACATTTCCTAATTTCTGCAGTGATTTAACATTACAGTGGGTCCAGCTCATTGAAGTAAATTTATATGCAGGAACACTATTTTAATCTTAGACTTAAAATAATTTTAATTAATAATAGCTTCCTTTTCCAGTCTGTCAACAAACCTCCACCTCTTGGCTTTTTAAGAAATAAGGTAAATATAGAAATAAAAGTATTAAATTATTACCAGGCAACCAGAACAAGGAAAACATCAGAACTGTCAAACCTAGAAATGTGAAAAATGACCTAGACTTTTCAATTCCGACCTGTCTCCTCAACACAACTCTACCTGGTTCCATCTCATTTAAGACTTGCTAATTTGACTAAATATTGAAATAAAATAATGAAAATACTCTAATAGACCATCTCATCCTTTATTCTTTCAGTCACTCAGGTGCCAGGTTTCTTTCTCAACCTGCAACTGCTAACAAATATCACCTTCATGACTTTGCCTGCGGTGTTTTTCCTGCTGCTACTATAATTTTGCTTCCTCTTTGCAGGAGACAGCTGCTCTACACGGGTAGCTCTTCTGCAGCACGGTAAGACATTATCTAAAAGCTTATTGCTGATGCTAATGGAGCTGGTCTAGCTGCTGACACAGAACATATGGCTTTACTGGATTTCAGTTCCAAAATGCTGACCCCCTCTTTCAGGAGGAAGGAGCATGGTGATCTGGAGGACGTGGCTCCGCCATCTCCTCTCTGTAGGAGACTAAGAGATGTATGGGCTATTTCACCCCCCTTGGCTTGGAAGGGAAAGTTAGCATGCCTACACTTCCCTCATCTAATTTAAAGAAAACAAACCAAAAAAGTTGTGTTCAGAAACCATCATGCTAGTACCAATAGGGTTAAAATTTCTCCAGCAGTGTGCCTTTTGGAGGTTTGGAATTTTTTGCTGTTACTTGGATAAAAAAATTAATAAATGTAAGACATGCATTTTTCTTTTTCTAAGACTGTACTCATTTTATGGTTAAACTTGAAAGGAGGATACAAGAGGCATCTTGAATACAATTTAAATGAGTTTTAAACTCCAATTGCTTATAGCTTGCGAAAAAAGTGTCTTAAACCAAATGGTCTCAGTGGGGTGATGCATGGGCAAAATGTAAAATGATACATAATGAAATAAAGTAATTTTATTTGCAAACCTGTTTGAAAGGCTGGTACAGAATGTAACAATCAAGCAGAAGCCGTCTGGCATTTCTCTTGGTGTACTTTTGCAGAATTATGCGACCCAAGAAAGAAAACATTAAGATGTTCTGATTTCACCTATAGGACAGAGAAATACTCTTTGGTTAATGCTTACCATAATTCTATCTACTTGGCTCAGACAGTTATGTTTTTATGAAACTTACGTTACTTTCTGTCACCCTCTAGGCAACAATATAGAGTTATTACAGTATAAAGGAAAATGTTTCCTGTTGAGCTTATACTTGAACAAGTCTTAACCAAGTGGAAGCTCTTAATAAAAGGGTAAATATACTAAGGAATAAACAGGTAGAGTGAATAAAAAAGGAATGTAGGCTTTATGGATGCTCACGTTGATGGCACGGACCAGCAAAACACAGAAAACTACAAGGTAAAGCTGACATGCTAAGCTACATCAGAAATCTGAGGGGGTTAGAATTTTGTTAAGTGAATTTAGTGCTCATTAAGGGATTTGCGGTGTCAGCATTATAAAGCAAAGTCCTCTCTCGCCCTCAGAATTGGAACAGCACAGTGCAGCAATATTAATTCCACAGCCGTTCCCTTCTTGGCCTTGCCAATAAAATTATTACCCAGGGACCCAATTGTTCAGCACTGCTCGGCGAGTGCCTCCTCACGAGGAATTGAGCTGAGATCACCGGCTCTTTTAATGTGGCAGACAGATTGTAGCACACTGTGCCATGCCAGGCTTGAAACACAGACAGCTTCTGCCTTTAGTTTAAAGGAAAATATTGTGAATTACTCTTGTTGTTTTCTGTAAGTGTCTCCCTGAAATACCCCCACAAATTGTTTCCTTCTGCTGTACATCTCTCATCATTTCCTCCTTTGTTCTCAGCCCAGTTATTTTGACTAGAAGTTTATTTTGTGCAGCATAGGAAATAGAGATCCACAAATACTAACCAGACTTAGGAAAAAATACCAGTGTGTAGGTTTTCAAATCAGTTGTGTGGAGCAGAGATCTACTGGTGCAGAAAACACTGATGAGGTTGAAAAAACCGTACTTGCTCTCTCTGTTTTATTATCTTTCTCTCTTAGCTGAAAGTCAGCTAGATATAGTTTTCATTCCATGGAAACTCTTCATAATGAGTATACGTTTATATTGCAAACCCTTATTCCCTGTGGCCCCATGTGGCTTTTTAAGCCCAAATATAAAGCCTGCTTCAGCATTACCTTATCCCTTCATCCAGACATCATTCAGAGCTACAGTTGATTTTCTAAATTACATCATACGTAAGTAGATATATTTTTCCTTTTCTGCAGATATAGTTTAATTTCCTTTTGCAATTTGCATGGGTGCACACTCATAAATTTTAAATGTATTTAACCTCTTTTCAAAGAATCCTTTTAATTTCTCTAAGGTCCATGACCTTTAACTCTGATACGCAACCTTTTGTACATTAAAAACCCACAAAGACATCCAGAAATAATGCTTTAAACACCTTACTACCTTTCCAAAAGGTCCTCTTTTTCCCTCATGAAACAAAATATTCTCCTGCATGGTGCTCCTGGTAGCCCAGAAACAAGAGCTTCAGCTGAGAGACATTTGCTGGGGTTTTGCTGATCACAGAGTTCATCAAGTATATAATTAATGAGGGAAGGTTAGATGGGCCACCCTGGATCCAAACACGAATCTTGCAAGCCTAGGAACTACCAGCACCTCTGGCTGCTAGTGGAAGGCAACACATTTCCACAGGGCAATGATAGGTTGACTTGCACGCATGGCAAGTCCTTTGTCACCTCCTGAGATGTTACCAGTGATGAAAGGATCCCACCTTAAACTGTGGGGTTTTATTTTAAGTGCCTGCTATTTCTGAATAGTCACCTTGTCACCCAGGCAGATCATTACCACTGTCATCTCTTGCTCCTCCCCATTAGATGTCCCTTTCTAAGAGTAACCTCCCTGGGAAGTCCACACCCACACCTGTCAGGTGAAAATGCTGGACTATTTCCTTGACTCTAATAAACCTTTCCCATGAAAGGCAAGGAGCAGGAAGCAAAGGACCTGCCCTCCAAGCTGAGCATCCTTGCTTAGCTTTGGAGAAGAGTAGGTAGCAACCTCAAAGCCCAGTTTGAGTGATCTGTTGAGGACAGCAAGAAGGGACAGCCTGTTTCAGATGCCAGAGAAGATGACCTGGGGAATCACAGCTAGCCAGCACAGGAATGTCATGTTGGCTGTTCCCAGCTCGTGCTCCACAGCAGGTCCTGGCTGCTGGTACATAACCCCAGCACAGCACAGCAGCACCTGAGATTCCCAGAAAGAACACACAGGTCCCTGGAATTGTTCAGTGAGGATCAGCTGCCTCTTCCTTGTTTTGGTTTGCAAATGCAGTTATCCTGAATATATCTGTTTGAACGTATAGATACACACACACACACACACACACACACACACACACATATACATATATTTTTAGGTTACTGTAATCTTTCTCAGATTTCTCAGCACTGTCACTGCTCAGGGCTTGCCTGTGAGGTGCAGGCAGTGGAACAAGCACAGCCTCTGGCACAGTGTGGAGGCAGGCAGGGATTGTGCTGTGCACCACTGCCTTTGTCTCCAGCTTGTCTCTGTTCAACGAAGGCTGCCAGGCAGCAACCTCGGTCACGCAGAGGTTTTCTTCAGGGAGCCACTGCTCCAAGAGATACTCTGAAAAGATGCAACCTTAAACTGGTGCAGTCACTGAGAATTGTAATTATGGCATTTATTAAAGCCGTTTACAATGCATGAATGTAAGACAAAAGGAAATAATTGCTTAACAGAATCTGACACCACTAACAAATTCTTTGGTGGAAAGATGAAGGATAGGTTAATAGCCTTTCTCTTTTGGGTCAGGGGCATTGTGTGCTGCCAGCAGCGGTGACCAGCTTGAGTGTCCATCCACTGATCCCTCAGCCACTTTGTGAGATGGCCCCTGACATCTGTTGGGGGGTGACTGGCTGGCATGTGTAATTGGGAGCTGTCATTGGGGACACCCTTTTTGCTGCTCCCCTGCCCCCTGTGCCTGACCCCAGCCTGCAGACCCCTCGATGGGCTCTGGTTTGGAGGGTGGTGGGTACCTGCCGTGCTCATTGCCAGCAGGTCGTGCCCTCCCCATCGCCACAAAGCCACCCTCCAGCAAAAGGGCTTTGTTCGACCTGGACCCCAGGGAAAGCCCACTCATAGCATTGGCTTCAGTCCTTTTGTTTCCAGGTTAAAAACTTGACCTTCCCCTCCCCTGAGCCTGAAACAACCCTCACAGCACTTCTGTTCAGCAATTACATTTTCTTTTTAAATCTTTCTTTGGGGCTCAGGTGACAAAGAGACTTTGATTATATAAATAGATCTCCAAACCTTTTGTGTGGGTAAAAAACTATAGGAAAGAGAAAAAACAAGAGGGGGAAAAAAAAATCTGTGTCTCTCTAATTGGCATAATTCCTTCAGCCCTGGTTTATAATTTAAGATGGATCAATTCTGCAGCTGACATGATAGATGTTGTCATCAATACTTGGAAACAGCAATTTATATTTCTTTGTTTGGGGACACAGCCATCCACCTACCTCTGTGGGGATATTATGTGTGAATACAATACGTGGCCAGTAGACTAAGACTTGACTTAGACTTCCAGCCATGCACCTTATTAAAATAATAAATATTTTCATTTTCCAGAGAATCCATTATAGTTCTCTGTTTTAGCTATTGTTAACTAATAATTTGGATTAATTACCAAGTTAAATCATTAAAAATTAAATCCATATATTTTGCTTCTTTAAAAGAGTGATAGCTTGCAACCATTTGTGTATTATGCATGTTAAGTGCAAGAGTGATGAAATATGTTGTGTTAACTTAACTTTGACAGCATCTGTATCCATGCCATATTACACTCTGGTCTTATCAAATCTCTGAAGCTACAGTTTATAAATAGACTGTGATGATATTTACAAAAGAGAAATCATTCACAATATTTTTGGCATCTTTTGTAGTGACTAGAGAACCACCTAACGAATACGATATATAATAATGCAATAAAGGAGTGTGTAAGAGCATAGAATCAAGGAGCACTTACACCTGCTGAGTCAGAGTTAAGGTTAGGCGTATGTAAGAGATCAGACATAAACACAAGTTTTATCCTAAAGAATTTCAAAGCAGATTGCAAGTTTGAATAAATAGGGAAACACAATTCAGAGTTCATTTCCCTCTCTGCTGAAGCAACACCAGTCATTGTGCTGGAACTTAGCACTGATTTATTGAAACATTATCTGGTTGAAGACATACAGATACAGGGAGAAACTAAAGTTATTTAGAGGGAAAAATTATTTACAAATGTACATTTTATTATGTTAAGAGTACTAAACTATGGACTGTGCAACTGCTCAAACTGCAACTTACTGAGCTCAATATGGGAAGAATAGTGACACCGGGTAGGCTGTGATATACAGATGGTTAGACTAGATAATCCAGTGGGTTTGCCTTTGCTGTAGACTATGAGGTTATGAAAAACCACTACATTGAAAACTCTTTACACTTATGCATGTAAGTATCTGCAGTGGAACACTGAATTTAAATAGCAAACCTATTATAAACTATACTCTTCAGACTACTTTAGAGCCCCCTGCTAAAACAAAACACATGCTAAAGCACTGAGGGACTGATTCTGCAAATCTAGCTCTCACTTAGGATCCCTTGCCCCTGTGGAGCTGGTGCCCAGCAGAAGGTGATACCACTCAGAATGGTGATGAGATACTAAAGCAGACTAAATAATACTTCTTGGCTTTTCATCTCATGGAAGAGATTTGTGTCTAGGCATTATGTAAACATTCATCGAGGAGCCACATATACAGCAGTCTGCCCTCTGAAGGAATTGCTGATGGATTAGGCTGTTGGGACAAGAGCAGGCATGGATTTACTGAAGAGATGTGGTGAGATGCAACAGCCCCCAACTTTGTCCCTGAAACCCTAAGATATGACATGCACTATCTAATCCTGGGCCACACTGCACATGCACGGCTGTGAGGCTGCCTGCAGCAACCACTGAAATTCACAGGCAAAAAAAAGTGGTGCCTGTGTCCCACCACTCTGTATTGGTGTGTCACAAGTGTGGCAAGATGTAGAAATTCTTGTTCTTGAGACACACCATACTAATGCTAAAGCACTTCCTACACTGATCATCTCCAGAATTCCTCTCTTCTGTTCTTTGAAAGCATTCAGCTAAGGTCTTGTGAATTTGCTGGGAATTAATTTCTTGCTGGGTACATATTTTAAAGGTAGGTCATACCAAAGAGATACTATGGTGGTATTTTGCGTAGAGGATGTTGATTAGGAAAGTAGTATTTCTCACCTCCCCCTTATTTTATGTTACATTAAAATTATCTTTACTCTTCCTCAAGCAGTTGCTATGCCACGCTTAAGACAGGGAGTCTGAGAAGAGGGAAATGTCAACTTTTAAGATAATATTCAGCTTTCCTGTTACATGCAATCTTTATGTAAGAGATTTGAATTACATATTGTTCCTAGGCCTTCGGCTCTTCTTACAAAGTCTGCTTGACTGGGCACAGTTGCTTGCTTATTCTTAATGAAGAGCTGTTAACAGAGGAAAGAGCACAACAAAGGGGCAAGTAATGTCTATATAAATCATTAAAAATATATGTACAACGAGCAGGATTAGATAGCACACGGCATATTTTTATTTATATAAAGCCATGCTTTCATAAAAAGGCAGGTTTTGTTCCCTACAGGAGTTGAAAATATGTTGACAAGTCACACAGCAAGGGATGACAGGGTATTGCTGGTGGCTGCGGGAAAGCTGTGGGTTGCAACTGGCAGTCGGGAAGGACTGTCTTCAGTCGCTGTCCTGAAGTTCTTATAAACGGTCTGTGTCAATTTACTGTATGTCATGGTTTCAGTCATGGAACCCACTGGAGGTAGATGGGACACTTCGAAATAAGAAAGCAGCAGGTGAGGTTACTGTTCAGTGGCTGGCAAGAGGAGAGGATTTGAATGAATAAGACACAGAGCACGGAGGATGCTCCAGCCACAGGGACCGACTACAGTGTTACACTGAGGAAGTCAGCAGAGGAGCCCAGCCAGACACATCACAGAGGAAGCAAAATTTGGGGTAGAGGGTTAACCTGGAGGTGAGCTCTCACATACAAGGAGTTTCAAAAATGCTACCAGGGTCAGAGGAAAAAAAGGGGAAACATCGAGCACCTGGTAGATAGCCATAGCGGTTGGGATTTTGAATTGACATTCATTTCAGTGCAATTAGTCTTGATGTTCTCTGCTCTGCGTGAGAGGAGAATCATGGCCATGATGGGAAAGAAAAGAACACCATGATAATGATACACATGCAAGAAATGTAAAAGAAAAATAATAATTTTTTTTGTGTTAAAACATATTAAAAACATAAAACATACTGCCTATCATTATGTATTACTCTTTGAAATTTAATTCACTCCGTGCTGTTCATGCTGTTTGTTTACATTTTCTATTGATCTCAGTTTGGATGATGAATTTAGCCTACGGAATTTTGCTTCCAAGTTTCCACACTTGAGGTACCACTTGTGAGCATTGCAGCCCACCTTGCTCTTTACAGAATGACCTGGGGTCAGTTCCAGCACTGATGTAAAGGGGGTCCCACTTCTAGTGATTTAGTCCATAAAGGCAGCCTAAGCCTGCCCTGCTGTATGCACCATTTTGTAGGTGATTTAAGCACTTCTGCAAATCACTGCTTAAGCTGGGTCTCAGGGAAAGAATCGGGGCCATGCTGCAATGAGAGTTGCACAACCTCCCTTAAAATAAGAAGAGTGAGGCAGCACAGGCTGTGGCTTGAAAAGGTCAGCATAAATATGCTGCCCTTCACTCCTTCACACGTAAGTAATATATTTGTTGAGAATGTTACCTGCTTTCAGGCTCAGCCTTCTGTCGTGGTAAGCTTTACCCCAGCTGACAGAAAACCTGTTTTCAGGTTGGTTTATGTGTCAATTAATACTGTGCCAAGCCTGGCATCTGAACTGGCCTGAGTTTTTCTCATTTTCATCTTCATTTTCTCTGGTTAGGCAGTGGGTGCCACAAGCCTTCTGAACCGGGACACATCCTGCTCCATCCTCCTGGGGAAAGTGAGGAGAGAGGAGCTACAGGAGCCGGCTCCCGCGTGTCAGTCACTGCAGGCTGAAAATGTGCCACATCCAGAGGGTCGGGGGACTTCTGGCAGTAGGAGGCAGCACCACCTTGGCTGTGCAAGAGAACAGAAGCAGCTGTGGAGTGGCTTGGGACTTTCAGATGACTTGCCGAAAGTGGCGTGCAAACTGTAAGGGGTTTTCAAACCTTTCCCTTGGAGTGTGCCTACGCTGCGGCCAAAGCTGCGCCACAGCCTGTGCAGGGTTACCAACTCTAAATTAAATCAAGCTAACTCGGGAACGAATAACATACAGTCACAAAACCAGACGAGAAGCCTGCATAAATACTTGAGCCTGAGCACTGCTCTGGGCTGCCAGGGTGTCATGCACCTCAGGGTGCCCCAGCCAGCTGCCAGCTGGGTTGGCTTGGTCTCCAAGAGCAGGGATCTCCCAGTGTGGGATCACTCTGCAGATATTCGCGTTGGCGCTGTTGCATGAATAGCCCCCTCTTTTCATCACAGATTTTGCACATTTCTTCTCCCTGTCTGTGATGACATGGCACTTCTCTGGCAGCTACTCACTGCTTAGCTGAAAAGCCCGGTATTCTGGAAAGTATTTAATGTGTGTTAACCTCCCTTAATGTGATTCAGCAACTACAAATCAGAAGCGCCTGCCTCCCCTGGCCAGCCAGATATCACAGCCGGTGCCTCACACAGGCTGGATGGACAGTGCAAGGCGTCTTACTCGCTTTTGGTGGCAAGTGCTGATGATTGGTATTTTTATTTTTAACCACAGATCACTCATTTTTAAAGGCTTCTTGCAATCCAGGGACCTTTAATTGGCTGTGCAGGTTTAGGTGGACCTCTATGGAGATAGAGATTTGCACAGGTGCAGTTTATTACACATCTAAGGAGGAACTGGTGCAAAAAGGCCTTAACCCACCCCAACCCCTGGGCCTTGGAGAGAGCCCCTGGGAGCACCCCGGGCTGCTGGCTCCAGTACAGAGAACCCGGACCACGACCCCGTCCCACAATAAATGTCACGATTTCTCCCCAGTGTTTCTCTGCCAAACATCGTGGTGCTTCCCACGCGTGAGGGACCGGTGAGCCGGGGTGTTGTGGCCCACCCCAGGGTACCTGGCCAGAAGGAGGAGAAGGACAGGGAAGAGGAGGAGGAAGGGGGGGGGAAACCCACCCCAAACCCAACTTCGGCGGGCCAAACCCCCACCGGGGTGCAAGTTCCCACCAACTCCCCCTGCCCGCCGGGCTGTGCCGCCCCCCCGCGNGCGGCGGCGGCGGCGGCCGAGCCGAGCCCAGCCGCGCCGCGCCGCTCGCACACGAGCGGTGGCACCGTGTGCTTTCTTTTGGGGGCAGGGCGCTTGCTTTTTTCCTGGGGTGAAGCGGGAGGAAGGTGGCCGCGAGGGTCCGTCCCCTCCCGCGCGTGTGCGGAGCGGGGCCGGCGGCGGCGCCGGGGGTGCTCCGCGCCCTCGCCCTGCCCGCGGTGCAGTTACGATGCGCCCCGGACGCCGTGTGGTTGCAGCGCAGCGGCGCTGACATCGCTCACCATGGACAGCTTCGACTTAGCCCTCCTTCAGGAGTGGGACCTGGACTCTCTGTGGTGAGTGGTGCCTCTGCTTCCCCCAGGCGCGGGGACACAGGGGCTGCGGGGATGTGCGGTAACCGGAGGGGGTGCGATAACTGGAGGATGTACAGTAATTTGGAGTGGGTGTGCACTTACCTGGAGAGGTGCAGAAAATTTGGGGTGCAGTAATAGTGGACGTGCAGTAAGGGGGTGCATTGGCTCGACGGTGCAATAACTGGGGCAGCGGGTGCATTAGCAGAGGGTGCAGCCCAGAGAGGTGTCTCCTCTGCCACTTGCTCTTCCAGCATTGCTGGCTCGGTAGGGGCAGAGGGACGGGTGCCCCCCTCCCCTGACTGCCAGGGTGGATCCCGGAGGTGAGTGTGGTGTTTGGCTGGAGGGGTCACCTGCACTTGTCCCTCCGCCCCCCCGCTCTCACCCCTGCCCCCCCC